>JABWTJ010000258.1:0-600000 GCA_016801875.1 Solanum sitiens
GATTTTGGGGATAATGAGTTTTAAGTCTTCCGCTTTGTATTTTGTTCAATATGTTGGGGTTTTAGATTGGTTGGTTCGCTCACATAGTAGGATAAGTGTGGGTGCCACTCGCGGCTCGATTTTGGGTCGTGACACAATGTTTTTAACATCTTTTTGTAAAATTTCTTTTGCAGACTTACAGTCTACTCTTAATAAAAATCTTTTGTTTATAAGATCGTCTTGAAACTTTGTAATACAAAGTACAATAGATAAAATTTCTTTTTTAATAGTTGAATAATTCTTTTGTGAGGAATTCCAGATTCCTGATGTAAAACGAATTAATTGCTCTATAGATTCATGATCTATTTTTTGTTTAAGAATGCCTCCATAACCTGCATCGGAAGCATCAGTTTCAACAATCATAAAAGCATTAGGATTTGGGATTCCTAGACAGGGAATAGATTGAACAAGGGCTTTAACCCGGATGACAGCTTGAGATTGTTCAGAACTCCAAGGAACTGGGTTTTTTCTAAGCCTTTTATATAAAGGTTCACAAACCTGCCTAACTTTAGGAATAAAGTCAGCGACATAATTTAAGCTTCCTAGAAATCTCTGGAGCTGGGATTTTTCAAGAATTTCATTAGGGAATTTAGAGGAGAATTCTAAAGCCCTGCAAATAGGTTTGTAAGATCCTTGGAAAAGATCATGACCTAAAAATCTTATTTTTGTTTGGAACAAAACTATTTTTCTAGCACTGACTACTAGACCATTGTTTTTAATAACATTAAAGAATGTGTTTAGATGTTTAAAATGAGAATCTATGTTCTCTGAGAAAATTAACACATCATCAATGTAAACAATTGACATATAAGAATATTCATTGAAAATGGAATTCATGATGTTTTGAAATTCAGAAGGGGCGTTCTTAAGCCCAAAAGGCATAACATTCCATTCGAATTGCCCAAACGGAACATTAAAAGCAGTTTTGTATTTATCTTTTTTAGAAATCTGTATTTGCCAAAATCCTGATTTCATATCAAATTTGCTAAATACATTTGCTTTAAAAGTTCTTTTTAAAAGATCTCTTTTGTTAGGTATTGGATACCTGATCCATTTTAAAACAGAATTTAAAGGTTTGTAATTGATTACTGGGAGCACCTCTTTCTTTTTCAGAATTTTTATTAACATAAAATGCAGAGCAACTCCAAGGAGATTTTGAAACTCTAATGATATTATTTTCTAAAAGAGATTTAATCTCAGTTTTGCAAAATTCCATCATTTCTTGATTCATTTGAATAGGCCTTGCCTTAGTGGTAATAGCCTGTTCATTAAACCCTTCAATGTATGGTAAAGAAACAATATGTTTCTTTCTTTTCCAAAATGCATTAGGAAAATCAGAACATATTTCTTTTTCAAATTTTTCTCGAAGATTTGTTATCTTGCTAACTATCTCCGGGGTTTTTAAATTTTGTTCTATTTTCTTAATACGAATCTCTTCTTTTAAAAAATTAAGATGAAGAGAGAGTTTGTTTATTTTAAAAACAGTATTTTGTCTAACAAAATCACTTTCCTTTTGGGAAAGAGTTTTTACAAAAGGGAAGAGTAATTCTCTTCCTAAAATATTAGTGGAAATACCATCCAGATTTGTAGAATACGGTTTTATTTGAGTAATAAAAGGTATTCCAAGGATGATATCTTCATTAATATCTTCTGTTATAACAAAATCATTTGTTAAACAAATGCCATTATTACAAATATGAGCCTTGGAGAGCTTATAATTAATTTTTAAAAGTTCTCCTGTAGCGGAGTATAATTTGGAAGTACTTTTTTGTAAATACTGGAGGGGTACAATACCTTTCATAATGCAATTCCTATCTGCACCGCTATCAAGTAAAACAACTTTGTTAATAACAAAATATTTATTGATAACTATCTTAATAGGTATATGATGACTCTGAGGTCTAATTGAGGAAATTACCGTTACTCCTGGTGCTGAAGTAGAGACATCATTACCTGTATCGGTAGCGAAGTTTTCAAGATGATCATTATTGATATTAGAAGGATTAATATCATTATCATCTTCAGAGTCCTTTGAAGAACTATGTCGAGACTCAAAGTCATGAAAAGCTGATTTATTAGAATCCTGATGAATGGGAATATCAGTTTCTAAAATGGAAAGACGAGATTTGATGTCTCTAATTTCGTCTTTAAGAGTGGAGACTTCTATGACGAAGGTCTGAAATAGTGGGTTCAGAATTATGATCAGAACGATTCATAATTTGTTTCATACTGAAAGGCTCAATATTTGGACGAGGTTTAGGCTTGTCCGTATTGATAAGAATGTTTTTGAGTTCTAGTAGAAAACGATTTCTAGCCTCATTATCATTGATATGTTGAATAACATCAAAGAGAGCTTCTTTCGAATGGTCTGAGAGAACCCTGATTTGTGGCTTGCTATCACAAGTACAAAATGTTTCATTACAGGTACATTCTTTGCCTGATTTGCTGGAATCTGAATCATAGTTCAAATCTATGTCTTCACTATCACTGCATTCATCAGAAGTAAGTGAAAATTCAGAGAAAGGTTCATCAAGTATAGCAAGAAGCTTACCTTTCGTTTCATCATCAATGTTAAGAAGATTAATCTTCTTCTTCTTTGTTTTTGAACGACATTCATTAGCCCTATGACCTGTTTTGCCACAATTCCAACAAACATCTTCTTTCTTTTGAATAGATCTTTTAGACCTATGTTGTTTTCTTCTTGGTTTAGAAGAATCATCCTTTCTCCGTGATTTTCTTCTGTAAAATTTTTCTTTATTCTCCTTCTTTGTTTTATCTGGAGGAGTAATGAATCCAAAGTCTTTACAGAAATTTCCAAGTTCTTTTCTCGAAGAAGACTGTTCTTTTTTAAGCTGATGTTTTAGCTTAATATCTGTGCATAGTTCAAGAGCTACAACATTGATGGTGCTTACCAAATCACCATAAGTAAGGTTACCATAAGGAATACTTCCATTATTCCTGTCTTGTATTTTGGTTCTTACCTTATCTGCGAAAAGAGGAGGTAAACCACTAATGAAACGTTCTTTCCAATAATCCAAATTACAATCTGGACGAATCATAACTTTACTCAGAAAGGCATGCTTATAGTGAATAAAGTTATCTAAGTTTGGGCAACTTAGATTGCTCAGAATCTGGAGACTTCTGTCCTGAAATAATTTTGGTTCTCCAATAAAATGTTTTGTAATATGGTAAAGAAGAGTAGCACAAGCATCTTCTCTTGTTTGGGTAGAAGTTGTTTGTGTATTACCTTCCATCTTTACAATAGTCTCATTTGCCATTGCATTAATAATTAAATGTTTGATTTCATCAGTGCAATAATTATCCCACCAATGTTTCAACATTCCTGTAAATCCTGCAATAATCATATTAGCAGCATCTTTATCTGTTGATCCACGCATCTTGTACGCAGTAATGGCAACACCCATTTCATGTAGTTTATTATAAACCTGATGTTCTGCAAGACCATCAATATTCCATTCAGTGATGCTTCTTCCTTCATGAGATGAAGTAGATAAAAAGGCATTTTCCAGATACTGAAGATCAGGAAAGGATGGTTTAGAGTGGTAGTTTTTAATATTATGAAAACGACTACTGGCAAGTTTTTGGATGAGAGTGGTTTTCTCTTTGGACGAAGAACGAGATTGTTCTTTTTGGATAGTAGAAACCTTCTTGGGTTCTTTATCATCTTTGGTAGATATGTTAAAATTATTTAGTTTGATTTTGATATTGAATTTATCAAAGGAGAAGATAATTCTTTACCAGATTTCTTAACCCGTGAATTCTTGCAGGGTAAGCATGAGGCCATTTAAGCCCATAGCTAAAGGAGAAAAGGATTCTCCAAAACAACGAATGGCTAGACCATTCCAACTCCCTCCCTTAACACCAATGAAGGCGGAAATTTCTCCAAGACCTTCTCTTTCATTTCAAAACAAATTCACAGCCTTAGCTTATTATCCGAAGTTACCAAATACTTCCCAAAAATTTCCACAGATAAACTGTCCTCCAAAAACCCAGAAATTAAATCTGAGACATTCTTTTGCATTGGTTTTGGAAATACTGGGTTTTATTAAATCAGGTTTGACTGCCTGTGCAAAAGACTCAGGGGTTTTCAAGATTTACTATCAAGAAGATATTGGATCCTTTTTATAGTATCAGAGCCATGTTGGCAGTATTAGTATTTAGTATGAGCAGCTAAATACTAATACTGTCTACGGCATTACAAAATTGTATTTGATGTAGTAAGTTATAATTTTAGTATGCTAGTTTTAAGTATTTGTCTATTATTATACACTTCTTGTTCTTCATATTGTTTTTATACTTGGAGTGAGGCAGTCGTTCTTTGTTATGAATATGAGGCATCCGATTAATTTTCGGAGCACGCGTTGGTCAGCCTGAAACTAGGAAAAGTCGCTGTAGCCAGGAGGACGTTTAGACTGAGTACTTATTGGTGCTCCCGTGACTAAGATGATTCTAACAAAGAGCTGATTTGTAAGACCAAAAGAGCCTCTTATGAAAACATTATTTGGATCTTGAATTGTGTTATAATATCTTATACTTATAATTCAGCCTATTATTATTATGATCTTTACTTAGTTAAATATTAATTTTGTTATGTAAGTCCAATAGACAGTATTTATTTTATAATGGATAAAAACCAAAACATTTTGAATAAAATCAATGTTTCTTCGCAATCTACAAAGATTGCTAAAACTGAAAATGATTTACAAAACTGGAGTATTCCAGAAGAACCTTTTAAAAAGATTTACCAATTAGGTAATTTTAGTTTTCTTACTCGTTGTAATATTAAGACTTGTGAGTCTACAATTGCTATCAATAATTCTTCTGAAATTATTCAATTGCTTAAAGAAAAAGATTTAGATAACTACAAATCTAATTTCAATTATTTGCATATTGGTTTAGTACAAGTTGCTGTTAAGCCTTTGTTTAGAAGAGGCCTTGATATTCCTGTTTGTGTCCTCCTTAGAGATGACAGATTTTTAAATTTTGACGACTCTCTTTTAGGAGTAATTCAGAGTAACCTTGCTAATGGGCCAGTTTACTTTAATTGTTATCCCAATTTCTCTGTTGACATTAATGATCCTAATGTCATGGATACCTTGACACTCAATGTCAAAACCAAAAATCTCAATAGCAAACTTGACTCTCGTGAAATAGCTATTATTTACCGAGTTTATTATCGTCTCATGAAGACTCAACTTGCTCCCAAAGCTTGTTTAGAAAGTACTAGGGGCGAAACTATGCTCATGGAAGCAAATCATTCGCATAGTTCTATCTTTGTTCCTAGAACTTTGCAATGGAAGGATATTCTCTCTAACAATGATTGGCATTTTGAGAATATCACTCAACCCTTTTCTTCACAACCTCAACGATCTCAGATCGAAAGAGTTGTTCAGTTTCCAGATGGATCTATTGATCTTAAATTCCTAGATAATCCATCAATTCGATCTTCATCTGCTAGAAGGTCATCTTGGTCTTCTCCGTCTACTTCATGCCCCTCGAGAACGGTTCCCAGACCACCTTCTTCAAAAAACCCGGAGGAAAAAGAAGATAATATAACTATTGCTGACTCTACAGACAATAGTAAAGGTAATGTAACTGGTGTAGACTTTACAGGTACTGTACCTAAAGTTTATTATCAAGATATTTCAGGAAGTCCAACTGCTAGTGAAATGGAACCTCCTGCTGATAAACCATCTTGGTTAGGGATGTTAAAGGTAAATCAACTCTTTGAACCTAACCCTAACATCTTACAGGAACAATGGATTCATTCTGACAACCAAGTCAAAAGAAAATGGTATGTCTTTTCTTATACTCTTAAGGAAAGAGAAAATTTTAGAGATATATGGATGAAAGATATGAGAAGAATCGGTTACGAAATCGAATTCTTCAAATGGTTTGAAATGACTGGTAGAATTGAAAATTGTACTGAGTCTTTACAAGTTATCATTAACAAATGGTATACGTCTTCCAACAAGGTTGTTGAATCTACTACTCCTCCTCTTGAAGGAATCAATATTCCTATTGCAGGTACAGTGATCAAAGCATCTCCCTTCAAAGAGAAGAGTGATAAAACAGGTGCTCTCCTCACAGCTGCTGATATTGATAGGGTTGTTGAACAAAACAACTATTCAAACCAAATTCTCCATGTTATCTCTAAACAAATAGAAGATACCAAACCAAATCTTAGTGGAAGACCAACACCGGCTTCTACTTCATCCAATCATAATATTGAAACCTATCCTGGATTCAGAATACCAGAATTTTCCAAAGAAAAATTCCCAAAGCTTTCTGATACTTTTGAAGTAACAGGACATATCATTGAGAAAATCAATGCCAAACTAAATAATTTTAACATATCTACCAAAGATGATAAAGAACCCAAGAAGGTTTCTACTATCCAAAAAGAACAATCTAGTTCTTCGTCCAAAGAGAAAACCACTCTCATCCAAAAACTTGCCAGTAGTCGTTTTCATAATATGAAAAACTACCACTCTAAACCATCCTTTCCTGATCTTCAGTATGAGGAAAATGCCTTTTTATCTACTTCATCTCATGAAGGAAGAAGCATCACTGAATGGAATATTGATGGTCTTGCAGAACATCAGGTTTACAATAAACTCCATGAAATGGGTGTTGCCATTACTGCGTACAAGATGCGTGGATCAATAGATAAAGATGCTGCTAATATGATTATTGCAGGATTTACAGGAATGTTGAAACATTGGTGGGATAATTATTGCACTGATGAAATCAAACATTTAATTATTAATGCAATGGCAAATGAGACTATTGTAAAGATGGAAGGTAATACACAAACAACTTCTACCCAAACAAGAGAAGATGCTTGTGCTACTCTTCTTTACCATATTACAAAACATTTTATTGGAGAACCAAAATTATTTCAGGACAGAAGTCTCCAGATTCTGAGCAATCTAAGTTGCCCAAACTTAGATAACTTTATTCACTATAAGCATGCCTTTCTGAGTAAAGTTATGATTCGTCCAGATTGTAATTTGGATTATTGGAAAGAACGTTTAATTAGTGGTTTACCTCCTCTTTTCGCAGATAAGGTAAGAACCAAAATACAAGACAGGAATAATGAAAGTATTCCTTATGGTAACCTTACTTATGGTGATTTGGTAAGCACCATCAATGTTGTAGCTCTTGAACTATGCACAGATATTAAGCTAAAACATCAGCTTAAAAAAGAACAGTCTTCTTCGAGAAAAGAACTTGGAAATTTCTGTAAAGACTTTGGATTCATTACTCCTCCAGATAAAACAAAGAAGGAGAATAAAGAAAAATTTTACAGAAGAAAATCACGAAGAAAGGATGATTCTTCTAAACCAAGAAGAAAACAACATAGGTCTAAAAGATCTATTCAAAAGAAAGAAGATGTTTGTTGGAATTGTGGCAAAACAGGTCATAGGGCTAATGAATGTCGTTCAAAAACAAAGAAGAAGAAGATTAATCTTCTTAACATTGATGATGAAACGAAAGGTAAGCTTCTTGCTATACTTTATGAACCTTTCTCTGAATTTTCACTTACTTCTGATGAATGCAGTGATAATGAAAACATAGATTTGAACTATGATTCAGATTCCAGCAAATCAGGCAAAGAATGTACCTGTAATGAAACATTTTGTACTTGTGATAGCAAGCCACAAATCAGGGTTCTCTCAGACCATTCGAAAGAAGCTCTCTTTGATGTTATTCAACATATCAATGATAATGAGGCTAGAAATCGTTTTCTACTAGAACTCAAAAACATTCTTATCAATACGGACAAGCCTAAACCTCGTCCAAATATTGAGCCTTTCAGTATGAAACAAATTATGAATCGTTCTGATCATAATTCTGAACCCACTATTTCAGACCTTCGTCATGAAGTCTCCACTCTTAAAGACGAAATTAGAGACATCAAATCTCGTCTTTCCATTTTAGAAACTGATATTCCCATTCATCAGGATTCTAAGAAATCAGCTTTTCATGACTTTGAGTCTCGACATAGTTCTTCAAAGGACTCTGAAGATGATAATGATATTAATCCTTCTAATATCAATAATGATCATCTTGAAAACTTCGCTACCGATACAGGTAATGATGTCTCTACTTCAGCACCAGGAGTAACGGTAATTTCCTCAATTAGACCTCAGAGTCATCATATACCTATTAAGATAGTTATCAATAAACATTTTGTTATTAACAAAGTTGCTTTACTTGATAGCGGTGCAGATAGGAATTGCATTATGAAAGGTATTTTACCCCTCCAGTATTTACAAAAAAGTACTTCCAAATTATACTCCGCTACAGGAGAACTTTTAAAAATTAATTATAAGCTCTCCAAGGCTCATATTTGTAATAATGGCATTTGTTTAACAAATGATTTTGTTATAACAGAAGATATTAATGAAGATATCATCCTTGGAATACCTTTTATTACTCAAATAAAACCGTATTCTACAAATCTGGATGGTATTTCCACTAATATTTTAGGAAGAAAATTACTCTTCCCTTTTGTAAAAACTCTTTCCCAAAAGGAAAGTGATTTTGTTAGACAAAATACTGTTTTTAAAATAAACAAACTCTCTCTTCATCTTAATTTTTTAAAAGAAGAGATTCGTATTAAGAAAATAGAACAAATTTTAAAAACCCCGGAGATAGTTAGCAAGATAACAAATCTTCGAGAAAAATTTGAAAAAGAAATATGTTCTGATTTCCTAATGCATTTTGGAAAAGAAAGAAACATATTGTTTCTTTACCATACATTAAAGGGTTTAATGAACAGGCTATTACCACTAAGGCAAGGCCTATTCAAATGAATCAAGAAATGATGGAATTTTGCAAAACTGAGATTAAATCTCTTTTAGAAAATAATATCATTAGAGTTTCAAAATCTCCTTGGAGTTGCTCTGCATTTTATGTTAATAAAAATTCTGAAAAAGAAAGAGGTGCTCCCAGACTTGTAATCAATTACAAACCTTTAAATTCTGTTTTAAAATGGATCAGGTATCCAATACCTAACAAAAGAGATCTTTTAAAAAGAACTTTTAAAGCAAATGTATTTAGCAAATTTGATATGAAATCAGGATTTTGGCAAATACAGATTTTTGAAAAAGATAAATACAAACTGCTTTTAATGTTCCGTTTGGGCAATTCGAATGGAATGTTATGCCTTTTGGGCTTAAGAACGCCCCTTCTGAATTTCAAAACATCATGAATTCCATTTTCAATGAATATTCTTATATGTCAATTGTTTACATTGATGATGTGTTAATTTTCTCAGAGAACATAGATTCTCATTTTAAACATCTAAACACATTCTTTAATGTTATTAAAAACAATGGTCTAGTAGTCAGTGCTAGAAAAATAGTTTTGTTCCAAACAAAAATAAGATTTTTAGGTCATGATCTTTTCCAAGGATCTTACAAACCTATTTGCAGGGCTTTAGAATTCTCCTCTAAATTCCCTAATGAAATTCTTGAAAAATCCCAGCTCCAGAGATTTCTAGGAAGCTTAAATTATGTCGCTGACTTTATTCCTAAAGTTAGGCAGGTTTGTGAACCTTTATATAAAAGGCTTAGAAAAAACCCAGTTCCTTGGAGTTCTGAACAATCTCAAGCTGTCATCCGGGTTAAAGCCCTTGTTCAATCTATTCCCTGTCTAGGAATCCCAAATCCTAATGCTTTTATGATTGTTGAAACTGATGCTTCCGATGCAGGTTATGGAGGCATTCTTAAACAAAAAATAGATCATGAATCTATAGAGCAATTAATTCGTTTTACATCAGGAATCTGGAATTCCTCACAAAAGAATTATTCAACTATTAAAAAAGAAATTTTATCTATTGTACTTTGTATTACAAAGTTTCAAGACGATCTTATAAACAAAAGATTTTTATTAAGAGTAGACTGTAAGTCTGCAAAAGAAATTTTACAAAAAGATGTTAAAAACATTGTTTCAAAACAAATCTTTGCTAGATGGCAAGCTCTACTATCTAGTTTTGATTTTGATATTGAATTTATCAAAGGAGAAGATAATTCTTTACCAGATTTCTTAACCCGTGAATTCTTGCAGGGTAAGCATGAGGCTATTTAAGCCCACAGCTAAAGGAGAAAAGGATTCTCCAAAACAACGAATGGCTAGACCATTCCAACTCCCTCCCTTAACACCAATGAAGGCGAAAATTTCTCCAAGACCTTCTCTTTCATTTCAAAACAAATTCACAGCCTTAGCTGATTATCCGAAGTTACCAAATACTTCCCAAAAATTTCCACAGATAAACTGTCCTCCAAAAACCCAGAAATTAAATCTGAGACCATCTTTTGTTGCTCCTGAAGCATCATCCAGTTCTTTTCAAACAAAAGAAGCTTATACAATGAAAACCCCTGAGTCTTTTGCACAGACAGTCAAACCTGATTTAATAAAACCCAGTATTTCCAAAACCAATGCAAAAGAAGAATCTTTTGATTTTCAGGTTTCAAAGGTATTGCCTTTAATGGCAATAAACAAAGAGTTTGCTCACATGGATGTTATTACTTTAGCAAAACCATGTTATACAGACTTCAATTATGTGGATACAGATAATCCTCTCAAGACCAGGAGATTCTATGAAGCAATCCTGGTGGATACAGATTCTATAGACATTGAACATTCTACAGATGTTAATAATCAAATCCAATACTCAAGATTTACTATCAAGAAGATATTGGATCCATTTGAATGGTATGCAGACCATTTACATACTCCCATTGCATTAACAATGGCACATCGTCCACAGACTTATAATTGGTATGATTATAAGGCGGCTTGGATGAATTTTATTTATCTTCGACCAAGACATACTTGGTTTGTAAAATACAGCTTAGCTATCACCAAAGCCGTTATCCCAAGATGGTTTTACGAGTGGTGGAATTTATTCGGAGGTATTCAAGAAATCCTTCCACAACAATTCTCCAACAGGTATGAAGAATTTCAAACCAAGGAGGAGATAACAACACTACCAGAGCATATTAAAATATGCAAATACTTTATTAAGAAAAGAATTTCTTATATTATTACTTGGAGTTTTTCCAAGAATGATATAGATCGTATTCAATACTTGTGTAAACAAGTCCAGGTAAAAGGTTGGGTTCCCAAACAAACAAGTTTCAGAGAAAGTCCAAACTTCTCCATCAAAATTATCCAAAAATGCACTCAAGAAGAAGCTGAAAGAAGCAATGGATAATATTGATAGTTATTCAAAATCTCAAATCATGAAAATGGTTAAAGACGCTGCTTCAACAGAAAGCGACACCGATGACAATGGCGACATGTGTGATCCTCAAGGTTTATCCTTGGCTTACATGGAACCTGATTATGAATAGGAAATAACCATTGGGAAAAAGATAGAGGCAAAGCCGGAATTATCTTTTACCAAGTGGCTTACACTATTTCAAAGCTGGCTTCCATAGAAAGCTACAAGACAAAACGCTTTTGGAAAAGCATAATCTTCTCTTTTCTGAAAAAGAGATTCCCACTCAACCGACAAAAGATAAAGCAAATAAGGCTCCATTATCTTTTAGTAGGTCCCCCTTTCAGTGTCGGCAAGATCTTAGCCTTACATTTGTTAGATTAAGATTAAGTTAATGAATGTGGTGACAACATGATACGAGGCTAATGTAAAAGATGAGAACAATCTCAAATGAGCCTAAGTATATGTTACCAAAACGTACTCACCTATGAGTGTGTAAAGTTAATGAAGAGACCACTCTATATGAACACTATAATGAAAGTATTGAGTTTAACACACTTAATACTAATGATGAGATGAGAAATCATCTGTTGAGCTATGATGTACTCATACTAGAAGCCAACTTCCATGACGTATGAGATGAATGTAATGGAACTTTATACTGAGCACCGATAGACTAGCTAGGAGCGGTGATGCCTTCTTTCGGGAAGGGCGGAGGTTCACGTAACTCTCAGGAGATGAGACTGTCTGGCATGCCGGGTATGGGTCTCGTTATATCTCCTAGTCTTCGAACCTATACTGCCAATATAGGAATCTGGCGGGGTTCAAATCCCATGTACGCTAGCATGTTTTGGGTCACTTTGGCCGGTGATTCTACCTCTTTTTGGTGTGGGGGAGACACTGGATTTCATGATTCTCACATGATCTATGTCGATTAAAGTTAAAGTTCCCAATGAATGAATGGGGCCACCCTCAAATGATGCACATAATGAAATGAATGATACCAAAGGTGTTAGGATAGGATAATCAAAAGGTGAGTTAGATTCAAGTAATGACATTAGGTCATTCTTGGTCATTGCACAATGAACCTAATGAAAGTCTTAAACTACATCTTAGGTATAGCTGGTGTTTACACTGGCGTATGAATGAAATAAAATGGAGTACGTATGAATAAACGAAGCAGACTCTGTGTTTGCTAATGAAGACTCCATAGTTGAGGTCCCATCTGTTGAGCCCTCGTTTCTGGGATGTCTTAATGTCAAGTCCATGATTCCAAGGTCTCATGGCATATGAATGAATGATTTGAAAGAAGTTATGTGCTACATGCAAAATATACTGTATGCTATATGATATGTGCGATGTGTAAATGTTATGTGCTGTGTGCAAATGTGAAAAGTATGATGATGTATGTTATTCTCATGGCATAACTTTCCTATTCCAAATCTGGAAAGCTCACTGACTTTCCTAATCCAAATTTGGAAAGCTCATTTACTTTCCTAATTCAAATTTGGAAACTTTCCTAATCTCAATTTGGCAAGTCCACTGACTTGACTTCCAAAAATCATGTTGTTAGGAATGAGCTATTCTTTCTCATGCATGTCCTTGGTGTGTGCTTGCATATACCCATACTTAGTACAAATGTGTACTAACCCTATACAAACTCTACTATGTTAGGTGCAGGCACAGGTGGACAATAGATCTACAGGATCATCGTTGCAGTTATCCGGACGTCCACCATTCATCTGGAGTTGGTAGGTCCTCATGCTTTCGAGGATGCTACTGTTTTATATTCTAGCTTAGTTTTAGAGTTGAGCTAGTGGAGAATGTTCCACTAGTGTTTCCTTCCTATTTTTATTCAGACTATGTATTGGTGCCATTTTGGCAATTATACACTTAATAAGAATTGAACTATTTCTTTCAGTTGCTTATCTCTTAATGTTAGATGGTTGATGGTGAACAATTACGTATAAATGAGAATGTTTTTATAAGTATGTTAAGAAACAAAAAGTTTTAAATTTTCCGCTAAAATTAACCTAGATGAAGTAAGAATGACGTAAGTAGGCTTGTCTGCGACCTCTGAGAGGTCAACGACGCCGGTCTCATCTGGGGTATAGATTCCAGTCGTGACAAAGTTGGTATCAGAGCCATAGGTTAAATTTCGAGAATAATGAGTTCACATCAACCACATTGAGTAGTTTCTACGTCATGGTAGTGAAGTGCACCACTATCCTGGATTAGAGACTACATGATGCGTAGGAAAATTTCCCTTCTTCTACTCTTTATCGTGCTATCTAGAGCCTTGACACTTTGTGTCATTCTAAATATCTAACTTCGTTCTTGTGTGCGCGATTATAAGAATACACACAAGAATTAGGATGACCAAGTGGTCTAAGGTGCTAGACTCAAGATCTGGCCTTCCCAAGAAGGGGCAGTGATAGAAATACCCAGCGTGAATGAAAGACGTTTGATAAGAGTGGTTGTTCGCATGAAGGTGAGTGCATGGTAGGTTCTAAAGCCTGATATGCGTATTGATGAAAAGGAGAAGGCTAAGTTGGCTGCTTACTAGCTCAAGGAGATGGCTTAGGTATGGATTACTTCATAAATGCTACACTACCATAGACTATCGAAATAGGGTAGTAAGGTCAAGTTTCCGAATAAGTTAGAGGTAAAATGAATTCATGTTTGCATTTCATGTTGCTGTTTTTGTATAGCGTGTGTCACGACCCGAAAGCACCCCCTAGAAGTTAGAGAAAACTTTCGAATCGTGACCGGGCGTACTTGACCCCTTTGGGGTCTCGTACAAGCCCTCTAACTAGCATTCATAACATAAAGCATGAAAAGTAGTGTGGAATTTAAAACTTTTCACGATAATAATAATAAAAGGAGTCTTTTCATAAATACTAAGAAATCTTATCGTCACAAGCCAACTTAAAGACAGGACTTAGAATCTTAGAGACACGGCCCTTTACAATAAAGTAAATACATTTTTAAGTCTTAATAAGGAAACTAAGAAACATAAAAGCTATGTCCTCGAATATATGAGGACATACCCAAGACTTGAGAGGTAGAATTCCCAAGCTCCAACTTCGATCCTCCAAAGGCTTCTTACCTATACTCATAAGGTATAAAAAGTATGGGGTTAGTACAACAATGTACTAAGTATGGCATATGCAAAAACATGCAAAAAGGGACATTTTAGTAAAGATAGCTTTTTATGCAATTCAATTATAACCTTCATGAATCTAGAAGCAAACCCACATAAGAATCAACAATTAACACTTTATGGCTATCTTACAAAACTTAAAGTAAACAAAAGAAACATTTCAATTAACTTTGCTAAACATGCAATAAAATTGAATAAAGCATCATAGTGAACATTTTGAATTCTTACAATGAAGACCTTACAGTGAATGGCACGGTCCAAGTTATATGAACCCTTTTCCTTTGAAGTTGCCCTAACCCAAGGTTATTCTAAGAATCCCTAAGGTGAACCAAGAAGGGACTCTCATTACACCTCCCTTCAAAGCACACCAAAGCGACCCTTAAAACTACCTAATCTTAGGCTTACTTCGTTAGAAATCAAATCCACGCCCTTGGCTAAGATATGCAAAACACTCATGGAAATATAGGTCATACCAAGTGCAATGTGAGAGTAGCATCCCATACTACCACTCCCACTTAGTACTCCTAATGGATTCCATTTACTCAAGTATTCTACAATAATCCTCCATAACACTACACCATGGTACTCATTCACACGGATTTCATGAAGGTACTCTTCTCCCATAGTAGGTATAGGTCACACCAAGTGCAATGTGAGAATAGCATCCCATACTACTACTCCCACTCAATGCTCCTACATTGGTAACTAATGTGGATTGAGCACTTCACGACATACATACACAATTTCAACAATACACAATATAATTAGTTTCAAATCAATTCTTTTGTGGGAGTTAGCTTAACCGACAAAGACCATGAGAGCTAGACATGGAATCCTGATATTAACCCCTATCGGATGAGGGATCCTTACTTGCCTAGTGTAAGGTCATGCTTCTTAGCGTTTACATGGCTTTTCCAATAGCTACACCTATGCGGGCACATAGTTAAGGGATAAGGAGATTGTTACTAAGTAACACACTCTCTACTAACGAGGAGTACTCATCTCAAGAGGTACTTTGGATTACAACATCTCAACTAAAGAAGTGCAATCCACCTCCCCTTCATATCCTCTCGGTGCTAGGCATAACTCCACACGGATTTCTCAACATAATAGTCTATCTTAGAAAGCTCACTAGGAAATGGAGAGGTTGTTACTAGACACTACATGTCAACTCACGAAGTGTGTCCACCTCAAGATTTCCCCTTTTTGCTCAACTTGACATAATACAAATCTTAAAAGAGTGTGTGTGTACATGTGCACACCTTGCAAATAAGCATCATTTCATTATCATCAAGTTCTACTCATACTTTAACCTTGATTCATCAAGCTACACACTCTACATACTTCTCATAATGATATATTTCATTTAGACAAAAACTAGGTCAAACATGCAATTAAAGCTACATTAAACACAACACAAGACCCATTTCCAATATATATCTTCATTTCACATATTAGACCTTCAAGATCTCATACTCAAACCATACTAAGTAACATCAAGTTCATCAATTAGCACCGCCACCTACAAGGTGGACCATACCACTCAAATAGCAATTCATAATAAGAATTATTCAATGAGAGCAACTCATCAACAAATCAAAACATCATTACCCATAAGCAATTTATCAATATTTCACCATATTAAGTCCCTTAGGGCAGTAGCTACACCAACATGACAAATACAAGAAGACCCAAGTTCATACCCTACTCAAATCATGCTCACATAACCCATTTTCAAGTCAAAAATTGAAGTATGCATAAACAAGAGTTTCATGGAGTTTTAACATCAAAATCATCTATTCAAACCAAGATAAATACATTTAAACCATTAGAACTTAGTTACAAGAAGACCCATAATAGAAATCAAAGTTTAGAAGAAGTTGAGTTTAAAACCCCTTTTTGAAAACCATTTTTGGAAGTTGGCTTCTTGAATGGAAAGGTATTCAAGAATGGATACCATACCTTTAGGAGAAAGAAACCCACGAATTTGATGAAGAAACACGTCCAAAGCAGCCCTCCTTTCCCTCCTTAACCTCTAGCCTTCAATGGAGTCTTGGAGAGAGTTTCTTTAGAGAGAGAGATGAATTTTGAAGTGACGGGATCTTGTCTAGGTCTAGGGTTTAAAACTAGTTTAATACAACCTAAAAACACCAAAATTATACACCTAGGGTCTTATAAGACTTGGGGTGTATTTACATAAAACACCCCAAGTTTGCAGCCTTAAGTCGTGCACTGGCAGGCCTCGTCGACGAGACCTCCTCGACGGACCGTCACGTTCACCACGGGCCGTCATGGGGTCCCGTCGAGGAACACTTGGCTACAACTAGAGCCTGTCCAAGTTCCACTCTCTGTCACTCGCGACGTCCTGGATCGACGGACCGTCTTGAGTGCAACGGACTGTCACCATGGTCGTCGTGAGCCACTGATGGGCAGACTTTGCCCAAGTCTTGGGCCCTTCATCTAGGGCCCCTTGTGGGTCCTAGGTGGGGTCGTGCCCGGACGTCAAACCCCTAAACTAAGTCGTCTAGGTCTAAGGAACATCCGACGCATGTTTCAAGTAAAACGAACACATAAAACTCATCCAAACTCGCCAAGACATACAAGTACATTCTAAGGCATACCATCCGAACGTCATGGACGTTTTTGGTCGATTGAACTCCAAACTTTGCACACTGCCTAAGGACACCAAACTAACTCCGTTTAACTGAAAATTAACTCAAGAAACAACCATGAGGCTCTAGTTCACCTTAGTTCATTTTGGGGCGTTATATTCTCCCCCACTTGGAATAACATTCGTCCTCGAATGACACTTAAATTTTAAGAACAACAAGGACTCACTTAGAATCATATAATACACTTAGATCATGATCAAAACATCAACAATCAAAGCATCCATTAGCAAGGAGCATCATTTCACACTTTCAACACTTATCAACACCGACTACTTTTGCCAAACTTCACAAAGTCAAAACTCAACCTTAAACTTCTTTTATGGAGGAACTACCTTCTCCAATATTAAACATGATCATATACAACAATTTTGCACATATTTAAACTTCAATTAAGGGAAGGCAAATTTTTCTCAAATTGCAAATTTTTCACAGTGAATACTCACTGTAACATTGTCAAATATACAAAACTTTCAAAATTCCACTCTTTGAGCAATTTATCAAGATGACACGATCATATGAACTATAAAACCACATAAGCTCATTCCATAACACAAAAACAACAATAACCAAGAGTTGAGACTTACCAAAACCATCAATCCGGATTAATTATCCTTTCTAGCCCCCATCCCATAGGAAGGGTTCTTATTGGGAGCATTAGGATCTAGGGAAGCTTGATTGACATCTCTCCCCCTTGATTTAAGGTTTGGGCAATCCCTCATCTTGTGGCCTCTATTACCACATGCAAAACAACCATCCGTTCCGGCAAGACACTTACCCCCATGTTGCTTGCCACAAGTAGGGCACCTAGCCCTTTCATAGGAATGACCACCACCTTGAGGATATTGATTTGGAGCCCTATCCTTGTTTCCCATAGAAGAATCTTGGGGATAAAACCTCTTCTTAGGCCTTTGGTGACTAGAATCATCCGATCTAGGTCTCTTACCCTCTTGTCTTATCTCTCTAATTTTGGACTCCTCAATTTGTTGCGCATAAACCATGAGCCTAGAGATATCCATGTCATTAAGAAGCATAGCCGTACGACACTCTTTTTCCACCAAGCTAGACACGCCCATCACAAACTTGTTCATCCTAGCCCTAGGGTTGGCTACCATGTTTGGGGCATACTTAGAGAGTTGGGTGAATTTGAGAGAGTACTCTTGCACACTCATTCCCCCTTGACGGAAGTTCATGAATTCAACCATCTTCTTCTCCCTCCACTCTAAAGGAAAGAATCTATCTAGCAAAGCCTCTTTGAATTCCTCCTAATCAACCGGTCCTCTTTATAAGGGTCTCTCACCCCTTCATTGCTCATACCACACTTGAGAAACATCCTTAAGTTGGTAAGCGGCCAATTCCGCTTTCTCCCTAGGGGTCACACCCATAGCATCTACCACCTTGAAAACCTCATCTATGAAGCCTTGTGGATCTTCATCCACCTTAGTGCCATGAAAAGTAGGAGGGTTCATCCTCATAAAATCCCGAATCCTAGAAGCGGGAGTACTAGCATTTGGTTGGGGCCTATTTCCTAGGTTAGCTTGGCCCACAAAGTGATTGTTGACAACTTGAGCTTGAGCCGTCATGAGTTGGGTCAAGTTCATTAGGGCAGCCCTCAACTCCGCATTAGTCATATCACCCTCAACGAAAGGAGCTTGAGGAATAGGAGGCACTTGAGGTCCTTGAGGTTCCGGAGGCACTTGAGGTTCTTGAAGAGGAACCTCCTCATTTTCCTCCCCTAAGCTAACAATAGGAACTTGGTCAACATGGGGAAGGACTCTCTCATTTTGTACACCTCCCTCCTCCCTTCTAGCGGTCGATCTCCTCGTATTCATGTCCTAAAACCACAAAAGGAGAGGTTGACAATAGACACCTTATATACTCAACTCTAAGGCACGATACTAGAATAGAGAAGAAAGTGAAACTTCTAGCATCCTATAGCCTCTCGTCCATGGATGTGTCACGACTCACACCAATGACCAAGATACTACTAGATGTGGCTTGTGAGACTTTCAGACCTTAAACTATTTTCCAAAACCTTATGCTCTGATACCAAGTCTTGTCACGACCCGAAACCACCCCATAGAAGTTAGGGAAAACTTTCGAATCGTGACCGGGCGTACTTGACCCCTTTGGGGTCTCGTACAATCCCTCTAACTAGCATTCATAACATAAAGCATGAAAAGTAGTGCGGAATTTAAAACTTTTCACGATAATAATAATAAAAGGAGTCTTTTCATAAATACTAAGAAATATTATCGTCACAAGCCAACTTAAAGACACGACTTAGAATCTTAGGGACACGGCCCTTTACGATAAAGTAAATACATTTTTAAGTCTTAATAAGGAAACTAAGAAACATAAAAACTATGTCCTCGAATATATGAGGACATACCCAAGACTTGAGAGGTAGAATTCCCAAGCTCCAACTTCGATCCTCCAAAGGCTTCCAACCTATACTCATAAGGTATAAAAAGTATGGGGTTAGTACAACAATGTACTAAGTATGGCATATGCAAAAACATGCAAAAAGGGACATTTTAGTAAAGATAGCTTTTTATGCAATTCAATTATAACCTTCATGAATCTAGAAGCAAACCCACATAAGAATTAACAATTAACACTTTATGGCTATCTTACCAAACTTAAAGTAAACAAAAGAAACATTTCAATTAAATTTGCTAAACTTGCAATAAAATTGAATAAAGCATCATAGTGAACATTTTGAATTCTTACAATGAAGACCTTACAGTGAATGGCACGGTCCAAGTTATATGAACCCTTTTCCTTTGAAGTTGCCCTAACCCAAGGTTATTCTAAGACTCCCTAAGGTGAACCAAGAAGGGACTCTCATTACACCTCCCTTCAAAGCACACCAAAGCGACCCTTAAAACTACCTAATCTTAGGCTTACTTCGTTAGAAATCAAATCCACGCCCTTGGCTAACATATGCAAAACACTCATGGAAATATAGGTCATACCAGGTGCAATGTGAGAGTAGCATCCCATACTACCACTCCCACTTAGTACTCCTAATGGATTCCATTTACTCAAGTACTCCACAATAATCCTCCATAACACTACACCATGGTACTCATTCACACGGATTTCATGAAGGTACTCTTCTCCCATAGTAGGTATAGGTCACACCAAGTGCAATGTGAGAATAGCATCCCATACTACTACTCCCACTCAATGCTCCTACATTGGTAACTAATGTGGATTGAGCACTTCACGACATACATACACAATTTCAACAATACACAAGATAATTAGTTTCAAATCAATTCTTTTGTGGGAGTTAGCTTAACCGACAATGACCATGAGAGCTAGACATGGAATCCCGATATTAACCCCTATCGGATGAGGGATCCTTACTTGCCTAGTGTAAGGTCATGCTTCTTAGAGTTTACATGGCTTTTCCAATAGCTACACCTATGCGGGCACATAGTTAAGGGATAAGGAGATTGTTACTAAGTAACTCACTCTCTACTAACGAGGAGTACTCATCTCAAGAGGTACTTTGGATTACAACATCTCAACTAACGAAGTGCAATCACCTCCCCTTCATATCCTCTCGGTGCTAGGCATAACTCCACACGGATTTCTCAACATAATAGTCTATCTTAGAAAGCTCACTAGGAAATGGAGAGGTTGTTACTAGACACTACATCTCAACTCACGAAGTGTGTCCACCTCAAGATTTCCCCTTTTTGCTCAACTTGACATAATACAAATCTTAAAAGAGTGTGTGTGTACATGTGCACACCTTGCAAATAAGCATCATTTCATTATCATCAAGTTCTACTCATACTTTAACCTTGATTCATCAAGCTACACACTCTACATACTTCTCATAATCATATACTTCATTTAGACATAAACTAGGTCAAACATACAATTAAAGCTACATCAAACACAACACAAGACCCATTTCCAATATATATCTTCATTTCACATATTAGACCTTCAAGATCTCATACTCAAACCATACTAAGTAATATATAGTTCATCAATTAGCACCGCCACCCACAAGGTGGACCATACCACTCAAATAGCAATTCATAATAATGAGAGCAACTCATCAACAAATCAAACCATCATTACCCATAAGCAATTTATCAATATTTCACCTTATTAAGACCCTTATGGCAGTAGCTACACCAACATGACAAATACAAGAAGACCCAAGTTCATACCCTACTCAAATCATGCTCACATAACCCATTTTCGAGTCAAAAATTGAAGTATGCATAAACAAGAGTTTCATGGAGTTTTAACATCAAAATCATCTATTCAAACCAAGATAAATACATTTAAACCATTAGAACTTAGTTACAAGAAGACCCATAATAGAAATCAAAGTTTAGAAGAAGTTGAGTTTAAAACCCCTTTTTGAAAACCATTTTTGGAAGTTGGCTTCTTGAATGGAAAGGTATTCAAGAATGGATACCATACCTTTAGGAGAAAGAAACCCACGAATTTGATGAAGAAACACGTCCAAAGCAGCCCTCCTTTCCCTCCTTAACCTCTAGCCTTCAATGGAGTCTTGGAGAGAGTTTCTTTAGAGAGAGAGATGAATTTTGAAGTGACGGGATCTTGTCTAGGTCTAGGGTTTAAAACTAGTTTAATACAACCTAAAAACACCAAAATTATACACCTAGGGTCATATAAGACTTGGGGTGTATTTACATAAAACACCCCAAGTTGGCAGCCTTAAGTCATGCACTGGCAGGCCTCGTCGACGAGACCTCCTCGACGGACCGTCACATTCACCACGGGCCGTCATGGGGTCCCGTCGAGGAACACTTGGCTCCAACTAGAGACTGTCCAAGTTCCACTCTCTGTCACTCGCGACGTCCTGGATCGACGGACCGTCCTGAGTGCAACGGACCGTCGCCATGGTCGTCGTGAGCCACTGATGGGCAGACTTTGCCCAAGTCTTGGGCCCTTCATCTAGGGCCCCTTGTGGGTCCTAGGTGGGGTCGTGCCCAGACGTCAAACCCCTAAACTAAGTCGTCTAGGTCTAAGGAACATCCGACGCATGTTTCAAGTAAAACAAACACATAAAACTCATCCAAACTCGCCAAGACATACAAGTACATTCTAAGGCATACCATCCGAACGTCATGGACGTTTTTGGTCGATTGAACTCCAAACTTAACCAAACTTTGCACACTGACTAAGGACACCAAACTAACTCCGTTTAACTTAAAATTAACTCAAGAAACAACCATGAGGCTCTAGTTCACCTTAGTTCATTTGGGGCGTTATAGCGTGGACATGATTTTTGAGTTACATGAGTTGTGAAGTGCATCAAGTTAAGTGCGATTGATAAAGAAGTTCCTCAATCTCAAATATGAAGCTTCAGATAAGCTTGAGTAATATGCCTTATCCTGAGTAAGTGTGAAACAGAAATTCACAAAGAGTAAACTCTCAAGTATGTTAAAATATTTTCAAAAATCACCCTCTTTATCTTAAAATGATGTGTAGTGTCATTCGGGGATGAATGTTCCTAAGGGGGGGATAATGTAACAACCCTAAAAATAGATATGCTAAGTAATGCTTAATGTGCCAAGAATGCCTACGATTAGACCAGGGTTCACACGGATTGATGCGCATAGAACCAGACCTTGGAACCCTTGGTACAACCAAGCCAACTAACTTTGGGAGTTAGTTGAGCTAGGAAAGGTTGGGTCCAACCATGTAGGGCTCTCGAATACGAAGATTTACTCGAAGGCGTCTTTATCGGACTTTAAAAGAAGAAATCTTAGGTTTGAAGGGTCAAGGGGTAAAATGGTCTTTTTTCCAGGCTAAGGGTAGTATCGTAATTACCCTAAATATATAATTAATTAATTATTTATTAAGGTGGAGGGCAAATTGGGGAGAGAGAGACGAAATGGAGCTTTTGAAGTTAAGTCTTGCTCCACCCTGGTTCGAACCTAGGTGGAAGCACTGAATTAAATTGTTTTTTAATTTAAGTTGGTAAATTAATGTAATTAATTTATATTTATTATTTATTAGCTGATTTAAAATAAAATGAAATCAGATTTTTAATAATTAAATAAAATCTTATTTGACTAAGTCCTAAACTAGACTCCTAAGCCTAAGAAAACTCTCCCCTCCCACGCTTACCTCTCTCTCTCACGTCTCTATCGCCCTCATTCACGTTTTTTCTGCAAAAATAACTTCAAAAAACAGTAGGTAAACCAAAGTTCTTCACACTTGAAGAACTCACAACGAAAATTACAAACAAAAAACAAATCAAAAACGTTACGCAAGAGGGAGGATTATTCTGTCGAATTGGTGTTGAAGTTGAGGGGATTTGGACGTGATTTTTGAAGAAAGTTTTGGGCAGCAAGTCAAGGTTTGAACTACATAAAAGGTATGGGTTTTCTTACTCTTGGTCCCTTTCCCAAGAGACCCCTAGGATTCAGTCGATTCTAATCCAAAAACTAGGATTGTTTCCCCGTTTCATGTCCCTGTCACTAGCTCCTATTGATGGTTATAGGTTGGTATGTCTGCTGGTAGATATTAGGCATGAAATGTGTTTTTTGTGATGAATATGTTCATGAATGTGTATTTGGAATCGTACGAATGATAACCTATGCTTTCCGAAAATATGTGTTTATGGTGTGCAATGTGTAGTCGTGACTTTGAACATGGATTGAAGTATGAAAATGACTTGTTTTATGGTTGTATTTCATGTGCACAAACTTGTATTAATCGTGATGTTCATATGAAGTATAATGTGGCTGATTTGAGTGAAAAACTATTAGCTAAATGATTCACGAAATGCCCTAAGAATTAACTCTAAATGTTGATGAAAAGAAGCTGAAAAATGTATCTCAAATTTCTAGCACATTGTTGGTTAATTTCAGCCAAGTAAAGTTCTTTAATAAGCTATGAAAAATGAAGGAAAATAAGTGAGGTCACTGAGGATCGAACCCGTGACCTCACCATGTTAAAAATCAGTGAAATAAGGTGAGAAAAAAAAGAAATGTGGAGAGTGGGGATTGAACCCCCAACCTCTTGAATGTATGAGAAAGTTAGGAGAAAAATAAAGGAGAAAAATAAATGTGGAGAGTGCGGATTAAACCCACAACCTCTTGAATGGATGAGAGAGTTAAGAGAAAAATAAAGGAGAAAATAAATGTGGAGAGTGGGGATTGAACCCACAACCTCTTGGATAGGTGAGAAAGTTAAGAGATAAATTAAAATAAAAATAATGAGCTTGTGGGGGATTGAACCCACAACCTCCTTGACTTAAACGAAAAAAAGAGAGGAGAAAAAGAAAGGAAATATTATGGGGTTGACGGGAATCGAACTAGGGTCTCCCAAATCTAAAAAATGCAATTATCAAGTTTAAAATAAGATTAAGTGTTGTCCAAGGTATTCGAACTTGGGTTCCCTTGCCCAAATTCCGTATTGATACATAAGTCATACGTGAATTAAATGTTCAAGAATAATGCCACCTACTTAGATCGAAATCGAGATCTTGGCAAACATACAAGATACATAAGTCTTGTACTACATAATCTTAGGAAGATATGAGTCACTTAACGAACTATGAATGAAGCCTCATGGCTTGTATGTATAGACCCATAAGTCTAGCATAAGTTTAAAAATAAGTGAACCTAAGATGTATGAAATGAAATGATGAAACCCTAGAAGGGTTAAGTAAGAGTGTGAAACACACTAAATGGCCAAGTGCATTGACATATGATGAAATGAACAATAAAATGATGAAATGAACAATGATATGATGAAATGAACAATGAAATGACGAAATGAACAATGAAATGATGAAATGAACAATGAAATGATGAAATGAAAAATGATATGATGAAATGAAAAATGAAATGATGAAATGAACAATGAAATGACGAAATGAACAATGATTTGATGAAATGAACAATGAAATGATGAAATGAGAAATGAAATGATGAAACCCTAGAAGGGTTAAGTAAAAGTGAGAAACACACTAAATGACCAAGTGCATTGGCATATGACGAAGTGAACATTCACGTAATAAGGGGTGAGTAATTATGAAGAGCACATGTGCTAATGTTAATGAATGTGGTGACAACATGATACGAGGCTAATGTAAAAGATGAGAACAATCTCAAATGAGCCTAAGTATATGTTACCAAAACGTACTCACCTATGAGAGTGTAAAGTTAATGAAGAGACCACTCTATATGAACACTATAATGAAAGTATTGAGTTTAACACACTTAACACTAATGATGAGATGAGAAATCATCTGTTGAGCTATGATGTACTCATATTAGAAGCCAACTTCCATGACGTATGAGATGAATGTAATGGAACTTTATACTGAGCACCGATAGACTAGCTATGAGCGGTGATGCCTTCTTTTGGGAAGGGCGGAGGTTCACGTAACTCTCATGAGATGAGACTGTCCGGCATGCCGGGTATGGGTATCGTTATATCTCCTAGTCTTCGAACCTATACTGCCAATATAGGAATCTGGCGGGGTTCAAATCCCATGTACGCTAGCATGTTTTGGGTCACTTTGGCCGGTGATTCCACCTCTTTTCGATGTGGGGGAGACACTGGATTTCATGATGCTCACATGATCTATGTCGGTTAAAGTTATTGTTCCCAATGAATGAATGGGGCCAGCCTCAAATAATGCACATAATGAAATGAATGATACCAAAGGTGTTAGGATAGGATAATCAAAAGGTGAGTTAGATTCAAGTAATGACATTAGGTCATTCTTGGTCATTGCACAATGAACCTAATGAAAGTCTTAAACTACATCTTAGGTAAAGCTGGTGTTTACACTGGCGTATGAATGAAATAAAATGGAGTACGTATGAATGAACGAAGCAGACTCTGTGTTTGCTAATGAAGACTCCATAGTTGAGGTCCCATCTGTTGAGCCCTCGTTTCTGGGATGTCTTAATGTCAAGTCCATGATTCCAAGGTCTCATGGCATATGAATGAATGATTTGAAAGAAGTTATGTGCTACATGCAAAATGTACTGTATGCTATATGATATGTGCTATGTGTAAATGTTATGTGCTGTGTGCAAATGTGAAAAGTATGATGATGTATGTTATTCTCATGGCATAACTTTCCTATTCCAAATCTGGAAAGCTCACTGACTTTCCTAATCCAAATTTGGAAAGCTCATTTACTTTCCTAATTCAAATTTGGAAACTTTCCTAATCTCAATTTGGCAAGTCCACTGACTTGACTTCCAAAAATCATGTTGTTTGAAATGAGCTATTCTTTCTCATGCATGTCCTTGGTGTGTGCTTGCATATACCCATACTTAGTACAAATGTGTACTAACCCTATACAAACTCTACTATGTTAGGTGCAGGCACAGGTGGACAATAGAGCTACAGGATCATCGTTGCAGTTATCCGGACGTCCAGCATTCATCTGGAGTTGGTAGGTCCTCATGCTTTCGAGGATGCTACTGTTTTATATTCTAGCTTAGTTTTAGAGTAGAGCTAGTGGAGCATGTTCCACTAGTGTTTCCTTCCTATTTTTATTCAGACTATGTATTGGTGCCATTTTGGCAATTATACACCTAATAAGAATTGAACTATTTCTTTCAGTTGCTTATCTCTTAATGTTAGATGGTTGATGGTGAATAATTACGTATAAATGAGAATGTTTTTATAAGTATGTTAAGAAACAAAAAGTTTTAAATTTTCTGCTAAATTAACCTAGATGAAGTAAGAATGACGTAAGTAGGCTTGTCTGCGACCTCTGAGAGGTCAACGACGCCGGTCTCGTCTGGGGTCTAGATTCCAGTCATGACAAAAAGTCTTGGGGGTCTTCATTCAACTTATACCCAAAAAACATTAGAGGGTTCATCCTAGTGAAGTCCCTCAAACGAAAAACCATGGTACTTGCATTTTGGTGCACACGGGGTCCAACTTCCCGATTTGCTTGAGCCGCCATAGCTTGAGCTTGAGTATCCATGACTTGTGCTTGAGTAGTCAAAGCTTGAGCCAAGTTGATAAAAACCATCCTTATCTATCCATCTATCATAGCTCGAGTATTGACTGAAGCTTGGTTGCCTTGTGGTGCTTGTTATCGAGGAGGAGCTTGGTTGTCTTGGGGAGGAACTCCCGCATTAGCAATCTCCTCTTCAACTATTCTTGCGGCTGCCCTTTTAGTATTCATAGCATATAACCACAAGAAAAGGATTAGAAGAGAAGGACACATAGAGTCAAGACCTTGAGGCACGAAATTTAAGAATACCAAAGAGGTGAGAATTTCCTAAGCATCACACAGCCTCTCATTCATAAGTGTGGCGCGTTTCACAATCATGAACAAGAATCTATGTAGATGTGGTTTTGTGAGAAATAATTCTTAAGATTACTCAACCTCATGCTCTTATATCAAGTTTGTCTCGATCGGGGAGAACCCCCTAGACGTAATCGACGTCTTCGTCCTCGAAGAGGACTTAGACTAGACCTTAGCATACATCATTAGATATCATAGTTAGAGAAAATAAGGAAAAATTTAAACGTTACGTATGAAGTATACATAGACTTCTCATTTATCCATATATGAAGTTTACTTAGACTTCTCATTTAACAACATAGTCTATTATTGTCATACATATAATCATCTATTATAGAAATACAAGACTTGGGACATAGCCATTACAACATTACAATATGTCTCATATAGAACTTACAACAACGTTTCAAAAGATAAGAAATGAACATTGTCTTAGACGTAGTCAATTACTGTTACGACCCAAGTACCCCTTAGGAGTAACCGGCGTCGTCGTCCTCAAAGAGGACTAAGACAAGCCCTTTGCATACATCATAGCACATTATAGGTCAAAAAAATTGCGGAAAAATTAAAAACTTTACATATGGAGTTTACATAGACTTCTCACATACGAAGTGTACATAGACTTCTCTTTTAGCGTAAAAATCAAATAGAAGTCTAAAGTCTCAGATAACATATAAACCATCTACAAGAGTATGAATCACAATAGTTTGGGCATAACCCTTAGTCTATTACAATATGCCATA
Source organism: Solanum sitiens (assembly GCA_016801875.1). Classification (NCBI taxonomy): domain Eukaryota; kingdom Viridiplantae; phylum Streptophyta; class Magnoliopsida; order Solanales; family Solanaceae; genus Solanum; species Solanum sitiens. The sequence continues at coordinate 28,163 of JABWTJ010000258.1, forward strand.
TAGGCTACAATGAAGTCTGAACATCAGAATGGAATAATTATCTCAAAACATAGACAAAACTAATAAGACTTGATGAGTGGCTTATTCCTCGGAACACATGAAGACTCACCAATTAACTTAGGAAAGAGCCAAATCTTTTTCAATGACCACGAATCTCCTCAATGGCCTGAACCTAAAATGTTTGGGAAAAAGGGAGAAAATATGGGTTAGTAGAAACAACATGTACCAAGTATGGCTCTTATGCACAAAAATCATCAATGCATGAGAAAAGGACAATTTAGTCGAAATCATGCTTTCTATCAATTTAACTCAACATGCATACATAAGAAGCATAATAAGTCAACTCAACATAATAGCAACCCAACATGTAGATCACCCAAGCAATATTTGTGCAATGACAAAGATACAACCCCATAATCCTATCCAAGGCTAAGTATAACATTAAGCAACCCACTTAATACTTACAACATATTCTTTTAAAGTCATCATAACATGATTAATACATGAATACTACTGATAGCTTATCAACATAATCATAATCATGGTCATAATCATAAAAGAACACTACTAAAACCATCGCTACGATTACACATGTGCAATGAGTAAGACAAGTCCCATACCCTCCCTCATCCTATGCAGTAGCCTTAAAGAAAACCCTAATAAGAGTTCACATACTTGACTTGCTCATTTACTTTTACATTAGGGAAAGAAGTGCAATAACCGACATGAGACCATGTGAGCTACATTGAATTCGGTGTTGTACTCCCACACCTAAAAGAAAGGGTTAACACTTGCCTAAGGTGTAACCATTTGTACGTAGCTATTTAGGTGGAGAGTCCTATGTGGGCACATAGTTAAAGGTCAAGGAGATTGTTGCTAGTAACCTTGACTTACTAACGTGGAGTTTTCCATCTCATGAGACAATATAGAACTAGGGAATCCGGACTTGCTAACATGATAAAACCCTTGTGGGAGGCCAGACTTACTAACGTAAGACCTCCATATCATTTACATGCCATTGCGGTGCTAAGCAATTATTCCCTTTAGTAAGCATCATACCCATCATGAAATATCACATTATTCTCTTCTACACCCCTATGTGAACATCTTATCGTAATAGCTCGTAGGAATTCATAAGTGAGAACTATCCTTTCACTTAGAAACCACATACAAGTGAGTAATCCTTTCACTTAACACTTTATTATAATCAGGAGAAGCTACTTTCAATCATATAATAATCATACCATAGAATACTTGCATAATTTATAACCAATTCAATAGTCTAGGCTTAAGGATGAGGAATACTAAGCATCAACATCATAACTACACATTAGACTTAGAAGCATTACTATCTAAGTGACTCATAATTCGTAATTGAATCCAAGACGAACCAATCAACATACCTCATTGCCCATCCAATAACCTTCATACTTCCATTATCAAGAATACATAACCAATTACATAGACAAGGTAAATTCAAGAATCAATTACATAATTAACAACAATGTAGTCAATCTAAATATTCATAATCTTCACAATTCACCATATCAACTCAAGGTTTTCATGAAATTGGGGAAATGACATGGGTGTAGGGAATTCTCATAAGAAATCATCAATTAACCATCAATATATACTTAAACCACATTAATTCATCATAATTGATCACAATTGATTCATAATTTTGTTTTTCAAAGAAGACCCATGTGTAGAAGAAAAACCTAGATTTGGGGGATTTAGAAATCATTTTTTGGAGCGACCTCTTGGGGAAAAGGATCACAAGAGTGAAAGAAACCATACCTTAAAGATGAATCACCATAAAATTGAGTAGAAACTTGAAGAATTTGGTCTTCTTCTTCAACCTTCAAACCTTCTTCAATGATGGATCAGTAAAGAGAGAATATAGAGAGAAGGTAGAGCTTTTATTATTTGTTTTGGGGTTTTGATTTGAGTGAGTGATTGTGAGGGAAAAGTGAAGGAAAATCTATATATAAACCTCCCCTAAAATAACCAAAAGACCCCTCACTTAGATTGACCATTTAATGAAGTCAAACTCGAATTTAAATTTCAGATTTTTTGTCGGGGAACAAGTTGCGTTGCGGAGCTGCTCCCGCAAAATTTCCCAAATTAATTTTTGACCCAGAAGAGTCTGCGATGTTTCCACATCACAGACCAAGATTTTGGCCTTGGATTTTCCAAGTCCGCGACGCGGACTGGCTCCCTCCATGCACAAAAGCTGCTGCCTCTTGGCAGCTTGCTTGGTCCAAAGTGTGGTCCCTTCATGGACCCCTCGTCGTACCTGGACTTTTTAAACCTATATATAATATTTTACCTATTTAAAGATTTTTAAAAGTTTTAGTCTTCATACAACAATCCCAAACATTCCAAGACCTAAGTACGGTCACTAGTTCAATTTCGCAAGTTTCCGGACGTCATGGTCATTTTCTTAACGTTTTTGTTGTTACACTTCTTAGAAAAGTTTATTACACTTATTTAGGTCTAAAATCCTCATTATTCATTTTGTGAAGCTCTATTCTAGGTCATAGAATTTCCGGGATGTGTTAATACTCCACTCCTTAGGAACATTCATCCCCGAATGACACCTTTTGAATCATGGACAACTTATTGGGCAATTTATACTCATAGGCCACACTCCCGACTCTTTTCAAAATTTCATACGACCCCCCATAACGAGGACTAAGTTTCCCTTTCTTTCCAAACCTCATCAGCCCTTTAATGGGTGAAATTTTCAAATAGACACCATCTCCTACTTCAAATTCAAGGTCTCTCTTTTTATTGTCGGCATAAGATTTTTGCCGACTTTGAGCCATTTTTGGTCTATCTCTTATAACCCAAAACTTCTCTAGGACTTTATAAACCAAATAGGAACCAAGTAGAGCATACTCCCCTACCTCATACCACCCAACATGGGATCTACACTTTCTCCCATAAAGTGCCTTGAAGGGTGCCATAGATATAGTCGAATGGTATCTATTGTTGTAGGAGAACTCTATCAAGGGTAGGTGGTCATCCCAATTACCCTTGAAGTCAATGACACATGCCCTCAACATATCTTCAAGAGTTTTAATAGTGCATTCCTCTTGACCATCCATATTGGGATGAAAAGCAGTACTAAGCTTTCGTACAAATCCCACTTTGGAATGTTTTCCAAAAATGGGAGGTAAATAGAGTACCTCTATACGAAATGATGGACAAAGGGACTCCATGTAACTTCACTATCTCTTTAATGTACAATTAGGCATAATCTTCCGCCGAATATGTGACTTTGATGGGAAGGTAATGTGCGGACTTGGTTAGCCTATCCACAATGGCCCATATCGAGTCATGTTGTCCTTAGTACGAGGTAACCCCACTACGAAGTCCATGTTAATAGAAATATCTATATTTTGAGTCAAGCCACCCGACCTTTGATGCTACGCTTTGACTTGTTGGCAGTTTGGACACTTAGCAACAAAATCCGCTATGCCCTTTTTCATACCATTCCACCAACAAATTTCTCGTAAGTCCCGGTACATCTTTGTAGCACCCAGGTGAATGGAATACCGGGAGCCATAATCCTATCCATGATCAATTCCCTTAAAGCATCCACTTTCGATTCACACAACCTTCCTTGGTGCCTAAGAATCCCATCTTCTCCTTGAGAGAGACTCATTAAACTTACTAAGGACCGTTTCCTTCAACTCCATCAATAGGGGATCAATGTGTTATTTGGATTTCACCCCAACCACTAAAGATGACTCGGAGTTGTGGCAAACACCGAAACCACCCTATGGAAAGTCTTCTAGTCGGACACCCAAACGAGCCAACCTATGAACCTATTTTACTAACTCTTTCTTATTATCAACCACATGAGTCACACTACCCATGGACACTCTACTCAAGGCATCCGCTACCACATTAGATTTTCCAGGATGGTAAAGGACTCTCATGTCATAGTTCTTTAAAAGTTCTAACCATATTCTTTGACGTATGTTCAAATCTTTTTGGGTAAACACTTATTGTAAACTCTTGTGATCGGTGAATACATCAACATGAACCCCATAGAGATAATGTCTCCGAATTTTCAATGTAAATACCACGGAAGCAAGCTCAAGGTCATGAGTTGGGTAATTCTTCTCATGTGGCTTGTGTTGTCTAAAGGCATATGCTATAACGTTACCATATTACATGAGCACACATCGTAGACCCACTCGAGAGGCGTTACAATAAACCACAAACCCTTTGGTACCCTTCTGTACCCTTCGGTACAGTCATTACCGGAGCGGAGGTGAGTTTGTCTTTCAATAATTGGGAACTCTTTTCACATGGTTTTGACCATTCGAATTTGGACTTCTTTTGGGTTAAGGCCGTTAATGGAGATGCGATATATGAGAATCCCTCAACAAACCTCCTATAGTAACCGGCCAACCCTAGAAAACTTTGGATGTCGTAGGAATCAATGGTCTAGGCCAACTTTTGACCACTTCCGTCTTCCTTTGATCAACCTCTACCCCTTCACTAGAGATAATGTGACCAAGAAAGGCAACCGATCTGAACCAAAATTCACACTTGCTAAACTTAGCAAGAAGTTGGTTATCCTTGAGAACTTGCAAAACTATTCTCAAGTGTCTCATATGATCATTTTCACTCCTAGAGTATATCAAAATTTCATCAATGAAAACAATCATAAGCAAATCAAGATACTTTCTGAAAATAGATTCATAAGGTCCATGAATTCCGCCGGGGCATTTTTAGACCAAACAACATCACTAGGAATTCTAATTAACCATATCTTATTCGGAATGTCATTTTCGGAATATTAACCTCACTCATTCTAAGTTGATGATAACCCAAAATCAAGTCAATCTTTGAAAAGTAACTCACTCCTTGGAGTTGATTAAACAAGTCATCAATCCTAGGAGTGGGTACTTGTTCTTTATGGTGACTTTGTTTAGTTGACGATAATCAATGCACATTCTCAATGACTCATCCTTATGCTTTACAAAAAATACCATAGAACCCCATGGAGATGTGCTCGGTTGAATAAAGCCCTTATCTAACAAATATTTGAGTTGAGCCTTTTAGATCCTTCTACTCTGCCGGGGCCATCCGATAAGGGGAGATTGAAATATGTTGCATATCCGACAAAAAGTCTATGCCGAAGTCAATCTCCCATTCTGGAGGAATTCCGAGAAGGTCATCTGGAAAGACTGCCGGAAATTCCCTCACTACGGGTACCGACTCTATGGGAGGGACCTCAAGTTCAAGATCGCTAACTCTTACTATGTGGTAGAGACAACTCTTTGCAATAAATTTTCAAGCTTTTAGAAATGAGATGATCTTACCCCTAGGATTTGAGTTTCCTCTCTTCCACTGAAAAATGGGTTCATTTGGGAATTGAAATGTCACTATCCTTGTCCTACAATCAATAGAGGCAACGCAAGCATGCAACCAATCCATACCCAATATAACATCAAAATCTAGCATATCAAGTTCTATCAAGTCAACTAATGTAAGCCTATTGGGCAAGGAAATATGACAACCTTTATAGACTCTATTAACCACCACAGAATCACCCACCGGGGTAGAAACCAAAAAAGGTTCGTCTAATATGTCGGGTAGTATTTCAAATTTCATGGCTACAAGAGGGGTCACAAATGACAATTTAGCTCCCGGATCCAACAAAGGATATACATGAAAGGAAAATAATTTTAACATACCGGTGACCACGTCCGGTGAGCCCTCTTGATCACTCCGGGATAGGAGATCATAAAATAGATTTTTCTTAGGAGCATCTGTATTTGGGGCGCTTGTTTGAGCTTGAGCATTTTACCTTCCTTGAGTCTTCATCATAGGGAAATATCTCTTCAAGTGATAACTCTTGCCACAACCATAGCAATTACCCATGCCAACTAGTTACTTACCATCAATATTTTCTACCACATTTTGAACAAGAGGCCTCTCAACATAAGAACCACCACCTTTGCCCTCTTGGGGCTTAGGAGTAGATACCTTAATCTTGTTGACCCTTGGAGCATTAGGAGGGCCTTGGTTGGAAAACATCCTTTTGAACCTTGGTTTGTCTTGCATCTCAAATTTACTCTTGGAAGAATTCCCATCTTTGTTTCCAACCTTCTTAAACTCTTTTCCAACTTGCTTAAGCTTTTTCTCCTCAATTTGTTTGCCATGGACCATGAGAGGAGAGATTTTTATGCTAGGAATCAACATAGCCGACTTACATTCATTAACCACAAGATCGGATATCCCCATGACAATTTTTTTTCATCTTGGCCCTAGAATCCGCAACCATAGTAGGAGCGTACTTGGATAGTTGAGTGAACTTGAGACTATACTCCTTTATGCTCATACCCCTTTATGAAGGTTGATTAATTCTTGCATTTTTCTCTCCCTTAGTTCCAAGGGAAATAACCTATCAAGGAAAGCCATCTTGAAAGCTCCGCAAGTAATCCGACCTTCTACAACCGGCCTCTCATTCTTCTATTGGTCATACCACACTTGAGCTACATCTTTGAGTTGGTAGGCGGCTAGTTCCGCCTTTTCTTGAGAAAAAACACCCATAGAATTAAGAACTTTGAAAACCTTATCAATGAACCCTTGTGGGTCCTCCTCCACCTTAGAACAAAAGAAAGTAGGGGGACTCATCCTTGTGAAATCCCTAATCCTTAAAGCGGTGGTATTAATATTAGGGTTCACTTTCACCCTTGCATCTCTAGCAACTTGGGTCGCCAACACTTTAATCAAGATATGAATGGCCGATCTTATCTCAACATTAGACATAGTCTCTTCTTCAATAGGAACTTTAGGGTTTTGAAGAGCTTGAGGGGGAACCGCCTCATTCAAATTCTCCTCTCTGGCCCTTCAAGCATTGTTCCTCCTTGTATTCATTCCTATAAGCACAATAAAAGGATTAGAAGAAAATACTAGATAGAGTTAATACTCTTTGACAGGACTAAGGAATAACAAGAGAGTGAGAGTTCCTAAGCATCACATAGTCTCTCATTCATAAGCGTGGCTCACTTAACAGTTATGAATAAGAACATACATATATGTGGTTTAGTGAGACATCAATCCTAAGATTTCTCAACCTCATGCTTTGATACCAAGTATGTACAACCTAAAGTACCCTTTAGGCGTAACGAGCGCCGTCGTCCTCTAAGAGCACTTAGAAAATCCCTTAGCATACATCATAGCACATTATAGGTAAAAAAGTTGCGGATAAATTAAAAACTTTACATATGGAGTTTACATTAGACTCCTCACATACGAACTGTACATAGAATTGTCTTTTATCATAACAAATCATATAGAAGTCTAAAGTCTCATCTCACATATAAACAATCTACAAGAGTATGAATCACAAAATTTGGGTATAGCCCTTTGTCTATTATAATATGCCATATAGGCTACAATGAAGTCTCAATATGAGAATGAAATAATGATCTCAAAACATACACAAAACTAATAAGGCTTGATGAGTGGCTCTACCCTCGGAACTCATGAGGACACACCAATTGACTTAAGAAAGAGCCAAGTCTTCTTCTTCAATGACCATGAATATTCTCAATGGCCTGAACCTAAGATGTTTGGGAAAAAGGGAGAAAATATGAGTTAGTACAAAATACATGTACTAAGTACGACTCATATGCACAAAAATCATCAATGCATGATAAAAGGAGAATTTAGTCGAAATCATGCTTTCTATCAATTTAACTCAACATACATATATAAGAAGCATAATAAGTCAATTCAACATAATAGCAACCCATCATGTAGATCACCCAAGCAATATTTGTGCAATACCAAAGATAGAACCCCATAATCCTATTCAAGGCTAAGTATCACATTAAGCAACTCACAACTTATTTTCTTAAGTCATCATAGCATGATTAATAAATGAATATTACTGATAGCTTATCAACATAATCATAATCATGGTCATAATCATAAAATAACACTACTAGAACCATCATTAGAATTCCACATGTGCAATGAGTAAGACAAGTCCCATCCCTCCCTCACCCTATATAGTAGCCTTCAAGAAAACCTTAATAAGAGTTCACATACTTGACTTGTTCATTTACTTTTACATTAGGGAAAGAAGTGAAATAACCGATATGAGACCATGTGAGCTACATTGAATTCGGTGTTCTACTCCCACACCTAAAAGAGAGGGTTAACACTTGCCTAAGGTGTAACCATTCATACGTAGCTATCTAGGTGGATCCACTAAGCTAGAGTCCTATGTGGGCAAATAGTAAAGGGTCAAAGAGATTGTTTCTAGAAACCATGATTTACTAACTTGGAGGTTTCCATCTCATGAGACAACACAAAACTAGGGAATTCAGAGTTACTAATGTGAGGAAACCCATTTGGTAGGACATACTTACTAACGTGAGACCTCCATCTCATTTACATACACTTTTGGTGTTAAGCAATTATTCCATTTAGTAATCATCATACCCATCATATAATATCACATTAGTCTCTTATAGACCCATATGTGACCATCTTATCGTAGCTCATAGGAATTCATGAGTGTGAAATTTCCTTTCACTTTAGAAACCACATACAAGTGAGTAAACCGTTCGCTTAACACTTTATTATAATCATAAGAAACTACTTTCAATCATATAATAATCATATCATAACATACTTTCATAATTCATAACAAATTCAATAGTCTAGGGTTAAGGATGAGGAATACTTAGAATCAACATCACAACCACACATTAGACAAGAAGCATTACTATCTAAGTAACTCATAATTCGTAATTGAATCCAAGAAGAACCAATCAACATACCTCATTGCCCTTCCAAGAACCTTGATACTTCCATTACCAAGAATACATAACCAATTACATAGATAAGGTAAATTCAAGAAGCAATTACATAATTAACAACAATGTAGTCAATCTACATATTCACAATCTTCACAATTCACCATATCAACTCAAGGTTTTCATGAAATTGGGGAAAGTCCATGGGTGTGTGGAATTCTCATAGGAAATCATCAATTAACCATCAGTATATACTTAAACCACATTAATTCATAATAATTTATCACAATTTATTCATAATTTCTTTTTTCAATGAAGACCCATGTGTAGAAGAAAAAACTAGATTTGGGGGATTTAGAAATCATCTTTTGGAGGGACCTCTTGGGAAAAAGGATCCCAAGAGTGAAAGAAACTATACCTTAAAGATGAATCACCACGAAATTGAGTAGAAACTTGAAGAATTTGGTCTTCTTCTTCAACCTTCAAAGCTTCTTCAATGGAGGATGAGTAGAGAGAGAATGTAGAGAGAAGGGAGAGCTTTTGGGATTTGTTTTGGGGTTTTGATTTGAGTGAGTGATTGTGAGGGAAAACTGAAGGAATATCAATATATAACCCTCCCCTAAAATACCCAAAATACCTCTCACTTATATTGACCATTTAATGAAGCCAAACTCGAATTTAAATTTTAGATTTTTCGTCGGGGAACAAGTCTGCGTCGCAGAGATGCTCCCGTAAATTTCCAAAAATAATCTTTTAACCAGAAGAGTTTGCGATGTTTCCGCGTCGCACACCAAGCTTTTGGCCTTGGGTGTGCCAAGTCCGCGACGCGGACTGGCTCCTTCCATGCACAAAAGCTGCTGCCTCTTGGCAGCTTGCTTGGTCCAAAGTGAGGTCCCTTCGTGGACCACTCGGGCGATCCTTGGGGAGTCGGACCATGAAGTTTTAACCCTATATATAATATTTTACCTATTTAAGTCCTTTTAAAAAGTTTTAGACTTCATACAACACTCCCAAACCTTCCCTAAGACCTAAGGACGATCACTAGTTCAATTACGCTAGTTTTCGAACATCATGCATTTTCTTAGCGTTTTGGTTCTATTACTTCTTAGACAAGTTTAATACACTTATTTAGGTCTAAAATCCTCATTAGTCCTTTTGTGAATCTCTGTTATAGGTCATAGAATTTTTGGGGTGTGTTAATTACTAAAGCTAGAAAAGTGGCATCATCCTCGGTCTTGAGGACTGACCAATAACTTGGGAAAAGATCCAAGTCTTCCTTCAAAGTGGCCTTGAAACCTTTAATGGCCCGAACCTACATTATTGTAGAAATAGAGAGAATATGGTTTAGTACAAACAACATGTCCTAAGTATTGAAACATATGCCATTAAAACCATTGAAATCACGCCAAAGGGACATTTTGTTCAAAACCATGCTAACTTACTTTGAAAGCCTTTATGCTCATAACAACATATACGAGTCATAATCATAGCAACATCAATATTCATGAATATATACAATAAAAACATCACAATTAATCTATATCAACATGTCATGTTTTAGAGTTCATAACACCAAAGTATACAAGACCCTTACTCACAACCCCCATCCAAGCCAACTAGTGCAATGCTCATGTGAAACCCCATTACCCCACATAAACCAGTAGACTAGAAGGAAGACCATAAGCAAAGACTTTACATTACATTACATCATATCATGCATATTCATCATCATACATAGCTATTTAGACCAATATCATGCTCATAAAATGAAACCAACATCATGTAAGATCAACATAATGTAAAGCAAACATTATACATTTCATTCATAACATAAGTACATAAGAACATCCTCTTAGGACTCCCCTCAAGGACAACTTGTGCAATGCATAGGTAAAGTCCCATACCCTTACCTACACTAAGTAGTACCCCTTAAGTCACCTTAGTTAGTGTCCATCTTATTACTTTCATTCATTCATTTTACTTTAGGGAACATTCGCGTTAACCAAAATAGACCATGTGAGCTATACAGGAAATACGGTGTCATGAAAACCTACATCGAAAGAAGGTGCTCTACTTGCCAAGGTAGAACTATACATAAATATAACGGTCTAGGTGGATCCACTAGCTAGTCTTTCTATGGGCCACATAGTTAAGGAACTAGCAGATTTGCTAGAAACTCTTTGATGCACATTTGCATTGTAGTCTCCATCTCTTGGGAACCATAGTGAACCTACCTTCCCTCATTGATAAGGGACACCTCTTATATCTAGTTCGCTCGTTGCTAAGCTAAAGTCCCTTTTTGAATTGTCTTTAAGCCATCCTTAACATTATCTTACCATACAGGCCTTAGGGACTAATCCCTTGTATAATCATGACCATAGCTCTTAGGTATAGAATGTGAACTTCCTTTCATCACAACCCAACATTAGTGAGATCATCATATCATAGTCATATAATAATAAGGTAAACAAGAGAATCACTTTCAATCTTGCATCATCATACCCTTATCATCATCTCACCTTTATCACATTCATAATATGCTATCATATTCATCATATTATCATCTTCCTATTCTATTCACATATTCATACTTCAATTGAACATCATCATTATAGACAACCATAATTGAAGTAATAAGGTACTCATGACCAAGAAAGTCTTACAACATCCTTGAAGAACTACTTAAAGATCACACCACCAATTCCATAATATTTACCCATCAATTCAATCATCATCATCATATAATAATAAATTATACAAGAACTCAATCAATTACGTCATCACTAATCACTAATCAACCTAATTCATAACCTAGGGTTAGAAGGAAAGGGACAATCATGGATCTTTTAGGGAAACGAGGTTAAAATCTAGAGTAATACAAAAATACACCATTATACAATCATAATCCATCAATATTAATCAAATCAATACAACATTAAACCAATTTGAAAGATAACCCACGAAATTGTATGAAAACCATAGTTTTAGACATCATTGAAAACCAAACTTTGAAGAACCTCTTGGGGAAAGGATTCACAAGAGTGAATAGATTCCATACCTTTATAATTATTAATGAATATAAGAATAAAGACTTGATCTTGAAGCCCTAGTGAAGCTTGACCTTGCTCTTCAATGGGGTCTTTGAGGTAGTGAGAGAAAGTAGAGAGAAGTGAGAGTAATTTGGGTTTGAAATTATGAGGTGCTAGGTTAGTTTAATGAGTTATAACCATTTTATAGTCCCCAACTAACTAATTAAACCACCCCTTAATCACCAACTAATTAATTAACAAATTAACAAACTACCCTAACTCAACCGAAATTGGACAATAAGCTGGTGTCTCAAACGATGAGACCCCATCGATCCAACCACGAACTGTACTAGTCAAACGTGGTTTGGATCAGAGGATGGTTTTTAGAGTTTTTATTATTTGTCTAAGTTTGGACCAACGAGCCCCAAGTTCAAACGACGGCTCGTATTTAACCTCATGGTTGCACACTGCTATTTGACAATTTTTGGGGCCAAATGTTGTGTCCTCCTTAAGCACCCTTAGGGTGGTCCTTTGGGAGTCGTACCCAAAAGTTTCAACCCTAAACACACTCTAATATGTATTTCAACCCTTTTCACCAAATTTGACCTTTTTAAACTCTTAAAACCCCTTGAAACACACCAAGGCACACTAGGTCATTTGTCACAAATCTCTGGACATCATGGTCGTCCCTTGACGTTTAGGCTTCAATACTTCCTAATCAAGTTCATTACCTTTTAAGCTTAGAAACACTGTTTTAAGACATAACTCAACTAATGAAGCTCTAAACTAGGTCATGGAAGTTTCGGAGTGTTACAGAGAAGCTCATTACAGAAGGTCCAATTAGTTGGGCATCATTCAAGACGGCTTTCCTTGATAGGTTCTTTCCCTTAGAATTAAGGGAGAGAAATATGCAAGAATTCATACACCTTCATCAAGGGGGTATGAGTGTGAAGGAGTATAGCCATAAGTTCACTAAACTATCCAAACATGCTCCTACTATGGTGGCAGATTCTAGGGCAAAGATGAACAAATTTGTTATAGGGATATCCGACCTTGTGGTTAATGAATGTAGGTCGGCTATGTTGATTACTAGAATGGAGATCTCTCTTCTTATGGTTCATGCCAAACAAATTGAGCAGCAAAAGCTTAAGCAAGTTGGTAGGGAGTTAAAGAGGACAAGGGACGAAGATGGAAATTCATCCCAAGGGTAGATTTGAGGTTCAAGATAAACCAAGTTTCAAGAAGAGGTTCTCGAACCAAGGCCCTCCTAATACTCAAAGTTTCAACAAGGGTGGTGTCTACCCCCAAGCCTCAAGAAGGGAAAAGTGGTGGTTCTTATATTGAGAAGCCAAATTGTGCAAAGTGTGGTATAAGATATAAAGACAAGTGCCTAGATGGCACAGGTAATTGGTATGGGTGCGGTAAGAGTTTCCGCATGTAGAGGGAATGCCCTATGATGAAGGATCAAGGAAGGAAAAATTCTCAAGTACAAGCAAGTGCCCCAAATCTTGATGCTCCAAAGAAGAACCGTTTTTATGCTCTCCAATTCTGAGGCGATCAAGAGAGCTCTTCGGATGATGTCACTTGTATGTTGCAAGTATTTTCAATTAATGTATATGCATTGTTGGATTCCAGTGCCACTTTGTGTTTTGTGACTCCTTTTATGGCTATGAAATTTGAAATGCTTCCCGATGTCTTAGATGAACCCTTTTCGGTTTCTCCCCGGTGGGTGATTCTGTGGTGGCTAATAGAGTCTATAGAGGTTCTCCTATTTCCTTGCCCAATAGAGTTACATTAGTTGATTTGGTAGAACTTGACATGTTGTATTTGGATGTCATATTGGGAATGGATTGGTTACATTCTTGTTTTACCTCAATTGATTGTAAAACAAGGGTAATTAAATTTCAATTTCCTAACGAACCCATTTTCGAATGGAAAGGAGGAAACTCAAACCATAGGGGTAATACCATTTCATGTCTAAAAACTTGCAAGTTGATTACAAAGGGTTGTATTTATCATATAGTGAGGGTCAAGGATCTTGAATCCGAGGTCCCTCCTTTAGAGTCGGTCCCCGTAGTAAAGGAATTTCCGGAAGTCATTCCCAATGAGTTGCCCGAAATTCCTCCTGAACGGGAAATTAACTTCGGCATAGATTTATTGCTGGATACATAACCTATTTCAATCCTTCCATATCGGATGGCCCCGACCGAGTTGAAGGATTTAATGTCTCAACTAAAGGATTTGCTAGATAAGGGTTTTATTCAACCAAACATATCTCCATGGGGTACCCCGTTATTGTTTGGGAAGAAGAAGGATGGGTCTTTATGAATGTGTATTGACTACCGCCAATTAAACAAGGTCATTATAAAGAATAAATATCCATTCCCTATGATTTATGATTTATTTGACCAACTCCAAGGAGTGAGTTAATTTTCAAAAATGGACTTGAGGTCGGGTTATCACCAACTTAGAGTGACAGGTGTTGATTTCCGAAAATGGAATTTCGAACAAGATATGATCATTTTTAATTTCTAGTCATATATTTTGGTCTAACAAGTGCCCCGAAAGCTTTCATGGACCTTATGAATCAAGTTTTTAGAAGTTATCTTGATTTGTTTGTGATTTTATTCATTGACTATATCTTGATATACTCTAAGAGTGAGAATGATCATATGAGACATTTGAGGATAGTTTTGCAAGTCCTGAAGGATAACTAACTTTATGCTAAATATAGTAAATGTGAATTTTGGTTGAGATCGGTTTCTTTTCTTGATCACATTATCTCTAGTAAAGGGGTGGAGGTCGATCCAAAAAATACAGATGTGGGAAAAGTTGGCCTAGACCTTCGAGACCTACCGACATCCGAAGCTTTTTGGGATTGGCCAGGTACTATAGGAGGTTTGTTGAGGGATTTTTGTCTATCGCATCTCCATTAATGACCTTGAACCAAAAGAAGTCCAAGTTTGAATGGTCGGAATCTTGTAAAAAGAGCTTCCAATTATTGAAAAAAACTCACTTATGATGTGGTGTTGACCTTACCGGAGGGTACCAAAGGGTTTGTGGTTTATTATGACGCTTCTAGAGCAGGTTTGGGTTGTGTCCACATGCAACATGGTAAGGTTCATGAGAAGAACTACCCAACTCATGACCTTGAACTAGCGGTCGTAGGGTTTGCTTTAAAAATATGGAGACACTATCTCTATGGGGTACCTGTTGATGTGTTCACCGATCACAAGAGTCTCCAATATGTGTGTCACGACACGGATTCTGGAATCCGAATTTCAACCGGCGTCGTTGACCTCTCAGAGGTCGCAGACAAGCCTCTTTTTGCGTTCATCACATTCATACGGTTAATTTTAGTGGAAAATTTGAAACTTTTTGTTTATAGTTGAAGTATACATAGACTTCATATAAACACATATCTTTAAGAAAGTACATTGCTCATACATCAACAATCTAATTATAAGATCATGCAACTTGAAACAAATGGAATCACATGTCATAAGTAATACTTGCCAAAACGGCATCATTACAAGCGTCTGAATAAAATAGGAAAGAAATACTAGTGGAACCTACCCCACTAGTTCAAACCTACTACTAAGAAAGAAATATAGAGGAATACATCCTCGAATGCATGAGGACCTACCAAGTCCAGATGAAATCTCTGAGTCCGAACAGCTGGAATGATACCCTCAACGTCCACCAGATCCTACACCTAAAATAGTAATATTGTATGGAATTAGTACACACTTGTTCTAAGTATGGGTACATGCAACAACAAATAAAGGTAATGCATGAACAAGGATGGCTCTTCCTAATGAACATGCTTTCTTAGAAGGTTAAGTCTCTTGACTTTGACTATTTCGTAATAGGAAGGTCATGCCATCAATATGTCACACATCATACACACATAGCTTCACATAATATACATTTCATGTTTCATATAGTATACATTTCATATCCATGAGACCTTGGAATCATGGACGTAACATTAAGACATTTCAAGTGAGGGCCCAACATATGGGATCTCAATTCGAGGGTCTCCTTTAGCAAACACAGAGTCTACTTTTTTTACTTCACATTATTCATTTCATTCATTCATAGGCTTATGTGAACACCAGCTATACCTAGGATGAATTTTAAGACTCTCATCGGGATCATGAAGTGCAATGACCAAGAATGACCTAATGTCAATACTTGAGTCCGGTCTTACCTCCTGATTATATTGCACAAACACCTTCGGTATCGTTAATTTCATTATCTTTCATACTTTGAGGAACTTCAACTTTAACAAACATAGATCATGTGAGCTCATGAAATCCGGTGTCTTCCCCACACCAAAAAAAGGTGGAGTCACTGGCCAAGGTGAAACCAAAACATTCTATCTTCATGGGTTCGAACCAAGCTAGTTACCTATGTTGGCAACATAGTTCAAAGACTAGGAGATTTAGGGAGACCCATACCCACCTTGGTGGACAGTCTCATCTCATGAGATTTATGTGAACCTCTGCCCTTCCCGAAAGAAGGCATCACCACTCATAACTAGCCTATCGGTGCTCCGTTTAAAGTTCCTTTTTACATTCAACTCATACATCATCGAAACTTGCTTCTAGCATGAGGTAGTCATAGCTCATTAGATGATCTCTCAGCTCTTCTTTACGTATTAAGTGTGAATTTTCCTTACACTTACATATAGAGTGTGATTGAGACTTGTATCTTAATATTAAACACTCTCTTAGGTGAGTACTTTTGGTGACCTTATATTGGCGTAGGTACAACTTGTCTCACTTGCACTAGCCTCATATTGTGGTTCCACCCTGTTCTTTCTTACCATTTTATCATTTTATCTTTACTCACCTTTCATTATTTGTTCATCGGTTAACATAGATATGCTCTGCTAGAAATTGCATTTAGTGACATTGCTTTTTAGGCGTAGATGCCGCTTGTCTCGCTTGCACTAGCCTATCATCATGTAGTCATTCTTTTCTTTACATATTAATTATGAATTCATTCTTAACACTTTCTTTTGGAATATGCTTGAGACTTGACTCCTACATCATTCTACACTCCCATTGGTGAGTAGGCTTGGTAACATTTACTTAGGCTTGGTTGAGACTTGTCTCACCATTCATCTTAGCCTCTTATCATGTTGGCACTGTTTTCATTAGCATCATAGTATAATATAAATAGTCATCTCATTACGTGAATGTTCATTTAATAATCATTAACTCGTGTTCTTACCCAATTCGAGTTACTCATAATTGACTAGGTGTTTCATGACCATCTAAGTATATTTTGTGTAAGACTTATGCATTTTACACATGCAGCCAAGGGACCAAAGTTCAATCCCAACTGGATGCATTTTATTTAAGTATATGTGAGACTTATGTGTCTCCCAATTTCGGCCAAGAGGACCCATGTTCGAATCCCTTGGGCAGCAATTTATTTTTTATTATTTAAAGTGTTAAGTGTCTCCATAAATTCGGCCAAGAGGACCCATGTTCGAATCCCTTAGGCAGCAATTTATTTTTAATTATTTAAAGTGTTAAGTGTCTCCATAAATTCGGCCAAGAGGACCCATGTTCGAATACCTTGGGCAGCACCTTATTTTTAATTATTTAGAGTGCTAAGTGTCTTCCTAAATTCGGCCAAGAGGATCTGGGATCGAATCCCAGTGGCCTCATCTTTTATTACTTTATTTTGGTGTGAGCTTTATGTATCGCACACCCTTGGCCAAGGAGCCAAGTTCGAATCCCCCTTCCCTCACTATTTTCTTTTTCTTTTAATTCCAAGCTTCTTTCAACCTGCCCAAGTTCGAATCCCCTCTCTCACCCTATTTTCTTTTCTTTTATTTTAAGGCTTAACCTCTTCGTATTCGGACCTTAAGAATTCGAGATTCACTCTAAATGGCAGCAACTATTCCTCTTCATATATATTAGTGACTAGCCGAAACCATATTTATTTAACATAAAGTTTTAATTCACTTTCTTACATTTAGCCTAGGCGTTTAACTCATAGTTTTACATATACTTTTGACCAATTCATTAATGAATTTACTTTCACTTTCTTACTCATTAACATCACGATTTCTTTTGCATGTTAAACACACAACATTGCATAACACATTATTCACCATTTTCTTCAAGTTAACAGTAACAATACAATTACAGAAAACAACATGTTTTGTGCACATATGACATTCAACATTCGGACGTACATAAAAAATCATTAACAGCCCGTAGCATACATTACACACAACCACAATCATTCCTAAAATCATCTACCAGAAGTCATACCAACGCATGCATCAATTCGTTCATAGGATCTAATGACAGAGGCATGCAACGGCGGACAACCTTAGTTTTTCGATTGGATTTAAACTGAACCTTAGGGGACTCTTGGGAAAGGGACCAAGAGAGGATAAAACCCATACCTTTTCAGCCTTGACAACCAGCCACAACCACACGCCCCAGCCCACACACAAACCTTTCTTCCGAGCTTTGATTCTTGTTTGCAAGTGAAGTTCTTTACTTAAAACACTTAGGCGTACGAATTCTCCCTTTTGTTTTTTGATGGATGTAGACAAGAACACTTTTAGAATAGTGAGTTTTACATTTATATTCTTTTTTTGAAGTGTGGGATAAGGCTGAAAATGATTTTAGGAGTAAATTAAAGAATTAAGAGTGGGCAAGAAGCACACTCCTAGTGGGAGTTGTGCGCCCCCTTTTGTGGGAATTGTTGTTGACTTATTCAACACAATTTTAATTATTAAAATCAGATTATAATTATATATTAAGTTATTATAATTCCCCTCCTTATTTTCTCTAATTTTTTAATCCTTTAATTCGTGCCTCATTATGCTTCCAACTTGGCTCGAACCCGAGTTGTGGAGGTAAGATCAATCTCGGGTTTGACCATCGAGATTTGACTTATTTTGACTAATTAATATCTTTATTTAATTAATTAAATATCAACCTAGGGTAATTACTATACTACCCCTAGCCCCAAAATTACCTTTATACCCCTAGAACCTTTAATACCTAGGACTAACCCTCTAAGTTCGGTTAAGACTCATCCGGGTGAATCCTAGTATTCGGGTACACTACATGGCTGGAACCAACTCTGCCTAGCTCAACTAACTCACCAAGTTGGTTGGCTTGGCTGGTGCATAGGTTCAGAGGTCTGGTTACACGCGCATCAATCCGTGTGAAGCCGATCTAACATAGGCATTCTAGGTACGTTTAGGCCTTACTTAGCATAGTCATTTTTGGGTTGTCACATTATCCCCCCTTACAAACATTCATCCTCGAATGACACTACTCTTTACTAGGAACAAGCCAATCATCTATAGAACTTATGCATACATAAGCAATTCAGTACTTTTGATTGGTGAATATCTGATTCACATATTAGCATGGTGGTGCACATCTTTGAAACCTACTAGCAGCTTCACATTAATAGACTAAGGAAAGTCTTTCCCAAACTAGTCTCATCAAAACATACAACACAAGTAAACATATAAGTCACACAAACCAGCAACCAACATGATGACTCAAACATATTAACCTCATACTAGTGCATAAACACCATACACAGTCAAATACATGAAAGACAAATTAAGGCTATGCACCCGAGACTTCACCATAAGTGCCTTCCCCTGCACCCCTAGACTTGAGTGCGAAGAATCGGTGCCTCCTTGGAGCCTCTTCACTTGGACCATTAGGCTGAACTTTCTCCTCCCCTTTTTCTTGACTTCTCCTATTCGGACAATCCTTCATCATGTGACCCGGTTTGCCACAATCGTAACAAGTGTTAGATCCCAGCATACACTCTCCTCCATGCAATTTGCCACACTTCCTACACGGTGGGCTGTCCTGAGGTGTATCTACTTCATTGTTCCTCTTAACTCTGGGCTCGGAATCCTTATCATAGCGATCCTTGGACTCTTAACACCAAGAATTCAAAATTTCATAAGGCACGATAAGAGTTGAAGAAGGGAAAATTTCCTAAGCATTATGCAGTCTCTAATTCATGATAGTGGTGCACTTCACTACTATAACTTAGAATATACTTAACGTGGTTGATATGAGCCTGATGTCTTGGATATTTAACCTAATGCTCTGATACCAAGTTTGTCACGACCCGGATTCTCGAATCCGAATTGCAACCGGCGTCGTTGACCTCTTAGAGGTCGCAGACAAGCCTCTTCTTGCATTCATCACATTCATACGGTTAATTTTAGCGGAAAATTTGAAACTTTTTGTTTATAGTTGAAGTATACATAGACTTCATATAAACGCATATCTTTAAGGAAATTCATTGCTCATACATCAACGATCTAATTATAAGATCATGCAACTTGAAAGAAATGGAATCTCATGTCATAAGTAATACTTGCCAAAACGGCATCATTACAAGCGTTTAAATAAATAGGAAAGAAACACTAGTGGAACCTACCCCACTAGTTCAAACCTACTACTAAGCAAGAAATATAAAGGCAGGCATCCTCGAATGCATGATGACCTACCAAGTCCGAATGAAATCTCTAAGTCCGAACAGTTTCAATGATACCCTCAACGTCCACCTGAGCCTGCACCTAAAATAGTAATATTGTATGGAATTAGTACACACTTGTACTAAGTATGGGTACATGCAACAACACATAACGGTAATGCATGAACAAGGATGTCTCTTCCTAATCAACATGCTTTCTTAGAAGGTTAAGTCTCTTGACTTTGACTATTTCGTAATAGAAAGGTCATGCCATGAATATGTCACACATCATACACACGTAGGTTCACATAATATACATTTAATGATTCATATAGTATACATTTCATATCCATGAGACCTTGGAATCATGGATGTAACATTAAGACATCTCAAGTGAGGGCCTAACATATGGGATCTCAATCCAAGGGTCTCCTTTAGCAAACACAGATCCTGCTTCATTCATTCATTTGTACTTCACATTATTTATTTGATTCATTCATAGGCTGATGTGAACACCAGCTATACCTAGGGTGAAGTTTAAGACTCTCATCGGGATCATGAAGTGCAATGACTAAGAGTGACCTAATGTCAATACTTGAGTCTGGTCTCACCTCCTGATTGTCTTGCACAAAGACCTTCGGTATCGTTCATTTCATTATCTTTCATACTTTGAGGAACTTCAACTTTAACCGACATAGATCATGTGAGCTCATTAAATCCGGTGTCTTCCACACACCAAAAAGAGGTGGAGTCACTGGCCAAGGTGAAACCAAAACATTCTAGCTTCATGGTTTCGAACCAAGCTAGTTCCCTATGATGGCAGCATAGTTCAAAGACTAGGAGATTTAGGGAGACCCATACACACCTTGGTGGACAGTATCATCTCATGAGACTTATGTGAACCTCCGACCTTCCCGAAAGAAGGCATCACCAGTCATAACTAGCCTATCGGTGCTCTGTTTAAAGTTCCTTTTTACATTCAACTCATACATCATCGAAGCTTGCTTCTAGCATAAGGTAGTCATAGCTCATTATATGATCTCTCATCTCTTCTTTACTTATTAAGTGTGAATTGTCCTTACACTTACATATAGAGTGTGACTGAGACTTGTCTCTTAATATTCAACACTCTCTTACATGAGTACTTTTGGTGACCTTATATTGGCGTAGGTACAACTTGTCTCACTACTAGCCTCATATTGTGGAGCCACCCTGTTCTTTTTTATCATCTTCTCATTTCATCTTTACTCACCTTTCATTATTTGTTCATCGGTTAACATAGATATGCTCTCTTAGAAATTGCATTTAGTGACATTGCTTTTTAGGCGTAGATGCAGCTTGTCTCACTTGCACTAGCCTATCATCATGTAGTCACTCTTTTCTTTACATATTAACTATGAATTCATTCTTAACACTTTCTTTTGGAGTATGCTTGAGACTTGACTCCTACATCATTCTACACTCCCATAGGTGAGTACGATTGGTAACATTTACTTAGGCTTGGTTGAGACTTGTCTCACCATTCATCTTAGCCTCTTATTATGTTGTCACTTTTTTCATTAGCATCATAGTATAATATAATTACTCACCTCACTACGTGAATGTTCATTTAATAATCTTACCATTAACTCGTGTTCTTACCCAATTCGGGTTACTCATAATTGACTAAGTGTTTCATGACCATGTAAGTATATGTTCTGTAAGACTTATGCATTTTACACATGCAGCAAGGGACCCAAGTTCAATCCCTAGTGGCTGCATTTTATTTAATTATATGTGAGACTTATGTGTCTCCCAATTTCGGCCAAGAGGACCCATGTTCGAATCCCTTGGGCAGCACTTTATTTTTAATTATTTAAAGTGTTAGGTGTCTCCATAAATTCGTCCAAGAGGACCCATGTTTGAATCCCTTGGGCAGCACTTTATTTTTAATGACTTAAAGCGTTAAGTGTCTCCATAAATTCGGCCAAGAGGACCCATGTTCGAATCCCTTGGGCAGCACCTTATTTTTAATTATTTAGAGTGCTAAGTGTCTTCCTAAATTCGGCCAAGAGGATCTAGGATCGAATCCCAATGGCCTCATCTTTTATTACTTTATTTTAGTGTGAGATTTATGTATCTCACACCATTGTCCAAGGAGCCAAGTTCGAATCCCCCTTCCCTTACTATTTTCTTTTTCCTTTAATTCCAAGCTTCTTTCAACCTGCCCAAGTTCGAATCCCCTCTCTCACCCTATTTTCTTTTCTTTTATTTTAAGTCTTAACCTCTTAGTATTAGGACCTTAAGAATTTCGAGATTCACTCTAAATGGCAGCAACTATTCCTTCATATATATTAGTGACTAGCCAAAACCATATTCATTTAACATAAAGTTTTAATTCACTTTCTTACATTTAGCCTAGGTGTTTAACTCATAGTTTTACATATACTTTTGACAAATTCATTAAGGACTTTACTTTCACTTTCTTATTCATGAACATCACGATTTCTTTTCCATGTTAAACACACAACATTGCATAACACATTACTCACCATTTTCTTCAAGTTAACAATAACAATACAATTACAGAAAACATCATGTTTTGTGCATATATGACATTCAACATTCGGACGTACATAACAAATCATAAACAACCCGTAACATACATTACACACAGCTACAATCATTCTTAAAATCATCTACCAGAAGTCATACCAACGCATGCATCAATTCGTTCATAGGATCTAATGACAGGGGCATGCATAGGGGGACAACCTTAGTTTTTCGATTGGATTTAAACTGAACCTTAGGGGACTCTTGGGAAAGGGACCAAGAGAGAAGAAAACCGATACCTTTTCAGCCTTGACAACTAGCCACAACCATACCCCCAGCCCACACACAAACCTTTCTTCCGAGCTTTGATTCTTGTTTGCAAGTGAACTTCTTTACTTAAAACACTTATGCGTACGAATTCTCCCTTTTGTTTTTTGATGGATGCAGCCAAGAACACTTTTAGAATAGTGAGTTTTACGTTGATATTCTGTTTTTGAAGTGTGGGATAAGGCTGAAAGCGTTTAGGAGTAAATTAAAGAATTAAGAGTGGGCAAGAAGCACACTCCTAGTGGGAGTTGTTCGCCCCCTTTTGTGGGAATTGTTGTTGACTTATTCAACACAATTTTAATTATAAAAATTAGATTATAATTATATATTAAGTTATTATAATGCCCCTCCTTATTTTCTCTAATTTTTTAATCCTTTATTCGTGACTCATTATGCTTCCAACTCGGCTCGAGCCCGAGTTGTGGAGGTAAGGTCAATCTCAGGTTTGACCACTGAGATTTGACTTATTTTGACTAATTAATATCTTTATTTAATTAATTAAATATCAGCTTAGGATAATTACTTTACTACCCCTAGCCCTAAAATTACCTTTATACCCCTAGAACCCTTATAACCTAGAACTAACCCTCTAAGTCCGGTTAAGACTCATCCGGGTGAATCCTAGTATTCGGGAACACTACATGGCTGGAACCAACTCTACCTAGCTCAAATAACTCACCAAGTTGGTTGGCTTGGCTGGTGCGTAGGTTCAGAGGTCTGGTTCCACGCGCATCAATCCGTGTGAACACGATCTAACCTAGGCATTCTAGGTACGTTTAGGCCTTACTTAGCATAGTCGTTTTCGGGTTGTCACAATGTGTTCACTCAAAAAGACTTGAATCTACGCCAAATAAGGTAGTTATAGATTTTTGAGGATTATGATAATAGTGTCCTTTACCACCCCGAGAAAGCTAATGTGATTTCGGATGCTTTGAGTGAAGTGTCTATGCGTAGTGTGACTCATGTGGTAAATGATAATAAATATCTAGTAAAACAGGTGCATAGGTTGGCCCTTTTTGGTGTTTGACTAGAAAAATCCAAAGGGTGGTTTCGTTGTTTGGTATAACTCTGAATCGTCTTTAGTGGTTTGGGCAAAATCTGTAATACATCAAAATGACTTAGGTGAAATAGATACTAACATGGTTTTCATGATGGTATAAGGTCCTAAAATGGTTTATAATGTGGTTATGATGCAGTGTCTAAAGTATTAGGTGAATCGGAAGTCAAACGTCAAGGGACGACTAAGACATTCGATGACTAAGTCACCTATGTGCCTCATATGTGTCTTTATGTGTTTATATGTGTTTCATGAGTTTACTAGGTCTGTATATGAGTTATAATGGTGTATATAGGAAGTTTGTCAATTTTCATGCAGTTTGGAGGTCAAACGTCCAATAACATCTATGACGTTTGAAAGGTTTGCCTTGAAACGTGCTTGTGCGTCTTAGCCTATTTCGTCGAGTTTTACGTGTTTGTTTTGCTTGAAATTGAAGTAAGGGGTCCTTAACATGTGTATTTGGTTTGTAAAAGTCCAGTTAAAACTCCCCAAGGACCAACCAAAGGGTCCTTGAGGAGGACCCAACTCTTGTGCAAAAGTTGTCCCAAGTTGGTAGTTCACTGCCTTGGTGTTCACGGACCACTTCACGGCCAGTAGAGTGCACTACAGTCCATGAAGATGGCCGTGTATCATACTTAGTAACTTGAGGGCTTGAAAGGAAAGTAAGTCACTGCCCCAAGGACCATGGACCGTCAAAGGGGCTGTGAAACACCTTCAAGGTCCGTGAAGGTGGCCGTAGTCCCTGGGTGGGCTGTCCAAAAAGTGATTTCCAAATTAATTCTATTCGACTTTTAATTAATTGGGGTTGATTTTAAAAGGTTTATATGATTAATATAAATAGCATAAAGCCTTAAAACAATCCTTTAACTCATTAATTGAAAACCTCAAATCAAAACCCCAAAGTAATATTTCAAACCAATTCCTCCCTTGTTGAAACCTCAAGCTTCAAGGAAGAGGACGAATTCCTCAAGGTATTCACCAAAATTTCGTGGCTAACTTATAATAAAGGTATGTTTTTTTATCCTTGAAACTCTATTCATCAAGGATCCCAAAGTTGATTGAGATTTCTAAAGTTTTCTAAAGATGAACTTGTCCAATTTTATGATCTATCCATGGATTCTTGCATTAAAGGTTTTGAATCATTATATATTGATTATATTGATTTTAATTAGATGATTTTAATATAATTGACCTATGAAACCATGTCATTCATGAATCCTAGATTTTGAGTACTTTGTGGTTGACTTGATATTGTCTTAATTCATATGAATTCTAGTGTAGTTTTCTTTGGGCTATTGAATGATGTAATAATTGTATTCAATTGATGTATAGGATGTGTTAGATTTATAAATCTATATTGAATTGACTTAGATTCATTGAGTATTATTATTTATACATTGAATTGGTGTTCATGGCCATCGGTAAAGGCCTTATGGTATTGAATTGGATGATTTAGCTAAGGATTGAAGTGGAGAGAATGTATTGGTGGTACACTGTACTAATTCTCTTTATTTTATGTAATGTAGCTCTTGAACTATGTTTTGATTAGGATGGTCCACTTATGGTGGCGGTGTTATGTGATTGTTGTGGCCTCGTCGCATTACTTTATGTATTATGATGATCATGTCCTTGTCGACAACTACTCGAAGTATTATGATGATTCGTGTAGTTGATTATGTGAAGTTTGATCATATTTACCTACATGTTAAGTAATGTGAAAGTATGTGATTCTTCTATTGAAGTTGTAGGTGATCATGACAGACTATGACTATGTCTTTATGTGTGTAATCTTAGAGTTTGTGCATGATTCTCCCTATTTGGTTGTTGAATCTTATGATGACTATATTTATGATGTTAGAGTAGTGTATAGGGTGACCTAAAGATGATGAAGGTTGGGCCTATGTGCTTTTTGAATTATGATATGATATATGTGATAAAGTGAAGTAATAATGTGTCTTGTTTAGGTAGACTTAAGTCCCTCTACTTGATGCATGTAAGAATGTATGTATGAATGACATGAGACCTTGAATGATTCTAAGAAGGTCCTTTATGTGAAACCTTGAACCTAGTGGTAAGGTTATGAACCTTAGAAGTCGAAAGCTGTAATGGTATCTTTCTTTTAATGAACGGTGGACTTAAGGTTGGTTGGCTGGAATGGCATCATATCATCCTTAGGAAAGTCATTAAGCTATATTCGTCGCCGTTGTAAGGAATCCCTAGGGGACCTCTTTGGTAGGGTAAATGTGATTAGGTTATGAACTAGATATTGAACCTCTTCATGTGATCCTTAATGTGAATTACTCTATGAGAACACAGGCTAGTACCGAGTGCGTATGGTAAGAGAAGTAGCTCTTGTGAAGAACGATACTAGAGTACAAAGCACGCCCTTCATATTCCTTAACCACGTGCCTACATGGGATGTGTCCATGTTCTAGCCTCGGCAAGTAGAACACCCTCCATCGGAGTAGGTTACAACTCCGGATTCCATGCTTTGCTACCATGGTCTATGTCGGTTATTGCCTATTCTCATCATATGGTATACCTACTAGTATTTGAGAAGTCTATGAAATTTAGGTGGTGGTGTGAGACGCTACCTAGACATTGCACCCTTAGACTTTGAAGATGTTAGTGAGAGTCCCTAGGTCTTCTCCAAGACCATTACTTGAATGTCCTCTATGTGATGAAAGTCTCTTAATGAACTAATGAAATAATCACTACACCATTTTAGCCCTAAGGCAACACTAATCTTGACAACACTCATAAAGTGTTGCCAAAAATATTTTTGGGCACACTTTTCAAGTGTAGCTTTAGTTTTTACCTTTTGACAACACTTTTATTGGCAACACTTATAAAACATGCTCTTTAGTAGTATATGCTACACTTTATAAATGTTGTCAAATTATGATATAATTAACAACACCTATTTACATATATGACTACACTTTTAAGTGTGCTATTTTTATAGTTCTTAAAAGAACACTTTATAAGTGTCACCTTAAATAATTCCTAAAATATTTCCAATTTTTTCACTAAATTATTATATTCCCTCCTAAATATTTTACTCTCCCTCCAATCTAATTGGACAAAAACAAAACTCATAAAAGATGTTGTTTGACCTAAATCAAAAAGGGATTACTTCTACTCCAAATTAGAGATCTCTCGTAGGAGCTCCTCTTAGCCAAAATCAATACACTGAGAAACTGCTTAATGCCGAAATGGATAAGCTTTCGCTATTGAAACAACCCATGGATAGAAATATGCACCCCAACATTTAGGTACAAGATCGAAATCAGCAAAATGTGGCTTCCCTTAAATCATTACAGATCTGAGATATGGGAAACTTCTTATCAAGATTGAAGGACTAACAGCATAACAGTTTCCAATGAACACACTTTTCCTACAACAGCTCTAAGCTTCATACGAAGATTTACTAATAAAGGATATTCAGTTCCTGTCCTTATCTGAAGTTATATCGGAGAAGATGTGTTCAAGAACTTCTAAGGGAAGTGAGTTCGCCATTACTGTACGAAAATGGGGTGCTAAAGTTTACATTTTTCTTCAAGAATTTCAAGAATCTTTAAATCTTTGAGTAATGAAAATTCAGATCTGTGGAGACTAGAGAGGGAGTCTGTGGGAGCTGAAGAAGAGGAGAAGGGGGTGGGTAGGTTGAAAGGGGGTAGGTGGGTTGAAAGGAGGTAGGTGGGTTCATAAACTTTCTCGATGGCTTCTCCAAACGATTCCTATATGCAGGTACTCGTTGTTGCAAACCCTTTTCTTCAAATTTTTGCCTCATGTGTCTTTTGATTTTCTTGTTCTTTTGTTTTTTTGATGGAATTTGAAGTTTGTTAGGGTTGTGATGATCTTAATTTAAGATTTGAAATGTGAACTGAGAATACATGTCTAATGTGCTTGGAAATTGTAGAATCATAGTAAATTTGCCTTTATTTATGGGATGAATTTGTTTTCATTATGATGGAATTTAAAGTAAGTTAGGCTTTTATGATCTATATCTTTGAGTGGGACAAGAAATTGGTCACTTTACATTCAACTCTTCTTTGATGACCGATGGTAATTTTCCTAATTCTTCTACGCCTTTGTTTGGGAAACTGGAGAAACAGTTCGACGAATTCCTACATCATTTTGAGGAGTTTGGGAGTCTACCAAAGTTGATATGGGTTGTGGTGATGGAGATAGATTCAGCCACTCGACTCATATTTCCTGTTTGATAGCTCCTTTTCAGCAGCTCTACTGTCTAAGGCATTTGTGAATAACATATTACGTAATTTAGGACATGTTGTCTGGTGGTTTTGTTATATTTGAGTTTGGTTCTTGAATTAGATTTGTAGTGTGTAAAAAGGGACAACCCTTTATTAATGGGGTGTCATTCATCTTGTGGGACTAATATTAGTTGTAAGGACTGGCATGCTATCCAAAAGCTCCCTTCTTGGATTCTTTCAAAGTTGGTAAGAGAATAAGAGCTATTGCAACCTAAGGGTATCGGTTGCAGGTTTGCCTTGTCAAAAAAAAAAAAAAAACTATTAGGGACTACAATGATTGTGTAAGATGGTATTCAAATAACATAAAATCCATTAATTCATTTTTTGTATTTTTCTTGGTGAACTTAAGAGTTTACTAATTGGGGTATGTTTAAATGTGCTTTTTTGTTTGTATCGATCAAGGTTTATAGGCCAGCTAGTCTGGTTATAAGCAACAAAAGACCGAAACATTATAGAGTGAATATAAATTCGAAACCTTCATTTCGAACTTCTGATTGTTATGCTACCAGAAGATACATACAGAACCCCGCTTAAGTTAAGGATAGAGTTTTGGGAGAGGCAATTAAATTTTTTAATAGGCTAATGATTGTACACTTCAGACTTGAAGATAATAACAAATACTTTGTCATGGCTGATATCTACAAAGAAGATGGTGGGATCTTATGGATTTAAAGCTACTGGATAACATAATTCAAGTCATTCAGTTTATATATGTATATATAGAAAGATATGTTCTAATGCTGGTTCCTACTAATATTTTGTTGCAGGAGTTTCAACATCCATTTCAGAAATGCCACTACTCATTGAACAATAAAAATTCAGTCACTTCTCTTCTAAAGAAGATCAATATTTATAAATACACCTCTCCTTATTTTGAAACTTGCAGATATAAATGGTGCAGAAAATTTATCCTAGCTACTGTAATCTAATTAATATAACTGGCCTCTTCAGGTTTAACTATTGTAAGTTGTGCAGGATATTGGTGTTTCAGCCAAATGGAAACAAAAGCAAGAATAAAGCAGGGAAGCATGAATCTGTGTATCTGATTGTGGCGGATGTAACCTCACTAGCACCTGCAGGTTGAGAGGTCCATGTTGGTTTTCGACAGTTTATGCTTGATCACAACAATGACAACTACTTGGTCCTCTAAGGTTTGTGCTCTTACATCTACCTAATTTCTATTTTTACACAAAGGAGAAAGAATCAAGTCTTCTTTATTAAAAAGAAGAAAGAATCAAGTCTTCTTTATTACAATAACAGATACATCTACTGGAAAGGGAAGGTGATTCCATGCTTTGAAGCTGGAATGTGATTTGATCATTTCTTAAGTCAATGAGCTTTCAGCAATCCAGAAAATAGTATGTTGTAGATGACACTTGTGTCTTAGAAGAAGAGGTATATATCCATCAAGAAAAGTTCCGAGGTAGACAAGACTGTTTGTCCATGGTGAAAGACCCCATTAGCTATAAACACATCTGGAAGATCAACCAGTTCTCTGATCTTACTGTTGGTTTTGTAGACTCTAATACCTTCATTGTAGCAGAACATAAATGGTACAATCACGTGCAATAAAGTCAGAATTGGAGTCCTTTCACGTGCCACAAAGTCAGTCCAGGTTAACTTCTTCAATTTAATTATTTTTATTTCTGAAGTATCCTTATTTCTCATCCAAATTATTGAATCAGATAGAATTTCGCTGCAGAAACATTCTTGAGAAACATTGAGAATTTTTAATATTATTTTGCTTAATATATGTTTAGAGACGATGAAAATGAGACTGGAAAGAATGTTACCTACTTGATACGCGACTATTTGAAAGAATGGTGTAGACTAAGGATTGATGGATATTTGTATCACTATATGCGACATTCATATATTCCATCAAATAAGCATGTTTATGTCTAGCATTTACTTGTCAATGGTTGTGGAGGTGTTTTTTTGTACCCTACACACGTCTTGAAGAATTTCAAAGAAAGATATGGAACATCATACGAGACTAAAGCTTTATCCAAAAAAGGAATTTAATCAAGGACCTAAATGGGATGTTATGGTAAAGACAATCTTTATTCTTTATATTTTGTATAGATCAAACTCCATTGTTACATTCTGCTGCTGGTGGTTGTGTGCTCTTCTGAAATTTAATAAATGATTTAAAGCCTTCTTTTTCAGTCACTGAATATAGATTTTTCTTTTGCATCTGTTTGTTTCTATTTTTGCAGGTTGATCTCTTCTTTTATAGAGCGCCTGAAGAGGCAAAGGAGCAAGAAGAGGAAGTGCCAGCAATTGCAGATAATGCAGACTACTCTGCTAGTGCTACCCTTGGTGGTGAGTGGTGACTGGACTAGTAGCCAAATCCCTGAGGCGCAATGGACTGCAGATGCTGCAGCACCTCCAGTAGGTGGTGGTTGGGCTGGAGATGGAGGTTAGTTTGTTATTCTGTGAAATTAGTTCCTGTTATTGTTTACTTAAAAATTTCAAACCCCAACTGGAACTTCATTGATCTTGAGCTCATTTAAGCTGATAGTCTTTTGCTTCTTTTTTTCTATCCTATGATTGTGAGCCTATTCTGTAAGTAAGCATTTTTGGATAAAGATTAGATATTCTGAGTTCTACATTAGATTGATATGTTATATCATTATCGCCCGATTAAAGGCACTTTCACTCCATTAGCTTTAAGCTTAGGTCTAATGATCTTTGATATTTGTAGTATGGTCTACTTGTGGGCGTCTGTAATTGTCTGTCGAACACTCAAGCTAGCAACACTAGTAAATATCTTGCTTACTAGATCAAATATGGGTCAGATGGTATAGGAGAGTTCTCGGAAGTTGTTTGACTTTTGATGTAGAGTTTTTACTGCATAACACTTTGTGCTACTTCTGATTGTGAGACATAGGGATGTGGCGTCAAGTGAGAAGTTCCTTCTATTTTTTGTTAAGTTTATTTTCATACCTATGTTGTTTATCACATTGAACAAGTGTTGCAGAACATTTTCGTGTGTAAAATAAAGCAGGACTCCTTCCCAGATGCATGTTCTATATGATTTTCACAATATTTAGATTGGTTGGCTCATAATGAATACTCTTTAATTATGCACTTCCACATTTATCTAACTTCTAATTTTATTTTGAAATTGCAGGAAAATGATGGTAATTGAATTTGAATTGTGGTCAGAAGTAAACTTGATCTATTGTAGTGAACGATGAAGTGTTTTTGTACTATTGTCATATACGTTTGAATGCATTTAGTTTTTTGGAATTTATTGATATTAGAGATCTTTAAATAATCACTTTCTGAATATTGGTTGTACAAGACATGTTTCTCGAAGTTTATTTGGAATATATAACTTCAATTCAATTATTACTTAATTTCGTTCTTTAGAATCCTTGTATATTTAATTATGTGATTATATATTTAATATGAAATTCAAAAGTGTTGTTGTAGGACGTCCAATGTTAAAGTTACGCTTCATAAGTGTTGCTTTAGATGACATATAAAGTTACACTTAATAAGTGTTGCTCTAGATGACATATAAAGTTACACTTAATAAGTGTTGCTCTATGTGGCATATAAAGTTACACTTTATAAGTGTTGCTGTAGATGACATATAAAAGGCAACACTTTTGAAGTGTGACCAATAACACTTCAAAGGCAACGCTTACAAGTGTAGTATAATAAAAAAATAGGTGTTTCTAATGCATCACAACAAAGCGTGCCCTTATACCTCTTTGGCTACGCTTTATAAGCGTAGCCAAAGATGGCGACATTTAAAAAGTGTTGCTAATGTCAAAGGTTACGCTTCTTTAGGCCACCCCCTAAAAAGCGTTGCTTAAAGTCCAAAAGTGTAGCCTTTTATCAAAGGCAACACTTTTTGCTAGTTTAGCCTACACTTTAGTGGGGTGGCCGTAGGCCTAAAAAATGGTATAGTGAATGACTTATAGAGAATGTAAATGAATGAGTACCTAATCTAGAGTGACTTTAAGGATTTCCTAGTTAAAGTGTAAAGGGGGCATAAGGGATGATCTCTTCATGTCTTATCTAGGGAAGTCTTGAGAATGACTCTAGTTAGGGTAGTTGGTTGATACTTTAGACATGATCTAATCTTAGGAAGCCTTAAGGGTTATTTAGGTAACCTTGAAGAGGGTGTATGGGCGTTACCTTCTAGGAGTAGTTAAGTAAGTCTTTTGATAGCCTTGGTATGGAGAATGTCATATTATACATGTTATGTGTTTTGGTTTCTTGTAAATGTATGTTTCTCATTATAAGTAGTCTTGAGGATCATTCAGGCATACTTTGAGAGGGTGTATGGGCGTTTTCTCTTTGTATTACTTAAGTGAGTATTAGGATAACTTTTAGCGGGGAATTTCTAAGTGACTCAATGAGAATTTAAAGGGCTTCACTGTGACAGTGAAGGAATTCACTGTAACAGTGAATTAGCTCACTATAAGGTTTCTCTTAAAAATGTGATAAATTGTCTATGTGATTTTTATGTGTTTCTAAGGTGCTAAATGTTGTTCTTATGCTATTATTATGCTATTTAAATCAAAATATGCATATTTCAAATAAATGTTCGTTTTTATGATTTTTATGCATTATGCCATACTTAGTACATGTGTTTGTATTGATTCCTTATATATTTATATCTCTATAGTGGTTGGTAGGGGAAGAGCATTGGGAAGCAAGGCTTGGATTATAGCATCATTCAAGTGAAGTTGAAGTATGTCCTCTCTTGATTCGAGGGCATAGTTATCTTAGGTTTCTTTTATATTGAAGTATTGTAATAGACAAGTATTTCTATATTTTGATGTATGGGCCGTGTCCCAAGTATTCTCGTGTCTAATCTTTGATGAGATTGAGACTTAGTATTTCCTATGATTTCTAATGAAAGATGTTATTAAAGATACTCTAATGTTTTGTGAAAAGTTTTAATTCCGCACTACTTTTCATTATGTATATGTGATGAACGATACGAAAGGGCTTGTACAAGACCTCCGATAGGTCAAGTACGCCATGCCACAACTTAAGGATACCCAAACTTATAGGGTATACATGTGGGTCATCAAAAAATCTAGCAACATCTTGATGATCTATTAATGGAGTTAAAGGATTCGATTCTTCGTAAATCTAATGAGTCTTTCTCCCAAGGGGAGGATGTAGTACTTAGGTACCAAGGTAGACTTTGTATGCCATATGTGGATTGCTTAAGGGAGAAAATCATGGAAGAGGCTTATGGCTTCCGATATTCCATTCATCCGGGTGCTACCAAAATTTATTGTGACTTGCGCGAGACTTTTTGGTGGAACGGGATGAAAAAGGAGATAGTGAAATTTGTGGATAGGTGTTCTAATTTCCAACAAGTCAAAGCCGAGCATCAAGGACCTGGAGGTCTAACTCAAAGATATTGATATTCCCACTTGGAAGTGGAAAGACTTCAACATGGACTTTGTGGTAGGGATGCCTTGTACCCGTAGGCAACATGACTCCATTTGGGTCATAGTGGATAGGTTGACTAAATCAGCCCACTTTCTTCCCGTCAAAGTCTCTTATTCGGCGGAGGAGTATTCTAGGTTGTATATTAAGGAGATCGTAAAGTTGCATGGGCCCCTTTGTCAAACCCTAGAAGACATTTTGAGAGCTTGTGTCATTTATTTCAAAGGTAATAGGTATGACCACCTACCTTTGATAGAATTTTCCTAAAACAATAGCTACCATTCGAGTATAGCCATGGAACCATTTGAAACACTCTATGGTAGGAGGTGCCGGTCTCCAGTTGGGTTGTTTTAAGTAGGTTAGTTTTCTCTTCTTGATCCCGAGGTATTTTACGAGGAAACGAAGAAGGTTCGACTTATAAGGGAGAGGTTGAAGACGGCTTATAGTCTACAAAAGTCTTATGCCGACAATAGAAAAATGGACCTTGAATTTGAAGTAGGAGATTGGGTCTACGTGAAAATTTCACCCATGAAAGGGGTGATGAGGTTGGCAAGAAGGGTAAGCTTAGTCCCCGGTATGTGGGCCCTTATGAAATTTTGAATCGAGTCTGGAAAGTGGCATATGAGATATAATTGCCAATTGAATTTGCCCCGATTCATCCGGTGTTCCATGTGTCTATCCTAATAAAATGTACAGGTGATCCGGTCTCTAGAAGATTTAGGGGTAAGTGAGAACCTTTCTTATGAAGAGGTTCCAGTGGAGATCTTGGATTGTCAAGTTAAGAAATTCAGGAATAAGGAGGTTGCCTCCGTAAAAGATCTATGGAGGAACCATCTAGTTGAGGGTGCAACATGGGAGGCCGAGGTCGACATGAAATACCGATATCCTCATCTCTTTTCTCTTACTTCTTGTCAAGATTGAGGTTAGTACTTCCTCTTAAATGAGAGTTATGCATAATGTTGAACTTATCATGTCTATCTAGTATGTGCATATTCTTGTAGAAGTTCATGCCTAAATTGAGTTTTCATGAAATGTGTTTTTTATGGTTAGCTTACACGTAAATATGTAGTGTGATATATTGTCTTCATGAGAATTGTATTGAGCATGCTTGAAGTTGTTTTGATAAGAAATCAGCATTTCGACCCTTTGATGATCATATTAAGCTCATATTGAAATGGAGAAGGTAGTTCCTTCTTATGTGATAAGAAATGGTGAGCTTTTATAGGTGATGAATTGTGGATTAAGTTCCTATGTATTAATGTTATGATTATTTGTTGAAAGGAGTTGAGAATTCCTCGTATGAGCTGTGACTCATTATGATTGTTGTTGTTGTTGGGCTGCTAGAATTGAATCTCTTTCTCGGCACTATAAGAGATTTAAGGTGTCATTAGGGGACGACTGTTCCTAAGGGGGGGATATTGTAACACCCCGGAAATTCAATGACCTAGACTAGAGCCTCACCTATGGAATAATGTTTAAAATAATGTTCTAGACCAAGACTAATGTAATAAACTTGAGTTAGAAGTATTAGAGCCTAAACACCAAGGGACGACCATGGCATCCGGTGAACCAGTAACCTAGACTAGTGTGGTTCTAGTGGTGGTAGGATGGTTCAAAAAGGGGTGTCTAAAGGTTTTTCCATGATAATATGATGGGAGTGGACATATCTACCTAATATAGGGTTTAAGTGATCAATTCCAAGGGAGGAGTGCCAACCTTGAGGGGCTAGCCAAAGCCAAAGGCCAAGGCTGCCCCAAAAAGGGACGCTACTGCCTCAACCTTCACGAGTATGACCACGGCCCGTGTTCATGACCACAACCAAGTGTGTGTGTGTGTGTGTGGTGCTCGTGTGATGCCTTGGCCATGAAAAAAGGATGGCATCTTGGACTAGCTTCTTTCCAAGGCACCACGAGCCACTTCACGACTCGTGGTGCACTTGGCGGAAAGTAAGGCTTGGTCGTGGTCTTACCTTAGATATTTTGGGGAATGGAGAGTTTGGAGGGGATACTGTCTAGGGCACCACGAGCCACTTGAAGGGCCATGGTACATGTTCACAGACAAGGGGAAGGGGTCGTGAAGATTACTTAGAACCTTTTAAGATTGTAAGTTGGGGGTAGCTATTGCCCCACACTTCACGAGCATCACCACAATCCATTGAGGTCTTCACGGCCCGTGAAGTGGGGCGTGACGGTTGGATGGGTTCTCACAGTCAAGGTTAAGTTGAACTTCCTTTTTGAAAGTCAAACTTAATGAGGGGTATTTTGGGTATCTTAACGGTTAACTACATATTGGTTTTAGGTTATTTATCACTCAATTTCCACTCCAAAACCAATTCCAAAATTGAAAGCCAAGTACTCCCACTTCTCTCTACATTCTCTCTCTACCTCAACCTCCATTGAAGACACAATGAAGTTCAAGAAGAAGACTCATATCTCCAAGTTTCTTACTCAAATATCCCAGATAAAGTCTCACTAAGGTATGGTTTCTTTCACTCTTGGGATGTCTTTCCCCAAGAGGTCCCTCCAAATGATTTCAAATCTTCCCCAAATCTAGGTTTTTTTTCTACACGTGAGTCTTCTTTAAAAAACGAAATTACAAATAAATTGTGATGAATTATGATCAATTAATGTTGTTTAAGTATATATTGATGGTTAATTATTATTATTCACTCAAGATTCCAATGGACCAATGTCCTTCCCCAATTCCATAAAAACCTTGAATTGATATGGTAAATTGTGAAGAGGATGAATATGGTAATTGGTTGTATTGATGTTAATTATTCTTCTTCATGAATTACCTTGGTTTGTGTTTTGATTATGAATTATTGGGTGATTAAAGTAAAAAGTCCCATGAAGGGGCAAGAAGGTAAGAGTGTTAGTTCTTTCTTGAACTCAATTATGTAAGATGAATTACTTTGATAGTAATGATGTTGTAGCTATTATGTTGTGGTTTTGATGACAAGGTTCCCTCATCCTTAACCCTATACACTTGAATTGGCTATGAAACATGTATGTATGTTATTGTATGATTGTTATATAATTGAAAGGTAGTTCTCATGATTATAATGAATTGTCAAAGTGGAAGGTTTAGTCACCTGATAGTGTGACTAAAGTGAAAGGATTGTTCTCACTTATGATCACCTATCAGATACTGTGATAAGATGTTTACATAAGGGTCTAGTAAAGACTAATGTGAACTTCTGTGATGACTGAAGATGATTACTGAAGGGAATAAATGCTTAGCAGCGAAAGGACATGTGAGATGGGAGTCTCATGTTTAGTAAGTCTGGCTCCCCACATGGGTTCCTTATGTTTAGTAATTTTGGATTCCCAATATATGTGTTGTCTCATGAGATGGAAACCCCAAAGTTTTGCAAGTTATGGTTTCTTGTAACAATCTCCTTGACCCTTAATTATGTGCCCACATAGGACTCTAGCTTAGTGGACCCACCTAGATAGCTATGTAAGAAAGGTTACACCTTAGACAAGTGTTAACCCTCTCTTTTTAGTGTTGGAGTAGAACACCGAGTTCCATGTAGCTCACATGGTCTAATGTCAGTTATTGCAACTTTTTTCCCTAATGTAAAAGTAAATTAATAAAGGAAATGTATGGATTCTCACTAGGGCTTTACATGAAGGGTTGCTTAATAGTGTGAGGGAGGGTATGAGACTTCTCTTACACATTCAACTTGTGGGATCCTAAGAGATTGTTCTAGTGG
The DNA here is from genome assembly GCA_016801875.1 of Solanum sitiens. Taxonomy (NCBI): domain Eukaryota; kingdom Viridiplantae; phylum Streptophyta; class Magnoliopsida; order Solanales; family Solanaceae; genus Solanum; species Solanum sitiens. The sequence goes on from JABWTJ010000258.1 coordinate 65,818, forward strand.
TGTTCTTTTATGATTACGTTAAGCATGACTTGTATATGTTAAGCTATATATGATCCTTATAAATAAAGCATGTTATGATTAAGTAATATGTTATGAAGGTATGTATGAAGTGGGTTGCTTAAGGTGATGCTTAGCTTTGGATAGGGCTATGGGATTCTATTCTTTGAATTTAAAAAGTGTTGCTTGATGGTCTACATATTGGGATGATATCATGTTGGGTTGGATTATGATGCTTACTTTATGTGTATATTGTATTTACTTGGTAAAAGCATATTTTTGACTAAATGTCCTTTTGTACATGCATTGATAATTTTTACGAATAGGAGCCATACTTAGTACGTGTGATGTACTAAACAAAATTTCCTTCCCTATTACCCAAATAATGTAGGTTCGGGCCATTGAAGAATCAAGGTCGCTTTTCAAGGATACTTGAAACTTGCTTCTCCAAGTTGGTGAGTCCTCAAGTTCGAGGACGAAGCCACATATTCTAGCTTTCTAGTTTGGTTATGTTTGAAAGACAATATTGTAATTTCTAATTTGAGATGTTCTCATTGATGTATGGGCTAGGTACCAACTCTCTATATTACTATGTTTAGATGATATGAAGTGACGAATTTAGATTCTATTTTCATATATGAACCGAAGTGAACTTCCAAAGTAAAAGTTTTAAATTTTTCTGCATTTTTATTCTATGATACATGATATGACGAATGCTAAGGCATCTTCGAGGACAAAGACTTCGGTAATGCCTAGGGGATACTTTGGGTCGTTACAAGATTCACCTAGCTCATTTTGTGGGTTGTTACAAATTTTGATTGCATGAAAAGGGATTTTTGATAGATTTCATGTTTCTCATGTTGTTATGCATCTTAATATGGTGACTGCATATTGGATTTTATGAGTTGGTTTAATGAATATGCTTGATTTCACTTTTGATGAAGGGGTATTTTGGCCCCATATTGAGGTGATGAGTTTCTTTAAATGAGAATCTGATGCTTCTGACTCCCGAGGCAAATCAGGCCTGGATGAAAGAAAGGAGGAACTTATTCTTTCAAATATAAAATGATCTCGGGGATGGCCAAAGAGTTGCGGATTTCAATGTGAAAAAGATAAGTTCCCTCTATGAGTATGCCATTTTGTGTTGTTTGGAAGTGTTAATATAGGTTCACTCTTGAGAAGTGATGGTGTATCTAGCTAATATGATTGATGTGTGCCTATGAATGGTAATAACTTTCCTAAATGATGCATGATCATGAAAACTAGAGTAATGTAAGAAACTGAAATTTTGTGAAATAACTTCCAAATGTTATGATGTGTTTGGTGTGATCTACCATTTTGAATTCATGAGGAAAGGAGTATGAGCATGCTTTGGTTAGATGTTGAGAATTTCTCCTTAAAATTAATTGACCTTTTTGAAATTCTTGTATATTAATTTCATGATGACTCGTGAGTATGTTAAGGAAAAAGAAATTCCTCGTTGAACATAAATAACCATGGTGATGTTATGTATGTCCTTTATGATATTACATCTAAATTATAAAGATTGTTGTTGATCTACATTGCCCATGATTTTTGTACATTTATTATGAGTTACTTATTTACCTCATGAGTTATAATGTGGAACATGCCTATGTGTTATTTAATGATTATTGCATATTGAGTTTTTGATGGGATGAAAAGTAAAGGTTATGTCAGGATTAGGAAAAGGTAGTTTCTCCTATGCGTTTATGTGTTCGATGCATTATGAGTTGGTGAATGAAGTCTCTACTTGCTTGTGTAGAATTGTGTGCATAATGATATGAAGTTGGTGTTCCTTGTAAAATTTGGTGCAATGACTATCATGTTGTTTTATGTTGTTTGTTGTGAGCTTCTAGTTGGGTCATTGAGTCCTTGAAAAGTCCAAGTGTTTTAAGTGTCATTCGAGGATGAATGTTCCCATGTGGGGGATATTGTGAGGACTCCTAAAATGAACTAAGATAAAATAGAGCCTCACATGAGTTTTATGAGTTAATAACTTGTTAAAATAATGAGGAATATCTTTTGGAAGTCATTTTAAAGAAGTTTGGAACTCAAATGTCAAGGGACAACCAAGACATCCGGAAACTAGTCTTATATGTGCTAGTGTGTCCTAGTTTGTTTTCCTAGTTTTTATGTATTTTTTGGAGTCTAAAAATAGTGGAGGTGACCCTGGTTTCTTAATAAACATGTTTAGGGTCAAAACATTCGGGTATGACTCCCCAAGGACCCCATCGAGGACCCAAACGTTTGGACAAGAAGTTTCCTTTGGCAGCATTTGGTAGTAGCTCAAGGGAACAAGTCCGCTTCGCAGACCTGTTCCTCCCAAGTCCAAATTCTTTCTCCGTGTCGTGGAGGATGTCGCGGACTCTTCTGTCCCACCCTCCTATTATTGTGAAGTCAGGGTACACCTCTGTGTTGTGGACTTGTTCCACGACGTCACCTGCTTTAGTTAATGTCAAATTGGACGGTTATTTTTAAGTCCAAAGCATGTGTAGGGGTGTTCTGGGAACTTTGGAGATTTATAATAAATGGTTTTATGTCATATTTACCCCTATTCCGATATCAAAACACAATTACTCAATGAGAAATCAAAAATCCAAAACCATCTTCTCTTCAAAAATTTTCTGAAAACTCCATTGGAGGCTAAAATCATGCTCAAGCTAGAAGATGGATTTTCAACTGATTTCTTCTCCAATTTCATTGGTATTCAATCAATAAGGTATGGTAACCTTTGATCCTTGGATAACCTTCCATTCAAGGAGTTCTATCAAAGATGTTCCAAAGAGTTTCTATAATCAAATTTACCAATTTCCAATATAAACATGGTTTTATTGTCAAAAGGTTTTCAAAGACATTTTAATCATAAATACGTTTAATTGAGGTTTTTAAGATGATTTTTCAATTCAATTCCTTGAACAACCCATGATCTCCCTAAACTCTCAATTTAGCCTATAAAGTAAGTTTTGTGATCTTGATTAGATGTTAACGGAATTATGCTTAGATTGTGATGTATTGTTGAATGCTATTATTATCTTTAGCTATTGATTATGAATTTTTGAGGATTGATATATGATGATCATGGCTTGGAGATTTGGAAAGTTGATCTAACTTCTTGTCAATAGTATTGGAATTGACGTTGTATGGTTTGGTCTACTTATGGTGGTGGTGTTTACTTCTTGTCTATCTATATATGTTTTGATCATGGCCTTGAGGGAAATAAATGTACAGTAAATTGTGGTTATGATGATCATGAGTATGAAGGTGTGCCACAAAGGTTATGTGTGTAGTCTTCACTGTTAGTATCGTGAATTAGGTTTATTTATAATGTGAAGTATAATGTTAATGGTGATAATGTTAGGGTAAGGTATGGTATACATGCTTGGTTGTGATAAGTACTATTGTAGAATGTCTCCTACCTATACGACACTACATGAATGTGTGATCTTTTACATGCTAGGAGTTGTCTATTCAAATGTTGAATATTCTCTTGTGTCCTATTATGAAATATGGGTGTGTAGTCTATAGTCCCTAAATGTTCTATATGTAAGTTGTTCATGAATTGCGGGATATTGTAATATTTTGTGATTCTTTGAAGGGTGCTTTCCTCAATAACAATGCTATTGCTATTATGTGATCATGAGGACCAATATGTACACACACACTGCATAGATAACTATGAGTATGATATGTTAATGTTGTTAATTGAAAGGATAATTCTCATATCCACCTCCATATCTTATTATGCATGAAAAGTATATGACTAATGAACATGTGTTGTCTAAAGGTTTTTATATGAAAGGCTTTCTCACATATGTATACACTCACATGAATGTATGAATGAATGATGTTAAGGATAATCTAGTGAATGAGAGTCTCCCGAAAGGTTTCATCAATTGTACTCTAAACTAGACTATTTTATGAATGTATGTTTATATGAAAGGACATTCTCACATGATGTTGGCTTTGATGAAAGGACATTCTCATCATATAACCTATGAGATATGTACATGTTATATAAGGGGTTAAGAACCTAAGGCCTATCTTATAAACTAATGCTTAATAAAGAATTAAAGGCTCTTCAAAAAGGAAATTTAGCTTAGCACCGAGTGAACTTGACAATGAGAGGGGTCTCTTCACGAGGAATCTTCGCCTGATGTTCTCATGAGGTGGAAACTACAATGCAAATTTGCATAAAAAGTGTTTCTAGTAACTACATCCTAGTTCCTTAACTATGTTCCCCCATAGGTAACCTAGCTAGTGGATCCACCTAGATGCTATGATGATTTTGATGTCCTACCTTGGAAAGTAGGATGACCTTTTTTCGATGTGAGGGGTTGACAACGGATTCCATGTTTTTCTCACATGGTCTATGTCTGTTATGGCGAAGCTTCCCGAATGTAAAATGAACAAATGGAAGTATGAAGATGAAAAATAACTAGGACTACCTAAGAGATGTTACTTAGTGTGGGTAAGGAAATGGGACTTTATCTATACATTATACAAGTAGGTCTTGAAGGGAATTCTAGGGTGAGTTCTTTATGTATATGTGTATATATATCTTATGCATGACATTATGGTGTTAACAACTTGTTATAACAAATATGTATGAAGTTAGTCTCAATTGACATTCATGATAATGGTCTCACTTAGTATGCATGTTGTTAGCTATATTTGTCATAATGATATATGAAGAAAAGGGTTGTAATCTCCTTGTTGGTTTACTTGCTATGTGTGAGGTTATGGGGCTTCACATATAGATCAAACTAGAAGACTTAGTTGGGGTTATGAGTAAGGTCTTGTGACGTATTGATGAAATGAACTCTAAATATGCAATGTTGAATATGGTTTCATTATGGTGATATTTATAGTATGTACTTATATGTTGTCTCAATATTTGTATAAAGACTAAATGGGTTATGACTGTGATGTAATAAATAAATGAGTTCTTATATGAGGTTGATGAAGTATGTAGGTCTTATGTATAAGGTTAAATGGATATGTTGTAAATTATTGAATGTGATGTGCCTAGTCTAGGGTGACTCTATAGGAACACTTGGTGTGAATAATATTTTGGGATGCTACTTGCACATTGCACTAGTTTAACTTGGTGTTTTCTTAGGTGATGGTTCTTATGTGAAGGTTATGTCTATGATATGCTTGTGATCTGCTTGAATTAATGAAGGTTGTATGAATGTCCACCCTTGGTGAACTTAAGGTGATAATGGTGGAATGAGACACTATTCATGCATTGCACTAGGTGTTACTTAAGGGTTGCTTTAGGTAAAGGAGTTAAGGTAAAAAGTAAAGGTTATGTATTGGAGCTATTGAATGCATCTTAAATGTCATGAATGACTTTATGTGTTGTAGTGAATGGTATCCTTGTCTAATATGGTGTATGTGAACTATATTGTGCTTATTGTATCAAATGCTTATGAAGTTTTACAATAAAGACATGATGAATGGAATCTAACTAAATGTCCTTTTTAAAAGCATGTTTTTGCGTGGTTATCATACATAGTGCATTTTTGTACTAATACAATTCTTCTTAATCTTTTTACACAAAGTGTAGGTGCTGATGGCTAAAGGATCTTTTCTTGAATGAAGAGCTTGGATTACTATTCCCTACTATTCCCAAGTTCAAGTGTAACAACCCTAAAAATGGATATGATAAGTAATGCTTAATGTGTCAAGAATGCCTATCATTAGACCAGGGTTCACACGGATTGATGCGCGTAGAACCAGACCTATGAACCCTTGCTACAGCCAAGCCAACCAACTTGGGGAGTTAGTTGAGCTTGGAAATGACGGGTCCAACCATGTAGGGCTCTCGAATACGATGATTTACTCGAATGAGTCTTTACCAGACTTAAAAAGGGAAAATCATAGTTTTGGAGGGTCTTGAGGTAAAATGGTCTTTTTCCAGGATAAGGGTAGAATCATAATTACCCTAAATATATAATTAATTATTTAATTAATAAGGTGGAGGGGCATTTTTGTGAGAGAGGGCCGAAAATTGTCTGTTGAAGTGAAGTCTTGCTCCACCCGGGTTCGAACCTAGGTGGAAGCAATGAATTAAATTTGTTTTTAATTTAAGTTGGTAAATTAATGTAATTAATTTATATTTATTAATTATTAGATTATTTAAAATAAAAGGAAATCAGATTTTTAATAATTAAATAAAACCTTATTTGACTAAGTCCTAAACTAGACTCCTAAGCCTAGGAAACTCTTCTCTCCCACGCTCATCTCTCTCTCTCTCACGTTTCTATCACTCTCACTCACGATTCTCTCTGCCAAATAACTTAAAAAACAGTAAGTAAACCAAAGTTCTTCACACTTGAAGAACTCACAACGAAAATATAAGAAAACAAACGAAATCAATCACGTAGGCATAGAGAAGTTTGTCCGTCGAGTTGGTGTTGACTTTGAGGGGATTTGGACGTGATATTTGGAGAAGATTTTGGGCAGCAAGTCGAGGTTTCAACGTCATAAAAGGTATAGGTTTTCTTACACTTGGTCCCTTTCCCAAGAGACCCCTAGGATTCAGTCGATTCTAATCCGAAAACTAGGATTGTTTCCCCGTTGCATGTCCCTGTCACTAGCTCCCAATGATTCTTAGGTTGGGTATGTTTGCTGGTAGATATTAGGCGTCTGTTATGTTTTCATGATGAATATGTTCATATTTGTGTGTTTGAAATCGTATGAATGACAACCTATGTGTTTTCGAAACTATGTGCATGTGTGTGCAAGGATGTAACCGTGACTAATGTACTCTGTTTGATGCTCTAAAATTTTTAATGTTATGGTTGTTATTTTACGTGCATAAACCTATGTAAATCATGATGTTCATATAAGATGAAATGTGGCTGATTTGAGTGATAATCTCTTGGCTAAACGAATCCATGAAAAATGCACCTAAGAACGTATTAAATGATCTACGAATTACTCTATGAATTCAAGTGTAAATGTTGAAGGAAGTGAGCTGAAAAATGTGACAAAATTTCCAGCAAATTATGAGGTTGTTTTCTGGTAAACATAGATGAATAAATCTGGAAATTTAAATGGGTATAAATTAGGTAAGGTCATTAGGAATCGAACTCGCGACCTCACCCTTGAAAAACACTAAAACGTGAATAAAGAAATGGGGCTGAGGGGGTTCGAACTTGGGTACTCATGGCTGGAAATTAATATATGAAGTTAAGAATTGAGAGGAGTGGGATTCGAACCCACAACCTCTCAGTCAAAACTTAAGGAAAAAAATGAAAATAAAATAAATGTGAGGCGTGGGAATTGAACCCCCGACCTCAAGGCAGTAGAAGAGAGTAAGAGAAAATAAAAAGAAAGGAAATGTGAGGCGTGGGAATTGAACCCATGACCTCTAGGCAGTAGAGGCGAAATAAAAGAAAAATAAAGAGAGGCTGTTGGGGTTTGATCCCACAACCTCATGGTCAACTCGAAATAGAAAAGGAGAATAAATAAAAAAATAAAAGGGGTTGTGGGGGTTCGATCCCACAACCCCTCGGCCAAGGAAGAGGAAATTCAAAGGAGAAAAATAAAGGAAACGTTGATGTTGGGGCTCGATCTAGGGTCCCAATGTCACATGGATAAAAAAATAAAATAAATGAAAAATGTAAGTTTTGTCCAAGGGATTCGAAACCGGGTTCCGTTGACCAAATTCCAAATTGATACATAAGTCATATGTAAATTAAATATTCAAGAATAATGCTACCTACTTAGATCGAAATCGAGATCTTGGCATACGTACAAGATGCATAAGTCTTCTACCACATAATCTTAGGAAGATATAAATCACTTAAACGAACTATGAACGAAGCATCATGGTTTGTATGTATAGACCTATAAGTCTAGCATACGTTTAAAAATAAGTGAACCTAAGATTTATGTAATGAAATGATATAACCCTAGAAGGGTTAGGTAAGTGTGTAACAAACACTAAATTGCCAAGTGCATTGGGATACGATGAAATGAATATTATGTAATGAATTGATGAAACCCTAGAAGGGTTAAGTAAGAGTGTGAAACACACAAATGGCCAAGTGCATTGGCATATGATGAAATGAACATTCACGTAAAAAGCGGTGAGTAATTATGAAGAGCAAATGTGCTAATGTTAATGAATGTGGTGACAACATGATATGAGGATAATGTAAAGGATGAGAACAATATCAAATGAGCCTAAGCAAATGTTACCAAAACGTACTCACCTATGAAAGTGTAAAGTTAATAAAGAGACCAGTCTCTATGAACACTCTAATGAAAGTATTGAGATTAACACACTTAATACTAATGATGATATGAGAAATCATCTATTGAGCTATGATGTCCTCATACTAGAAGCCAGCTTCCATGACGTATGAGTTGAATGAAATGGAACTTTATACTGAGCACCGATACACTAGCTATGACCAGTGAGGCCTTCTTTCGGGAAGAGCGGAGGTTCACGTAACACTCATGAGATGAGACTGTCCGGCATGCCGGGTATGGGTCTCCTTATATATCCTATTCTTTGAACCTATACTGCCAATATAGGGATATGGCGGGGTTCAATTCCCATGTACACTAGCATATTTTGGGTCAATTTGGCCGGTGATTCCACCTCTTTTAGGTGTGGGGAGACACTGGATTTCATGATGCTCACATGATCTATGTCGGTTAAAGTTAAAGTTCCCAATGAATGAATTAGGCCAGCCTCAAATGATGCACATAATGAAATGAACGATACCAAAGGTGACAGGATAGGATAATCAAGAGGTGAGCTAGACTCAAGTAATGACATTAGGTTATTCTTGATCATTGCACATCAAACCCGATGAGAGTATTAAACTACATCCTAGGTATAACTGGTGTTTACACTAGCTTATGAATGAATGAAATGAAGTACATATGAATGAATGAAGCAGACTCTATGTTTGTTAAAGAAGGCTCCTTAGTTGAGGTCCCATATGTTGAGCCCTCATTTTGGGAAGTCTTAATGTCAAGTCCATGATTCCAAGGTGTCATGGCATATGAATCAATGATATGAAAGATGTTATGTGCTATATGCAATATGATATGTGCTATGTGTAAGATGTTATGTGTTGTGTGCAATATGATAAGTATGATAATGCATGTTACTCTCATTGCATGACTTTCCTAATCCAAATTTGGAAAGCTCACTGACTTTCCTAATCCAAATTTGGTAAGCTCACTGACTTTCCTAATCCAAATTTTGAAAGTTCACTAACTTTCCTAATCCCAAATTGGCAAGTCCACTGACTTGACTTTTCATAATCATGTTGTTAGGAAAGAGCTATTCTTACTCATGCATGTCCTTGGTGTGTACTTGCATATACCCATACTTAGTACAAGTGTGTACTAATCCCATACAACTCTATATTTTTACGTGCAGGCATAGATGGACGCTAGAGCTTATAGGTTGACGTTGCAGCTATCCGGACGTGGAGCTTTCATCCGAACTTGGTAGGCCCTCATGCTTTCGAGGATGTCTACCGTTATTATCTAGCTTAGATGGAGGCATTAGCTAGTGGAGCATGTTCCACTAGTGTTTCTTTCCACTTTCATTTCAGACTTTGTATTGGTGCCGTTTTGGCAAAGATACGTTTAATGCAATTATGAACTGTTTCTTTCAGTTGATAATCTTAATGTTAGATGGTTGCTTGTGAACGTTATGAATGTAATTAGAATGATCTTTATGCATGTTAAGAAACAAAAAGTTTCTAATTTTCCGCTAAAATTAACCTAGATGAAGTAAGAATGACGTAAGTATGCTTGTTTGCGACCTCTGAGAGGTCAACGACGCCGGTCTCGTCTGGGGTCTAGATTCCGGTCGTGATATCAAATGTGTCCATAATGATTCAAGGACCCTTATGTCAAGAGTTTATTTAAGTTCATGTAATAGTGTAGAAATATTTTGTTCTATTGTTCAGGGTCTGTCCCTATTCTATTGTAGTCGTGTCTAAGATGGAAAGACAGGACTTAGTGTCGTAACTATATACTAATGGTTTTAAATAAAGTGGTGTTTTAGTCTCTTGTTATGGTATGAAAAAGTTTTAAATTTTCCGCTAATTTTATGACAATGCGATTAATGAATGATAAGGTCTTGTATAAGACCTCGAAGAGGTCATGTACGTCTTGTTACTTCTAGGGGGTAGTCTCCAGTCGTGACACTTGGCTTGGCATCCTTGTTTTTCATTTTTAACGCATTGCATCATGATTAGTGTGAACAATCACTTAAGTACTTGGAAAGTATGCCCATAACTTCTCAAACGGATAAAATACCGCAAGTAACTCTATTTCAGTAACTATATAGTTACGTTGAGCACTTTTTAGAGTTTTGCTTGCATAGTAAATAGGGTGAAAAAGCTTGTTGCATTTTTTCACCTAATATGACACCTATGATAAGTCGCTTGCATTACACATTACTTCGAAAGATTCTGATCAAACATGACTAATGATGATCCGGGAGGAAACCAATTTTTATTTCAAGCACTTGAAAGTTTCCATGCAAACATCATCAAAGTGGGATTTAACCTCCTTCTCCTAGAGTTTGCATAGAGTATTCGCAATCTCTGAGAATTCTTTAATGAACCTTTGATAAAAAATGGAATGTCCCAAGAAAATGCAAACACCATTCACCAAAATTGGTGGTAGTAACTTCTCAATCACTTGAATCTTTGCTTTGTCAACCTCCAACCTCGTTTGCGACACTTCGTGACCAAGCATTATACCTTCCTTAATCATGAAATAAAATTTTTCTTAATTTCAGACTAAGTTTGTCTCCACACATCTTTGGATAACTTTTTCTAAGTTCTCTAAGCATGCTTCAAAAGTGTCGCCCACAACCAAGAAGTCATCCTTAAATACTTCCATTGAATCCACCATCATGTCAACAAAAATAGATAACATGCAATGTCGAAATGTAGCCTAGGTATTACATAATCCAAACGACATCTGTTTGAAAGCAAAAGTACAATATGATCACGTAAAGGTTGTTTTTTAGGATAAATGTAGATTCCTTTATAACCGGAATACCCATCAAAAAATCAATACCAAACACTCTCAGAGAGTCGATCAATCATTTGATACATAAAGGGCATGGGAAAGTGATCCTTTTCAGTCTACGAATTTATCTTCCGGTAATCCATGAATACTCTCCACCCGGCCACCGGTCTCATAGAAAAAAGCTCTCCTTTTTCATTTGGGACTACAATGATGTCTCCCTTTTTCGGTACCATTGTAACGGACTTACCCATTTTCTATCCGTAATAGGGTAAATTACACATGGATCCAACTACTTTATTATCTCATTTTTCACCACCTCTTGCATTAGTGGGTTCAATATCCGCTGATGTTCAAGACATGGCTTACAATCACTATCAAGCTGAATTTTGTGGGTGAAAATACTGGGAGGAATGACCACTATGTCAGCGATAGTCCACCCTATAGCTATGATATGCCTTCTCAACACGTCAAGGAGCAGTTTTATCTGCTAATCAAGCAAATTAGGTGCAACAATCAAGGGTAAGGTGTTATTTTCCTTCCAAGAAAGCATATTGGAGATGGGAGGGAAGTACTTTCAACTCTAGAGTTGGTGGCTTTGACGGAGGACTTTCTTGATTTATTAAATCAAAGTCCAACTTCAACGGAATCATTAAATACTCCCCTCCCAAACATGATAGAGCCGCCACTACCTGTTCATAACCTTGAATTTCGAACTCATCATAGTTATCAAGCACGACTTCAAGTGGTGCACTCATATACCTCAAATGGTTCATACTAGCCACCGGCTTATCAATAACATCACCAGTGGAAACTACGTGAATATTACTTGGGTGTTTCATTGACTTACACACATTAAAGGTTACTTCATCTTCATTCACCCGAAACATCAATTCTCTGCTCTCAACATCCACCAACGCTCTTCCGGTTGCCAAGAATGGTCTTCCCAAAATGATGGAAATTTCAGCATCTATATCACAATCTAGAATGACAAAATCGGGTGAAAAAATAAATTAGCCAAACTTTGCTAAGAAGACATACAGTATCTCCACAAGATGTTTAATTGATCGGTCCACTATCAACAATCTCATTGTTGTAGCCTTTGGTGCCCCAACCCAAGTTGTTTAAAGATTGTATATGGCATTAAGTTGATGCTTGCTCGCAAATCGCATTGGGCTTTAGAAAATTAAAGCATGTCGATGGTGCAAGGGATGGTGAATGCTCCTGGATCATCTCTCTTTTTTTATAATCTCTTTAGTCATGATTGCATTACAACTATGGGAAATGTCGATAGTCTCAAAATCCAAGCCCCTTTTCTTTGTGACTTTTTCACGACTGGGGAGCACCCCCTAGATGTAACAGGCATCTTCATTGTCGAAGAGGCCTTACACTAGCCTTTAGCATACATTATTGCATCATATGTAGAGAAAAATGCGGAAACTTAAAAACTTTTGCATATGAAGTATACTTAGACTTCTATTTTATCATATATTATATGAAATTTACTTAGACTTCTCATTTATGAAGTTTACATAGACTTCTAATTTATGCAACAAAGACAATTCATTAAAGTAGTCTAATATTTGTCTGACATATAACTTACAACCATAGAAGAACAAGATTTGGGCATAGCCCTAAAACTATTACAATATGTCACATATAGGCTTACAACAGTTTAAAAATAAGGGAATAACAAATGTCTTAGACATAGTCAATATCATAGCTAGAGTAGAAAAGTGGCATCATCCTCGGACTTGAAAACAGACCAATAACTTGGGAAAAGATCCAAGTCTTCCTTCAAAGTGGCCTTGAAACCTTAAATGGCCCGAACCTACATTATTGTAGAAATATAAAGAATATGGGTTATTACAAACCAAATGTACTAAGTGTGGAAGCATATGCAATTAAAACCATTGAAATCATGCACAAAGGGACATTTTGTTCGAAACCATGCTAAGTCACTTTGAAAGCCCTTATGCACATAGAGGAGCATATACAAGTCAATAATCATAATAACATTAAGACATGTTCATATTTAACACAAGACCAACATCATCATAAAGACATATAAACACTTCATATGATAGAGTTCATACCATCAAAGCATACAAGAGTCTTACCTACAACCCCTATCCAAGACAACAAGTGCAATGCTCATGTGATTCCCCATAACCCCACATAAACTAAGTCAACTAGAAAATAAACCATAAGCAATGCATACACTTCACATAACATCATATAATCTATTCATCTTAATATATAGCAACTAAGATAAATATCATGTTTATCAATAAAATCAACACCATATAAGAGCAACATCATGTAAAGTCAACATATGCATTTCATTCATAACACAAGTACGTAAAAACATCTTCCTAGGACTACCCTCAAGGTCAACTTGTTCAATGCATAAGTAAAGTCCCATACTCTTACCTACACTAAGTAGAACCCCTTAAGTCACCCTAGTTAGTGTCCATCTTTATTACTTTAATTCATTTATTTTACTTTCAGGAACAATCACCTTAACTTACAATAGACCATGTAAGCTAAACATGGAATTTCATAAAAACCCTATACCGAAATAAGGTGCTCTACTTGCCAAGGTAGAACAAAACATGAACATAACATTCTAGGTGTATCCACTAGCTAGTCTTCCTGTGAGGCACATAGTTAAGGAACTAGGAGATTAGTATTGGAAACCCTATTTATGCATATTTGCATTTTATTCTCCACCTCATGAGAACCATTGTGAACCTACCTTCCCTCATTGGGAAGAGACACCTCTCTAATCTAGTTCACTCATTGCAAAGCTAAAGTCCCTTTTTGAAATGTCTTTAAGCCATCCTTAAATATTAGTTTACGACATAGGACATAGGGAAAAACCCTTGTATAATCATGATCATAGCTCTTTAAGTTTGGCATGAGAACTTCCTTTCATCACAACCCATCATTAGTGAGATCATCACATCATAGTCATATCATAATAAGGCACACAAGAGAATCACTGTCAACCTTGCATGATCATACCCCTATAGAGATCTCACAGTTATCATACTAATAACATGCCATCATATTCATCATATCATCATCTTAGTAATATATTCACATAATCATACTTAAATTTAATACCACCATCAAGAATAGACCATCATAATTGAAGTAAAGTATTCATAATCACAAAAGTATTAACAATAGTTTCCAAGACTCTCCTTCAAGATTTCACCATCAATTCAATAATAGTTATCCATAAATTCACTAATTATAATCATATAATAGTAGACTATACAAGAACTAAGTCAATTACATCATCCCTAATCACCTATCAACCTATACATGACCTAGGGTTAAGGAAAAGGGACAATCATGGATCTTTTAGAGAAACTAGGTCAAAGTCTAAGGAATTACAACAATTAAATAATAAAAAATCATAATCTATCAATATTGATCAATACAATACAAAATTAAATCAATTTCAAAGGTAACTCACGAAATTAGAAGAAAACCATAATTTTAGACATCTTAGAAATCAAATCTTTGAAGAGCCTATTTGGGAATGGAGTCCCAAGAGTGAATAGCTTCCATACCCTAAGAATCCTTGAAGAATGATGGAGAAAATCTTGAATCTTGAATCCCTAATGAAGCTTGAACATTGGTCTTCAATGGGGATCTTTGGGGTAGTGAGAGAAAGTAGAGAGAAGTGAGACTGAATTGGGTTTGGGAAATAATGAGGTGTTAGGTTATTTTAATGTCGGGTTTGGGAAATAATGAGCTGTTAGGTTAGTTTAATGTCTTATATGTAAGATCCCGAAAATGAATTAGGTGAAAATAGAGCCTAACATCATTGTAAGGATGGTATAAGGTCCTAAATTGGTCTATAATGTGTTATTGAGGCAGTGTCTAAGAGTTAAGGTGCATTGGAATTCAAGTCATGGGACGACTAAGGCATTCGACGACTAAGTCACCTATGTACTTCATGTGTGTTTATATGTGTTTATATATGATTCATGAGGTTATAATGTCCTTAAGTGAGTTTTTATAGTGTATATAGGTAGTGTCTAAAGTTTTGTGAAGTTTGGAGGTGAAACGCGCAAGAACGTCCATGACGTTCGAAAGGTTTGCCTTGAAATGACCTTATGTGTCTTGGCATGTTTCGTTAAGTTTTACGTCTTAATTTTGAGTGAAATTGATGTGATAGGTCCTAAACTCATATACAAACATATTCGGGTTAGAAACGTACGGGCAAACATCCCCAAGGACCAAGAAAGGGTCCTTGAGGAAGGTGATCATGTTAGACTATAACTATGTGTTTATGTGTGTATCCTTAGAGTTGATGCATGATTCTTCCTAATTAGTTATGGAATCTTATGATGTCTATATTTATGAGGTTATAGTAGTGTATAGGGTGACCTAAAGGTAATGAAGGTTGTTCCTATGTGCTTCTTGAATATGATATGCAATATGTGATAAAGTGAAGTCTTAGGGTGTCTTGTGTGGCAGACTTTTGTCCCTTACTTGATGCATATATGAATGTGAATGTGAGATGTCTTGACTTAGGATGCTAAAGAATCTTAGTCTTGTATGTATGAATGACATGAGACCTTGAATGATGTTAAGAGGGTCGTTTATGTGAAACCTTGAACCTAGTGGTAAGGTTATAAAACTTGAAGTCGAAAGTCGTAATGGTATCCTTCTTGTAATGAATGATGGACTTAAGGTTGGTTGGATGGAACGACATCATATTAATCCTTTGGAAAGTCATTATGATCTTCTTGTCGCTATTGTAAGGCAGCCCTAGGGGACCTCTTTCGTAGGGTAAATGTGATTGGGTGATGAACTTGATATGGAACCTTTTTGTATGAACCTTTAATGTGAATTACTCTATGAGAACAAAGGCTAGCACCAAGTGAGTATGGTAAGGGAAGTAGTTCTAGTTAAAGGATGAGGCTAGAATACAAAGTAAGCCCTTCATATTCTTAACCATGTGTCTACATGGGATGTGTCCAAGTTCTACAATTGGCAAGTAGAACACCCTCGTCGGAGTAGGTTAGAACTCCGGATTCTATGTTTTGCTACCATCGTCTATGTCGTTTATTGCCTATTCTCATCATGTGGGACACTTATTAGCATTAGAGAAGTTCTATGAAGTTTAGGTGGTGGTATGGGATGCTATCTAGACATTGCACAATATGCTTTGAAGATGTTAGTGAGAGTCCCTAGGTCTTGTCCAAGACAATTACTTGAATGTCCTCTATGTGATGAATGTATCTTAATGAACAATGAAATCATGGCTTATTTTAGGAAGCATGTAAATGAATGAGTACCTAATCTAGAGTGACATAAGGATTCCATAGTTAAATTGTGAAGAGGGCATAAAGGATGATCTCTTCATGTCTTATCTATGGAAGTCTTGAGAATGACTCTAGTTAGGGAAGTTGGTTGATTCTTTAGGCATGATCTAAACTTAGGTAGTCTTAAGGATTATTTAGGTAACCTTGAGAGAGTGTGTGGGCGTTCTCTTCTAGGAGTACTTAAGTAAGTCTTTTGATAGCCTTGGTAAGGAGATTGTCATATTATACATGTCATGTGTTTGGTTTATTGTAAATGTATGTGTCTCATTATAAGTAGTCTTGAGGATCATTTAGGCATTCTTAGAGAGGGTGTATGGGCGGTCTATCTTTGTGTTGCTTAAGTGATTCTTAGGATAGCTTTTAGTAGGGAATTATATGCTAGAAAGTGCCTAAAGTGAAGATAAGGCACTTCACTGTAAAGTGACCTTAAAAATGTACTAAATTGCTTAAATGTTATCTTATGTGTTTCTAAGGTATTAAATTTTGTTCTTATGATTATATTATGATATTTTAATAAAAAGATGCATATTTCCAAGAAATGTCCGTTTTCATGATTTTTATGCACTATGCCATACTTAGTACATGTGGTTGTACTAATTCCATGCTTTTATCTATATCTATAGTGGTTGGTAGGTGAGAAGCATTGGGAAACAAGACTTGGATTGTAGCATCATTCAAGTGAAGTTGAAGTATGTCCTCATTTGACTCGAGGGCATAGACGTCTTTCATTTCTCTTATTGAAGTATTGTAAGATATTTAGTAGTACTATATTTCTATTGTGTATGGGCCATGTCCCAAGTACTCTTGTGTCTAATACTTGATGAAATGAGACTTAGTATTTCTTATGAGTTTTATATGAAAGAGATTTTAAAGAGTATGAAATTATTTGTGAAAAGTTTTAATTCCGCACTACTTTTCAGTATGCATATTCGATGAATGATACGAAAGGGATTGTGTAAGACCTCCGAGAGGTCAAGTACTCCTGTTGCACTCTGAGAGTGTCATATCTTCTAGGGTGTGGTCTCGGGATGTGACATTATAATCCATTAATATTCCTTAATTAACTAATTAAAATCGTCTCAACCATTAATTAATTAACTAATTTATTTCCTAAACTTCCCTAACTTAATAAAAACAAGACAGTGAACAAGATCCAATCGGCGAGTCCACGTCGATGGTCCGTCAACCAGACCATGGACCGTACTGGTAGACCGTGGTTTTATTCAGAGATTTGGTTTTTAGACCATTTTGTGATTTAGTTAAGTGTCCACTCACGAGCACCATCGACGAGCCGTTGTCCCATCGATGGATCGTCGTTTGGTTCGTCGATGGCACGTTGCCAATTCACAGGTTTGGCGTCAAAATGTAGGGTCCTCCTCAAGGACACTTAGGGTGGTCCTTGGGAATTTGTACCTGGACGTTTTGACCCTAAACACTTTCTAACATGTATTCTAACCTTTTTACCAAATTTGACTTAATCGCGACTCTTTAAACACCTTGAAACACACCTAGACACGCTAGCTCATCTTTCACAAAATCTCCGGACGTCATGGTCGTTTCTTGTCGTTTTGAATCTAGCATTGCCTAATTGAATTCATTACCTTTGTTTAAGCTTAGAAACACTTTTTAAGGCTTAGTTCATCAAGTGAGGCTCTATACTAAGTCATGTACTTCCGTAGTGTTACATTATCCCCCCCGAGGAACATTTGTCCCGGAATAACACTATAATCTTTTTATAGGGAGAGCATAACTCAATACTAGCAGCCCAACCAACAACAACAACAACAACAACAGAAATTCATCATGAGTCACAACTCATAGGAGGAATACTTAACTCCTTTCAACACATAAACATGGCATTACACATAGCAACTCAATTCACAATTTACCACATATAAGAGCTCAATATTTCATATCACATAATGAGGAACTACCTTCTCAATATCAACATGAGCTCAACATGAACATCAATAGTTACCACGCAATTCTTCTTTCAAGCAAAAATATTAAACATGCTTACAACAATTTCTCATGAACAAAACACATAATACACTACATGAAAGTGCAAATTAGCCATGAGAGCAAATTTCATAAAAACTAAATTTAAGCATGAACCATTACAAAGACATGCACATACATAGCAAATCAAGCCAAGTTCAACATTATTCATAAGTTTATTTTAGGAGGAAATACTAACCTCATCTTTGACTAGGAGTAAGAGGAAAGAGATGAGGATAACAGGACTTCATGTCGGCCTCGTCCTTCCATGTTGCACCCTCAACTAGGTGTCTTCTCCATAAGACTATTACGGAGACCACCTCTTTATTCCTCATCTTGTTGACTTGATGATCTAGTATTTCAACCGGAACCTATTCATAGGAAATGTTCTCATTCACTCCTAGCCCTTTTATCGGGATAATAGATACCGGGTCGCCTATACATTTCTTAAGCATGGAGACATGAAATATGGGAGGAACTGGGGCTAGTCACTTGGTAACTTCAAATCATAAGAAACCTTCCTGACCCGTTTAACTATCTCTTAAGTACCCACATACCGGGGACTAAGCATCCAATTCTTACAAAATCTCATCACCCCTTTCATGGGCGAAATCTTCAAGTAGACCCAATCACCTATTTCAAACTCAATGTCTCTTCTTCGATGGTAGGCACAATATTTTTGCCGACTATAGGCTGTTTTCAACCCATCCCTTATCATCCGAACCTTTTCCAAGGCTTTATAGATTATCTCGGGACCAAGGAGTGAAGACTCTCCTACCTCGAACCACCCAACAAGAGACCTAAATGTTCTACAATAGAGTGATTTAAAAGGTACCATATAAATAATCGAATGGTAGTTATTATGGTAGGAAAAATCTATCAACGATACATGATCGTCCCAATTACCCTTGAAGTCAATGACACAAGCACTAAACATATCTTCAAGGGTTTGGATGGTACGCTCCGCTTGGCCACCTATTTGAGGATGAAAAGCAGTGCTAAGTTTCACTTGAGTACCTAGCCCCTTTTGGAAAGACCTCCAAAAATGAGAAGTGAATTTGGCACCTCTATCTGAGATTATAGACAAAGGGATCCCGTGGAAACTCATAATCTCATTAAGACACAACCTAGCATACTCCTCCGCCAAATAGGTAGATTTGACTGGGATAAAGTGGGAAGATTTCGTCAATCTATTAATAATCACCCATATTAAATTATTTTGCCCCGGGTCCGAGGCAAACTCACTACGAAATCCATCACTTGAGTTAAACCACTCGGCCTTTGATGTTCAGCCTTAACTTGTTGACAATTAGGACACTTAGACACAAACTCCACTATATCTATTTTCAAACCATCCATTGATAGATCTCTTAAAGATCACGATACATTTGGTGGCAGACTGATCTATGGAGTATCGGGAAACATGAACCTCTTCTAAAATTTGTCCCCTTATACCATCCACATCCAGTACACCCAATCTATTGTGGTACCTAAGTACCCAATCCCCCCAGGAGAATGCCTCATTGAACTTGCTAAGAACCGATTCCTTAAACTCCATCAATAGAGGATAAATGTGTTTCTTAGACTTAACATGCACCACTAAAGATGATTCGGAGTTATGATGAACCATAGACCCTCCTTTTCGAGAATCTTCCAACCAAAAACCCCACCAAGACAATCTATGCACCTCTTTCACTAACTCTATCTTATCATCGGAAACATGGGCTACACTACCCATTGATGTTCGACTTAGAGCGCCCGTAACCACATTGGCCTTGCTAGGGTGGTAGAGGACACTCATGTCGTAATTGTCGAAGATTCAAATCCTTTTGAGTGAACACATATTTAAGGCTCTTGTGGTCGATGAATACATCCACATGTACCCCATAAGAGTAATGCCTCCATATTTTCAAGGAAAACACTACGGCCGCTAATTCAAGGTCATGAGTTTAGTAGTTCTTATCATGCACCTTGAGTTTTCTAAAGGCATATGCTATCACCTTACCATTTTGCATGAGGACAAAACCCAAACCTACTCAAGAAGCGTCAAAATATATTACAAACCCTTTGGTACCCTCCGGTAAAGTCAACACCGGAGCGGAGGTAAGCTTATCTTTCAACTCTTGGAAGCCTCTTTCACAAGCTTCCGACTACTCAAACTTAACATTCTTTTGGGATAAGGTTGTCAAATGAGTTGCAATGGCTGTGAACCCATCAACAAATCTCCTATAATACCCGGCTAAAGTCAAAAAACTTCGACTATTTGTTGGAGTCAAAGGTCTAGGCCAATTCTTAATCGCCTCTGTTTTCTTCGGGTCTACCTCAATACCCTCACTTGAAATAATGTGACCAAGAAAAAAAACCATCTTAGCCAAAATTCACACTTACTATATTTAGCAAAGAGTTGATGTTACTTGAGGACTTGCAATACTACCCTCAAATTACCCATGTGATTATCCTCACACTTAGAATACACCAAGATATCATCAATGAAGACAATTACAAAGGAGTCAAGGTAATTCCGGAACACTCTATTCATAAGGTCCCTAAAAGACGTCGGGGCATTTTTTAGACCAAATGACATTACAAGGAACTCATAATGACCATACCTTGTTCGTAAAGTCATTTTAGGTATATCTTCACCTCTCACCATAAGTTGGTGATACCCCGACCTCAAATCAATTTTTGAAAAGTAGCTTGCCCCTTGGAGTTGATCAAACAAATCGTCGATCCTAGGGAGAGGATACTTGTTCTTTATGCAGACCTTATTTATTTGACGGTAGTCGATGCACATGCTAAGGCACACATCCTTCTTCTAAAATATAATAACGGAGCGCCCTATGGGGAAATACTTGGTATGAAACCTTTTTCTAGTAAATCTTTGAGTTGACTCTTTAGTTTCTTCAACTCGGCCGGAGCCATCCAATAAGGAGGGATTGAAATAGGGTTCGTATCCGGCAAAAAGTCTATGCTAAAGTCTATTTCCCATTCGGGAGGAATTTTGGGGAAGTTATCGGGGAAGACTTCTAGAAAATACTTCACTACGAGTACCGACTATAAAGTAGGAGTTTCGTTTCAAGATCCTTGACTCTCACAGTATGGTAGAGACACCTCTTAAAGATTATATTACAAGCTTTTTAACACGAAATGATTCAACCTCTAGGGATTGCGTTACCCCGCTTCCAATTTGAGACAGGTTTATTAGGAAATTGGAATTTGACTACCCTTTTTCTACAATCAATCGAAGCAAAGCAAGAATGTAACCAATCCATCACCAATATGACATCAAAGTCCAATATATCAAGTTCTATCAAATCGACAAATGTAATTTTATTGGAAAATAGTATGGGACAACTCCTATAGACTTTTTTAGCAACAACCGAGTCACCCAGCGGGGTAGAAACCGAAAAAGGTTCAACTAAATTGTCGGGTAGCATATAAAACTTTTTAGCTACTAATGGAGTTCCAAATTATAAAGTAGCACCAGGATCTAATAAAGCATAAACATCAATGAAGAACACTTGTAACACATCGGTGACAACATTAGGAGAATCTTCTTGATCACCCCTACAGTAGAGAGAATAGAAGTTGTTCTTCTTAGAAGCATCAGTATTGGGACCGCTTGCCTCTGCTTGATTACTCTCCTTTCCTCTAGCTTTACCATAGGACAATCTCTTACTTTGTGACCACACTTTCCCAACCAAATCACTTATTTGTTCCAACTAAACATTAAACCATATGCTTCTTACAACACTTGGTACAAGTAGGTTTCTCACTTGGTGAACTTCCACTTCTCCCCCCTTGGGACCTAGGTTTAGACACCCTATCCTTAATAGCCTTAGTAAATTTAGAAGAAACTTGGTTGGAGAACCTCTTCTTGAACTTAGGCTTGTCTTGAATTTCCAACTTACCCTTAGAAGTACCTCATTCATAGGACTTTGGCCTCTTAGCATCCCAATATTCCTCTTAAGCCAACTCTCTTCAACTTGTTGAGCATGCACCATCAAATGAGAAATGTATATGTTGTCATGACGTATCGTCGAACGACACTCTTTCAAAAGATCATCGGGCACAACCGTCACAAAATGAGTCATTTCATCTCTAGGATTGGACACCAAAAAATGGGCATATTTAGATAATTTAGTGAATTTCATAGAGTATTCTTGGACACTCATACCTCCCTGACGAAGGTTGATGAACTTGTCCACTTTTGCCTCTCTTTTCTCCCTTGGGAAGAACCTATCAAGAAATGCCCTCCTAAATACTTCCAAACTTATGGGACCCGCTCTCAAAGCCCTATTGTTTTTCCATTGAGTGTACCAAGTTTGAACCACATCCTTGAGTTGAGATGCGGCTAGCTTGGACTTCTCATTTGAACTCACTCCTATAGCATACAATATGTTGTAGACCTCATCAATAATGTATTGGGGGTCTTCATTCACCTTAGACCCAAAGAACATTGGAGGGTTCATCCTTATGATATCCCTCAATCGAGAATCCATGGTACTAGCATTTTGATTCACATGGGGTCCAACTTTCCGGTTTGCTTGAGCCGCCATAGCTTGAGCTTGAGTAGCTACGACTTGAGCTTGAGTAGTCATGGCTTGATCAAGTTGATGAAATCCAACCTTATTTCTCCAACCGTCATATCCGGAGGATTGTCCGTAGCTTGATCCCCTTGTGGATTACGTTCTTGGGGAGGAACTCTCGCTTTAACAATCTCCTCTTAATTTCTTGCAGCTGCCCTTATATTAGTCATAGCCTATAACCAAAAGAAAAGTGTTAGAAGAAAAAAGACACATAGAGTTACCACACTTGAGGCACGACATTAAGAATACCAAAGATGTGATAATTTCCTAAGCATCACATAACATTTAATTCATAAGTATGGTGCGCTTCACACTCATGAACAAGACTATACGTAGATGTCGTTTAGTGAGACATCAATCCTAAGATTACTCAACCTCATGCTCTTATACCAAGTTTGTCACGACCAGGGAGCACCCCAAGATGTAACCAAAGTCTTCGTCCTCGAAGAGGCCTTAGACTAGCCTTTAGCAAACATCAATTGATATAATAGGTAGAGAAAAATGCGGAAAATTAAAATTTTTTACATATTAAGTATACTTAGACTACTTTTTTATGATATATTATATGAAGTTTACTTAGACTTCTCAATTATGAAGTTTACATAGACTTCTCATTTATGCAACATAGCCAATTCATTAAAGTAGTCTAATTTTTGTCTCACATATAACCATCTATCATAGAAGTATAAGATTTGGGCATAGCCCACAATATTACAATATGCCATATATAGGCTTACAGCAAAGTCTCAAAAATAAGGGAAGAACAATGGTCTTAGACATAGTCAATATCATATCTAGAGTAGAAAAGTAGCATCATCCTCAGACTTGAGGACTCGCCAATAACTTGGGAAAAGATCCAAGTCTTCCTTCAAAGTGTCCTTGAAACCTTCAATGGCTCGAACCTATATTATTGTATAAATATAAAAAAATATGGGTTAGTACAAACCACATATACTAAGTATGGAAATATATGCAATTAAAACCATTTAAATCATGCACAAAGGGACATTTTGTTAAAAAACCATGCTAAGTCACTTTGAAAGCCTTTATGCACTTAAAAGATCATATACAAGTCAATAATCATTATAACATTAAGATATGTTCATATCTAACACAAGACCAATATCATCATAAAGTCATATCAACACTTCATATTATAGAGTTCATATCATGAAAGCATACAAGACCCTTACCTACAACCCCAATCCAAGCCAACTAGTGCAATGCTCATGTGAAGCCCGTAACCCCACATAAACTAAGTCAACTAGGAAAGAAACCATAAGCAATGCCTATACTTCACATAACATTATATCATGCGTATTCATCATCATATTTAGCAACTTAGACCAATAAAATGTACATATATGAAGTCAACACCATATGAGATCAACATCATTTAATGTCAACATATGCATTTCATTTATAAGTAAGTACATAACAACATCCTCCTAGGACTCCGCTCAAGGTCAAATTGTGCAATGCATAGCTAAAGTCCCATACCCTTACCTACACTAAGTATAACCCCTTAAGTCACCCTAGTTATTGTCCATCTTTATTTCTTTCATTCATTCATTTTACTTTCGAGAACAATTGTCTTAACCGACAATAGACCATGTGAGATAAACATAGAATCTGCTACCATAAAAACCCTACACTAAAATAAGTTTTGTACTTGCCATGGTAGAAACAAACATGAACATAACATTTTAGTTGAATCCACTGGCTAGTATTCCTATGGGGGCACATAGTTAATGAACTAGGAGATTAGTATTGGAAACTCTCTTTATGCATATTTGCATTGTATTTTCCATCTCATGAGAACCGTTGTGAACCTACCTTCCTTCATTACGAAGGGACACCTCTCTTATCTATTTCGCTCGGTGCTAAGCTAAAGTCTCTTTTTGAAATGTCTGTAAGCCATCCTTAAACATTAGTTTACGATATAGGCCTTAGGGGCTAAACCTTATATAATTATGATCATAGCTCTTTAGGTTTGGAGTCAGAACTTTCTTTCATCACAACCCATCATTAGTGAGATAATTACATCATAGTCATATCATAATAAGGCACACAAGAGAATCACTTTCAACCTTACATGATCATACCCCTATAAATATCTTATATTCAACATACTCATAACATGCCATCATATTCATCATATCATCATATTTCTAATCTATTCACATAATCATACTTCAATTGAACACCACCATCAATAATAGACCATCATAATTGAAGTAAAGTATTTATAATCACAAAAGTCTTGCCAATAGCTTCCAAGTATATCCTTCAAGATTTAACAATAAATTCCGTAATATTTGTCCATCAGTTCACTAATTATCATCATAATAGTAAATTATACAATAAACAATTCAATTACACCATCCCTAATCACTAATCAACCTAATTCATAACCTAGGGTTGGGGAAAAGGGACAATTATGGATCTTTTAGAGAAAATTGATCAAAGTCTAAGGAATTAAAACAATTAACAAATAAAAAATCATAATCTATCAATATTAATCAATACAATACACCATTAAATAAATTTCAAAGCTAACCCACGAAATTTGATGAAAATCATAATTTTAGACATCTTAGAAACCAAATCTTTGAAGAGCCACTTAGGGAAAGGAGTCCCAAGAGTGAATAGCTTCCATAACTTAAGAATACTTGAATAATGATTGAGAAAATCTTGAATCTTGAAGACCTAATGAATCTTAAACATTAGTCTTCAATGGGTGTCTTTGGGGTAGTGAGAGAAAGTAGAGAGAAGTGAGAGTGAATGGGGTTTGTGAAATAATTAGGTGTTAGGTTAGTTTAATTTGTCATAATACTTTTATAGTCGTTAATTAACTAATTAAAACTGTCCCTAACCATTTATTAATTAACTAACTAATTTCCTTAAAACCAGGTCCAATCGACGAGTCCACGTCGCTGGTCCATCAACCAGACCGTGGACCATACTGGTAGTCCATGGTTTTGGTCAGAGAGTTGGTATTTGTATCATTTCGTGATTTGTCTAAGTGTCCTCTCACGAGCACCATCGATGGGTCATTTTCCCATCTATGGCTTGTCGATGGCACACTGCCAATTGATAGTTTTGGGGTCAAAATGTAGGGTCCTCCTCAAGGACCCTTAAGGTAGTCCTTGGGGAGTCGTACCTGGAAATTTCGACCCTAAACACGTTCTAACATGTATTCTAAACCCTTTTACCAAATTTCACTTAATTTCTACTTTTTAAACCCCTTGAAACACACCAAGGCATGCTATCTCATCTTTCACGAATCTCCAGACGTCATGGTCGTTTCTTATTGTTTTGACTCTAACACTTCCTAATTGAATTCACTAACTATGTTTAAGATTCGAAACACTGTTTTAAGGCTTAGTTCATCAAGTTAGGATCTAGACTAAGTCATGGAGTTCCACAGTGTTATAGACTTACTCCTTCATAAAGTTAGCATAACCCGACATTTCCAATAATGCTTCACCAAATGGGAGATAAATTGATAGAGTGTTGAAAACCTATAAGAACTTCTTCAAATTCTCATCCCCATTCTTTTTATTGAGACATTTTTGAAATGGAGGTGATATTTTGGGTAAAGGTTGCTTAACTTTTGGGGTTGGATTGTGTTTCTCCACATCTTTTTGTGTCCTTTCTTTCTCTATACTTTTGTCTTCTTACTGCATTGAGCTTCTTCATTGCCCTTCATATTTCTTATTGCTACCTTTCCACTGTGA
Organism: Solanum sitiens; assembly: GCA_016801875.1. Taxonomy (NCBI): domain Eukaryota; kingdom Viridiplantae; phylum Streptophyta; class Magnoliopsida; order Solanales; family Solanaceae; genus Solanum; species Solanum sitiens. The sequence continues at coordinate 92,530 of JABWTJ010000258.1, forward strand.
GTAAACACAATCATCCCTCTATCATCATCTTCTATTTCTATTTTTGGTTTCAATTGTGCTAAAAGTAAACTGACCTACAAGTATCTTAAATTCATGTGCGTGAGAGATCACATTATTAGTCAATGATAAAAAGACAGCTTCTATCCCTTTTAACAAGTCATCCAACTTCAACTTTATCGAGGATGCACGACAGCTAATCATTAACTCGGGACTACTTGCACTCCCTTTCGATTTTGGGCTAACTTGAGTAGTGTAGTCCTCTTCATAATCCTCCACTCTTATTCAATAGTCACTTTGCTCGGCCCGATCTTAATAGTATCTTCTTTGATCTTCCCATTGTGATAGTTCCAACCTTTATTCCCACCCTGCAGTAAATAGCGTGGGTGGAAACCCTCCTAGCATCTCTTGGAGTTCCAATCTTGACTCTCCCCAGGCCTTGAGCAACCGGAGGAAGAACCCCTCTCAACTCTAAAAATTCCACAAGTTTCCTTTCGCTTTTTCACATTCTTCATCATATTCTCTTGTACTAGTTCCATTTGGGTCAACATCTTCTTGTCGTTTTCATCCCCCTCTCTCTTTTTATCAAGTTGTACTTGTGTCATTCTAAAAAAAATGGTGAGACTTCATCTTCATGGGTGTACCATGCACGATTTATTTTAGTCATGTCATCAAGAAAAAATGAAGCTACCTCAAATGATTGCAAAATTATTCCCCTTTGTACCAATTGATCAGCCACCCCTTTATTAACCGAACCAAGACTCCGGTAAAAATATTGGAGTAGTAAATCGTTTGGTAGCCTTTGACTTGGGCATTTAAGTAAGAGTTTGTTAGACCAAATTAACGTTTCATGGATGGTTTCACCCTCCCATCATTTGGAACCTTGAATGTTGTCTCTAAGATTCTCATTTTTGATGGGGGAAGAATCTTTTATTGTATACTATAATAAACTTATAACATGATGTAATGGAGTTGTTTGGTAACTCGGTCAACCACTTCCTAGACTCCCTCGTCAAAGATAGTGGAAAAAATCAAATCCGGATTGACTCTTGGGACACATTCTTGAATAAAATAAGTTGCACACCTATGTAAAACTTCTTTCATGCTCATGCGGGTAAACCTGCTCTCGCCCTCCATAGAGTCCTCTCATATGGAGGAGATGAATAGTCATGCCAGTGACCTCAAACATTTCATACCCATCGGCTTGTAGATGCAAATTGCACCCATTTCAGCTTACTGAGATGGATTGTAAACACTATTGATATCATTGTACCATCCTGATGACCTTCTTCACTACCATTCATCTCTTCCTCAGTAATTTTTACTTCTATATAGTCCAACCAACACTACACAATGCAGCCTAAGACAATTCAACTACAGCCAAACAATTCACAAATCAAATCTTCGATTAAAGAATTCTAAGTAACGCTACTCCCCGGCAGTGGAGCCATTTTGATTAATGTTTAAAAGACACTTCATCCAATTCTAAGTGTCAACGATTGCTAGTCAGTATATAACCTAAATAAAGGAGTTGGGGTCGATCCCACAGGGAGTAGCTTTTCCTTCAAATTAAATTACAAATGTATGATAACAATCTTTTCTGTTGAACACTGACTGAACCTTTTTGGTTTAAGCATCAAATTTAAGGTTATAATTATCAATCCAATTCAACATTTAACACGAAATGTTCAAATAGTAAGGTGAAACTTGGGGAATTGACCAACCAATTATTGAATTCAACCTAGTTGATCAACATTGATTCTCATAATAGGATAAATTGTTTTGCGTAGGTCGGAATATATGTAAAGAAATTTTCCCTCAAACAATTACATTATCTTTGTCAAATTCTCTCGAACATCAACACTAGATGGAAGATGCTCAGCCCTCGTTCTCATTAAATCCACTCTCTCGATCTAGATACAAAGGATAGGTTCCATGTTTCATTTTCTCAAGTTGAAATCATGGTGACCCACTACTAAGGATGCTAAATTTGATACTTTTGCTCAGCACTTCTCTCTTGAGCAAGCACAAAACACTGAACTTGTTACACTAATCATGCAAGACGACCTCCAAACGAAGCAACAATACAAATCCACTTCAAATTAACACCATTTTTCGCAAATCAATGACACACTAGTAAAAATTAACAATTGGTCACATGGTAAAAAAAAAAAAAAAACCTCCCCCTAAAAATAGGATTTTAGCAAATCATAGACAAAAAAAAGGAAAACCAAAATCCTCCATGTTTTCCATAGCAGTGTGAATGAAATTCAGAAGTTAAAATCAACTACAATATTCTCTATTACAAGTTTTCAATGAACAACCTTGCAAAACTCCCTTGAAATACACAATGGTTGTGTTTTTCTCTCAATATTTTGATCCTCACATTTCTGAATGCGTTCTCTCTCCTCAAAATGTCAATTTTTGAAAGTCTTATGTGAAGCTGTTTGGCAAAAATCGGTGAGGTAAGTCGGTATTAGCTGACCATTCGGTGACTCGCCGATTTGCCTTCATCTCACCTTCATTTTTCACCTCTTATTGGTCCATCCAATGTAATTTTATGTGAGCCTATTAGGATAGCAAAGAAATTACATGATGCTCCCTTTCTTGTTTTCGCTCTCCCATCGGTACTTAACTAGATTTCCACCAATACTTTTGGCGACCTGGTCATCCAACGCCAAAGCGATTGGTTGTAAGACCCCAAAAATGAGTTAGGGTGTATAAAGCCTCACATGTTCCTATTAAGCTTTTTAATATGTTAATTAAGTGTTTTAAAGTATGTATGATTGATTTGAAGTCATTTGGAAGTCAAACGTCCAAGAACATCCAGACGTTCGAAAGTTAGCCCTTGAGACGTGCATGTGTGACTTGAGTGTGCCTAGCATGTTTGTATGTGTTGCGAGTGTGGTTTGATGCTTAAACTAATGTGAAAGGTCCTTGACAAGTTAAGGTGTATATATACGTTGGAATCGTCTGGGTACGACTCCCCAAGGGCCCCGCAAGAGGCCCCCAAGGAGGACACAAAAGCTGTCGAGACCCTGTCTTGGCGGTGTAAATCGATGGAGCCTAATGACGCCTCATCACTTACCTTACGCCCCGTCGATGAGGGGAGTCATTCAGGAATTTGCCTAGTGAAGACTCAAGTCAATTTACAAGCCCCAGACCCAAAATACAGCCTGCAGTATGGTCCGTCAATGGACCTACTGGGCGTCGATGGGTCCATCGATGCAGGCTGTGTCAAACTGCCAGGCGACTTTTTTCATTAAGGGGTGAATGGGAAATTCACCCCAAGTTTTAACCTGACCCTAGGTGGTTTATTTTGTTATTTTTTGGTATAGTAAGTTAGTTAAAAACGTGATAACCCCATTCCCAATTCATGATTCAAAATTAGACTTCCCTCTCCCAAAATATCCTCTCTAGAAACCTCTATTGGAGATGAAGCTCAAGAACAGACATGGTGATAGATTTTCAAGATTTCGTCATCATGTTTCAGTGGTTTTATTCTATAATGAGGTATGGTGATCCTTGATCTCTAGATAACCTTTCATCTAGAGAGTTCTTCTCAAAGTTTTCAAAGAGAAATTATTATAAAACTTCCTATGTTTCAATCTAGCCATGGGTTCTTTCTCAAATTGATTTCAAAAGCATGCTTATGATGAATCATTGATTATATGTTGATTTTAAAGTGAATATCAATCCAAATCCATGTTGAACCCATGACCCCTCCCTATCTCGTTTTAGCCTATGTACTGGTTATCATGATCTTGATGTTAGGAGGATTATAATGTGATTCAATTATTTTAAATTGATTGTTAGATACTGCCTATGATTTAATGTGATGATGAATTATGTGTTGTTGTTCCAATGTGGATTGATGCTTGAAGACTTGATAAGGATTAGCCTATATTGCTCTACTTCCTATCGATTGTTAATGTATGGTATTCACTGTTGTCACAACCCAAAAGCATACCCTAGAAGATAGGGTACAATCTTGGATTGTAACCGGCGTCGTCGACCTCTCGGAGGTCTAAGACAAGCCTCTCATATCATTCATTGCATTGACATAGTAAATTTAGCGGAAAATTTAAAACTTTTCATAGCACATCATATGCTAGAAACATCACATCATATATATATAAAACATAAGTCATAACACATATTTAGACTCTAAGTCTCTTTGCCATCTTAGACTCAATAACTTTAGAATACATTAGGGACACGGCCCATACGATACCTTACATAACTATACAATATTTAAAGACTTCATATTAAAGACATAAGTAGGACATCCTTGAACTTAAGGATTCCTTTCCTTGAGCTTGAGAAAAACACCTATCAAGCTCCTCAATCATAGATCTCCTTTAAGCTTTCCACAACCTACACTTTGTGTAAAAAGTAAAGAAGAATGGGATTAGCACAAGAATGTACTAAGTATGGCAACCATGCAAAAACATGCATTTAAAAGGGACATTTCCTTTGAAATCATACTTCATGCCATTTTGAGTAAATCATCATAAAACCTTTGTTAACATCATTTATATCATCCACATACGTCATAGAAACACAATCAAAGGCCAATCATCATATGAAAGCACATATAGAATATAAGTGCACATAAAGGTCACTTTATAGTGAACTCACCCTTCTTAGCATTTAACTCTTTCTTTCAATTCATTAATCTCCTAAATAATCCTTTAGGGATACTTGGTGCAATGCATCACCTTAGGAACATAAGAGAATACCATATATAGTATCTACACAAGACAACACATGCCATCATAGAAGTATAGTACAACATAAACATAGTCAAACCAAGACTACAACATCATACATAAAGGACACATACATAATCATATGCATTAGAGAACCTTCCTAAGACTTCCTAAGGAGTCACTTGTGCAATGTCTAGATGGGTTCATTACTTCCATCTATCCTAAGTAACTTACCTTAAGTCCTCCTAGTTAGGATCCTATTCAATTACTTCCATTGTCCATTTTACCTTTAGGGAAACCATAGCCTTAACCGACACTAAGACCATGGGTGCTAATCATGGAATTTGGTGTTGTAGAGCCTTACACCAAAGGAAGGTGTTACTACCTAGCCAAGGTAGAACATTAACACATATGCTAGCATATCAAGTGAATTCACTTTGCTAGATCCTATGTGGCAAGCATAGTTTATGGAACTAAGAGATAGGTATTCCCTCTATATACCATTTGGTAATGGGGCCTCACCTCATGAGATAACATGAGTGAATATTCCTCAAGGAAAGTCAACACTTCATGTAAGTACATAGGTGAGTATTCCTCTAAGGGAAGTCGACACCATACGTAGGTCCATAGGTGATTATTCCTCTAAGGGAAGTCAACACTCTATAAGGGACAAATGGTGAAATATTCCTCTAAGGGAAGTCGACACCATACGTAGGTCCATAGGTGATTATTCCTCTAAGGGAAGTCAACACTCTATAAGGGACAAATGGTGAAATATTCCTCTAAGGGAAGTCGACACCATACGTAGGTCCATAGGTGATTATTCCTCTAAGGGAAGTCAACACTCTATAAGGGACAAATGGGGAAATATTCCTCTAAGGGAAATCGACACCATACGTAGGTCCATAGGTGATTATTCCTCTAAGGGAAGTCAACACTCTATAAGGGACAAATGGTGAAATATTCCTCTAAGGGAAGTCAACACCTCTCAATTTCAAGTTCACTCGGTGCTAAGCTAAGTTCCCTTTATTGAAAAGCCTTTATTACCTTTGCTTATAAAACATAGTCTTAGGATATTCATCATTCATATGCTTATAGCATATTCAAGCACCTATCTAGTTTTGGAGTATTCTTGGGCCCTTCTAGTTAGACCTCTTCTCCCTAACTAGATCATCCATGTGTGTGAGTGTATATATAGATGTGAGCAAACCTTTCACATAACACATCAAGTCACACATGTTCATATATCAATGCATAAATCTATAGGCATAACTATATGAGCAATCCTTTCATATAAACCTACTAAGACACTATACACATTCATACTTCATCATATCATATTCATAACATGTTCATATAATCATCCTTCATATGCATAAGAACCAAACCTAGGAACTATCCTATCAAGATATACATGTGCAATGCATAGACAAAGTCCCATACCCTTGTCCATACTAGTACACCTATCAAGTCATCCTAGTAAGGGAATACAAATCATACATTCATACATCACCTTAGTATGCATAGTAGTAGACACTAGTGAATATGAGAACTACCTTTCATTTAGACACTTATACTACTTGTAATATGCATGTAAGTGAGAGTGTGTGTACATTTACCAACATGATCACGTAATGGCCATCAATAACATCTTAAGTCAGCCACACTAATAGACCACATTATACTTCAAGCACATAGCACACAACACATAATAGCATAGGAGACAAGACTATATATACATAAAAATCAAGACTCCTAACTTTAGCTATTTACACTTCCATATAAGGGATACATGGGTAGAGGCTATTAACCACTTTAGCACATCAATAGCAGCACCTATACAACAACCTAACATGATTATACACATGCCCATACAATAGCCACATAACCTAATTCACAACTAGAATAGGAAAGTAGGCATAAGCTTCTCATAGTATCATTTTAAGCATATGTTCATTAGTTCATCAATTTGCCTTCATGGCCATGGTCAACACATTTACAATAACAGTAAAGTAAACACCGCCACCATAAGTGGACCATACCACACAATGCCATACAAGGCTTCATCAACTTTACTATAAAGAATAGAGAAGTAGAAGAGTAAAGGAATTAAGCATTCTTACCCAATTCTCACCCTTTGATCATCATTGACCAATACACCTTATTCATCAATAAAACACTTAAATGGCAGTAGCTATATGTACTTTAAACATATAAGAAATCAAGTACGAGTCGCTACAAGATTATACCATAACGTCATACATCATATCAACATACTAGGAAAGTAGGATAACATAGATCATTAGCTATCTTCCCTAACATTGATTTTAGACCATAGTTCATACATGTATAAGTCTAAGGCAGTAGATCATTAGGTAAGAAATCAAGCCTAAGTCATGCATCATCTAATCACAATTCAAGATCCATCACATACTTAGCCTCTTGACTTCATAGCCTAAAAGAATCTATACCAATTCATGCAAGATATTCTTAATTAGATCATTAAGGATTTATACCTATAAAATTCATCCATTACATCACCCTAAAACAGTAGCTAAAGCCGTTCATACATAATCAAAAGTCTACTCAACCGATCTCACAATCGACTTCAAGACAACATGTAGAAACATAGGCTATTCATGCTCAAAACTTCATATATTTATCATCATGAACTACTCATAATCAATTCACCATTAGTTAATGTAAATAACAATAACCACAAGCCATTCAAAATATGAGAATCACCATTAAAAATCAAGAACAAGCCATAATTACAAAACCCTTTCAAGAGCTAAACCATTTTTGGAAGAAACATGGGTTCATCATGCAATTGAAGTGAAATCACATTCAAATCATCATATTAATACTAATTCATCATGATTTAATCTTTAGAAACGTTTTGAGAAAGAACCCATGGCTAGATTGGAAGATTGGAAACTTGTTCATAAGATTTCTTTGAAAAACATTGAGAAGAACTCTCCAAGTGAAAGGTTACTTAGAGATGAAGGATCACCATACCTTAATCTTCATGAAGACCCATAAAATTTGATGAAGAACCCATGAGAATCCTATCTACAAGCTGTTCTTGAGCTTCAAAAACCATGGGGGTTTCTAGAGAGAATATTTTTGGAGAGGAAGGGTTCAATTTGAGTGAGGGGATTTGAGAATGGGTAAATCACGTTTTGGATAGCTTATATATACCTAAAATCACTTAATTAAACCTATTATAGTCAGGTTAGGACGTGGGGTGAATTTACCATTCACCCCTTTAAGAGGCAGCACGCAGGCAGTTAACTAGCAGGCCACCCGCGACGAGGCCCATGACGGGCCGTGGCAGCCTCCGTCGCAGGGGACTTGGCCAATTTCTTGGCCTACAACCTGCCAAGGCAAGTCTCCTTCGACGGGACCTGCTTGACGGTTTGTTGGGGGCCCAACGGTCCATCATTGGGTCCGTCAAGAGACACTGCCCAGGCAGTGTTTAGGCAGCCTTGAGGTCCTTCTTGTGGGGCCTCTTGTGGGGCCCTTTAGAAGTCGTACCCGGACGTTTACAACGCAATTACAAACCTTAACATGTTATAGACCTACCACATAAGTTTCATCCAAAACAAACTCCTACAAGACGTCCAAATAGCCTTGACCCCAACATGTCATACGATGAACGTCTTAGGGTCTATCTTTCGAACGTCTTGGACGTTCTTGGGCGTTTGACCTCCAAACTTTACGAAACTTCATACAATAACATTAAACATCATTTAACACCATTTCAAGACTTATTTGACTCAGTTCACACAACTTAGGTATGCATACACACATGAGGCACATAAGCGACTTTTCGTCGAACGTTGGACGTCCCTTGACGTTCGACTTCCAAATCACTTCAAACTTTGCACACTGACTCTATATGACATAATAAGGCATTTTAGGACCTTATAACGATAAGACGAACATGTTAGGCTCTAGACACCTTATCTCATTTTCGATGTCTTACAATATCCCCCACTTGGGAACATTCGTCCTCGAATGCCACTTAGGACTCTTTAATCACATCAATCACTTCAATGCATATAAGAGCAGTTCATCACCTTTAAAATATCATCAAATCAATTTTAGCACTCCATGCACACAAGTAAGCAAAACTTCGATTCACTCACCCTTAATGCATTAATCAAAGAGGCTCTTGTCATGTTCATAGGAGGAACATATTTCTCCTAATCATAACATGGTCATTGTACCTTAATTCATCAAGATATCATCTTGCAAGGCCACATATAGGCAGATTTCAACAATACTCAAAACAAGTAGGCATTCATACTTCAATGCACATAGATTTGAGTTAATTGCATTTAACAAAAATCTTCATTAGTTAGACCTAGTACCATGAAGGTCATACTCAACCATACCATGCTTAGTGGTGTCCATGGAGGAATGTCTTGCTCCTCAACACATTACATGTATCATGAGTTCACACCTTAGCAAAGTACAAGGTCAATTTCCTTAAAAATGAGAAATTCCAACTTTCAAGAAAAGTCATGCATATATTTTTCTTCCTAGTGAAGTCTAAATGGCAAGTCACACCAAGTGCATCACAACAAAATAGGAAGTCATTCCACAAATCTCTTTTCTTAACATATTACTCACCCTTAAAGTAAGCCTCATTTTGGAAAAATAGCACAAACCATAGCACACACGTATACACTTAGCAAAACATGCTTTCACCTTTCAAGAATGAGCCTACAATTTTATATTACAAATCATCAAGTCACTAAATTTTCAAGAGAGTCAACATATTTCATGGTAAAAGAGACTCAACTTCTATTGCAAGGCTAAACAATTTAACCTACAAGTGACTATCACCAAGTTCCTTGTCTTACCTCATGAAGACAACTTCACAATTAGCACATCAAAATGCAAGTCAACAAGAGAAAAACATGGATTTTATCAAAAATTTCTTTTCATGCCCTTTGGAAAATTCACCATGTCTCTAAGATGATGTCAATCAATTCATACCAATCATATAAAGCTCATGCAATTCACACTTTATGCAAGACTATTTTCATGAACAAGCATACTAAGAATTCATATTTTCAAATTCATGTAAGAATAGAAGAACAATGTAGACAATTTCTACAATCTCACTACTCAAACACCATCCCCCACTTAGGGTAAACCAAATTAAGAGCAACTTAACCCAACATATAGAGGATTTCAAATACAAAACCTTAACATTCATCACTTAAAGTGATTACTACTTTAGAGAGAATTTTCATTAATTCAATTTAACAACACTAAGGCATTCTAAACCTTATCATTTTAGGCAAATCATCCTCAACCATCAACTTTGATCATACTATTCGATTCACATAAGGTCTTCCTACAATGCAATAGACACTAAGGTCATACATCATTAGCGGAAAACAACAAGGAAGTTCATAACACAACAAGAAGTTTAGAAATAACTCTACAACTCATCATGTCATAAGATTCTCATCCTTCAATCTAAAAAGCAAAGATTCTTTTCCACATTCCTTATCATGTTCATATTCATAAATTCTACACATTTTTCAATAACGTCCAATCAAATGACAATTTAGTAGGTTCTCCAAACATGATACAATAAGTTGCCTAGTCTCTATAATGAGCATGCTTCCAAATACCCAAAAGTGTAACATTTAGACATTTGATGGAACAAGTATGGAATTATAAAAAAAATAAAGCTTTACCAACTCATTCTTCATAAGCATGCATACTATATTTACAATTCAAGTCTCCATAAAAGACTCCAATTTTTACACTAGCAACTCATGAAGTACCACTTATATACAAAGGAAAACAATGCACAGTGTCAATCACATATACTCATAGGATAGCATACTTCCATAGGTAGTTATTAAACAATTCAAGTTCAAATCCTAATACTTGGCTACTACCATACAAAATCATATAGGAATACACAATTTAAGAGAAATCACTTTAGCCACTATAACTTCTAGCATGCTTCAACTATATTATGACTTACATCATCCGACATAACATGCTATTTCACATAGATTTCATATATTGCCATAACTGGCATCACATCATTAATATAAGAGATATTTCATATAAAGCAAGGTAAGATAACCAATCATAATCCCCATAGAGTTAACATGTGCAATGATCAAGTAAAGCTCCATAACTTCACTAAATCAAGTAACCCAACAAGAACTATAATTAGCACCATACTCCACTCATCCATAACATTCATGCATGGATAACTCCATATCTTTAGCACACTAGGCTATTTACATTATTATAAGCATAGAGATCATTACATAAGGACATTCACATTTATCATCATACACATACATAGTATTACCCTCCTAAGGTCTCCATCAAGGAAAACTAGTGCAAGACATAGGTAGAGTCCCATACCCCTACCTAAGTCTAGTTAACCCTTCAAGTCGCCTTAGTTAGTATATACATCATCAAATAAGGACAAATGTCACCTTCACACATACTCATTCAAACCATAAAACAAGGATAAGCATTTTAAACTCACTTTTTCTCCCTCAAGCATAGAGCAATCTCATCCAAGCAATCACATTTAAAAGACCACCGGACAAGAAAACATAAGAGAGAGATCTTATATAATTAAGTTCTATGGCACGATATGAGAATAATGAAGAAGGGAAACTCTATCGTCCTATAGCCTCTCGTACCATTTGATGTGTCGCGACTCACCACCAATGATACAAGACTCTACTAGACGTGGCAATATGAGACTTCTTAGAACCTAAAACCGCTTCATAAACCTCATGCTCTGATACCATGTTTGTCACAACCCAAAAGCATACCCTAGAAGATAGGGTACAATCTTGGATTGTAACCGGCGTCGTCGACCTCTCGGAGGTCTAAGACAAGCCTCTAATATCATTCATTGCATTGACATAGTAAATTTAGCGGAAAATTTAAAACTTTTCATAGCACATCATATGCTAGAAACATCACATCATATATATATAAAACATAAGTCATAACATATATTTAGACTCTAAGTCTCTTTGCCATCTTAGACTCAATAACTTTAGAATACATTAGGGACACGGCCCATACGATACCTTACATAACTATACAATATTTAAAGACTTCATATTAAAGACATAAGTAGGACATCCTTGAACTTAAGGATTCCTTTCCTTGAGCTTGAGAAAAACACCTATCAAGCTCCTCAATCATAGATCTCCTTTAAGCTTTCCACAACCTACACTTTGTGTAAAAAGTAAAGAAGAATGGGATTAGCACAAGAATGTACTAAGTATGGCAACCATGCAAAAACATGCATTTAAAAGGGACATTTCCTTTGAAATCATACTTCATGCCATTTTGAGTAAATCATCATAAAACCTTTGTTAACATCATTTATATCATCCACATACGTCATAGAAACACAATCAAAGGCCAATCATCATATGAAAGCACATATAGAATATAAGTGCACATAAAGGTCACTTTATAGTGAACTCACCCTTCTTAGCATTTAACTCTTTCTTTCAATTCATTAATCTCCTAAATAATCCTTTAGGGATACTTGGTGCAATGCATCACCTTAGGAACATAAGAGAATACCATATATAGTATCTACACAAGACAACACATGCCATCATAGAAGTATAGTACAACATAAACATAGTCAAACCAAGACTACAACATCATACATAAAGGACACATACATAATCATATGCATTAGAGAACCTTCCTAAGACTTCCTAAGGAGTCACTTGTGCAATGTCTAGATGGGTTCATTACTTCCATCTATCCTAAGTAACTTACCTTAAGTCCTCCTAGTTAGGATCCTATTCAATTACTTCCATTGTCCATTTTACCTTTAGGGAAACCATAGCCTTAACCGACACTAAGACCATGGGTGCTAATCATGGAATTTGGTGTTGTAGAGCCTTACACCAAAGGAAGGTGTTACTACCTAGCCAAGGTAGAACATTAACACATATGCTAGCATATCAAGTGAATTCACTTTGCTAGATCCTATGTGGCAAGCATAGTTTATGGAACTAAGAGATAGGTATTCCCTCTATATACCATTTGGTAATGGGGCCTCACCTCATGAGATAACATGAGTGAATATTCCTCAAGGAAAGTCAACACTTCATGTAAGTACATAGGTGAGTATTCCTCTAAGGGAAGTCGACACCATACGTAGGTCCATAGGTGATTATTCCTCTAAGGGAAGTCAACACTCTATAAGGGACAAATGGTGAAATATTCCTCTAAGGAAAGTCGACACGATACGTAGGTCCATAGGTGATTATTCCTCTAAGGGAAGTCAACACTCTATAAGGGACAAATGGTGAAATATTCCTCTAAGGGAAATCGACACCATACGTAGGTCCATAGGTGATTATTCCTCTAAGGGAAGTCAACACTCTATAAGGGACAAATGGTGAAATATTCCTCTAAGGGAAGTCAACACCTCTCAATGTCAAGTTCACTCGGTGCTAAGCTAAGTTCCCTTTATTGAAAAGCCTTTATTACCTTTGTTTATAAAAGATAGTCTTAGGATATTCATCATTCATATGCTTATAGCATATTCAAGCACCTATCTAGTTTTGGAGTATTCTTGGGCCCTTCTAGTTAGACCTCTTCTCCCTAACTAGATCATCCATGTGTGTGAGTGTATATATAGATGTGAGCAAACCTTTCACATAACACATCAAGTCACACATGTTCATATATCAATGCATAAGTCTATAGGCATAACTATATGAGCAATCCTTTCATATAAACCTACTAAGACACTATACACATTCATACTTCATCATATCATATTCATAACATGTTCATATAATCATCCTTCATATGCATAAGAACCAAACCTAGGAACTATCCTATTAAGATATACATGTGCAATGCATAGACAAAGTCCTATACCCTTATCCATACTAGTACACCTATCAAGTCATCCTAGTAAGGGAATACAAATCATACATTCATACATCACCTTAGTATGCATAGTAGTAGACACTAGTGAATATGAGAACTACCTTTCATTTAGACACAATGACTTATACTACTTGTAATATGCATGTAAGTGAGAGTGTGTGTACATTTACCAACATGATCACGTAATGGCCATCAATAACATCTTAAGTCAGCCACACTAATAGACCACATTATACTTCAAGCACATAGCACACAACACATAATAGCATAGGAGACAAGACTATATATACATAAAAATCAAGACTCCTAACTTTAGCTATTTACACTTCCATATAAGGGATACATGGGTAGAGGCTATTAACCACTTTAGCACATCAATAGCAGCACCTATACAACACCCTAACATGATTATACACATGCCCATACAATAGCCACATAACCTAATTCACAACTAGAATAGGAAAGTAGGCATAAGCTTCTCATAGTATCATTTTAAGCATATGTTCATAAGTTCATCAATTTGCCTTCATGGCCATGGTCAACACATTTACAATAACAGTAAAGTAAACACCGCCACCATAAGTGGACCATACCACACAATGCCATACAAGGCTTCATCAACTTTACTATAAAGAATAGAGAAGTAGAAGAGTAAAGGAATTAAGCATTCTTACCCAATTCTCACCCTTTGATCATCATTGACCAATACACCTTATTCATCAATAAAACACTTAAATGGCAGTAGCTATATGTACTTTAAACATATAAGAAATCATGTACGAGTCGCTACAAGATTATACCATAACGTCATACATCATATCAACATACTAGGAAAGTAGGATAACATAGATCATTAGCTATCTTCCCTAACATTGATTTTAGACCATAGTTCATACATGTATAAGTCTAAGGCAGTAGATCATTAGGTAAGAAATCAAGCCTAAGTCATGCATCATCTAATCACAATTCAAGATCCATCACATACTTAGCCTCTTGACTTCATAGCCTATAAGAATCTATACCAATTCATGCAAGATCTTCTTAATTAGATCATTAAGGATTTATACCTATAAAATTCATCCATTACATCACCCTAAAACAGTTGCTAAAGCCGTTCATACATAATCAAAAGTCTACTCAACCGATCTCACAATCGACTTCAAGACAACATGTAGAAACATAGGCTATTCATGCTCAAAACTTCATATATTTATCATCATGAACTACTCATAATCAATTCACCATTAGTTAATGTAAATAACAATAACCACAAGCCATTCAAAATATGAGAATCACCATTAAAAATCAAGAACAAGTCATAATTACAAAACCCTTTCAAGAGCTAAACCATTTTTGGAAGGAACATGGGTTCATCATGCAATTGAAGTGAAATCACATTCAAATCATCATATTAATACTAATTCATCATGATTTATCTTTAGAAACGTTTTGAGAAAGAACCCATGGCTAGATTGGAAGATTGGAAACTTGTTCATAAGATTTCTTTGAAAAACATTGAGAAGAACTCTCCAAGTGAAAGGTTACTTAGAGATGAAGGATCACCATACCTTAATCTTCATGAAGACCCATAAAACTTGATGAAGAACCCATGAGAATCCTATATACAAGCTGTTCTTGAGCTTCAAAAACCATGGGGGTTTCTAGAGAGAATATTTTTGGAGAGGAAGGGTTCAATTTGAGTGAGGGGATTTGAGAATGGGTAAATCACGTTTTGGATGGCTTATATATACCTAAAATCACTTAATTAAACCTATTATAGTCAGGTTAGGACGTGGGGTGAATTTACCATCCACCCCTTTCAGAGGCAGCACGCAGGCAGTTAACTAGCAGGCCACCCGCGACGAGGCCCATGATGGGGCGTCATGGCCATGACGGGCCGTGGCAGCCTCCGTCGCAGGGGACTTGGCCAATTTCTTGGCCTACAACCTGCCAAGGCAAGTCTCCTTCGACGGGACCTGCTTGACGGTCCGTTGGGGGCCCAACGGTCCGTCATTGGGTCCGTCAAGAGACACTGCCCAGGCAGTGTTTAGGCAGCCTTGAGGTCCTTCTTTTGGGGCCTCTTGTGGGGCCCTTTAGAAGTCGTACCCGGACGTTTACAATGCGATTACAAACCTTAACATGTTATAGACCTACCACATAAGTTTCATCCAAAACAAACACCTACAAGACGTCCAAATAGCCTTGACCCCAACATGTCATACGATGAACGTCTTAGGGTCTATCTTTCGAACGTCTTGGACGTTCTTGGGCGTTTGACCTCCAAACTTTACGAAACTTCATACAATAACATTAAACATCATTTAACACCATTTCAAGACTTATTTGACTCAGTTCACACAACTTAGGTATGCATTCACACATGAGGCACATAAGCGACTTTTCGTCGAACGTCTTGGACGTCCCTTGACGTTCGACTTCCAAATCACTTCAAACTTTGCACACTGACTCTATATGACATAATAAGGCATTTTAGGACCTTATAACGATAAGACGAACATGTTAGGCTCTAGAGACCTTATCTCATTTTCGAGGTCTTACAACTGTGATCTCCACTCTATAGTACATGAATGTAGGATTTTGTTTATGTAAAGATACTTGTATCTACTGCCCTATATTGTATTTTAATGAATTATGAAGGTTGATTATTGATGATCAAATTAAGGGAGAATCGTAAGTGATCTACTTTCCTTCACATTCTATAGATTGATGATGTAGTGTACTTGATATGATCTTGATAGTGTACCTTTAGCTACTTCCCTAGATATGAATTGTTGATGAAATATTGGCATTGATCAATGATGATAAAGGCCTTGGTGAATGGAAAAGATTGCCTACTTCCTCTACTTCTCTATATAGAATTGTTAGTTGAATTGGCCTTGGATGGCATTGTGTGGTATGGTCCACTAATGGTGGCGGTGTTTACTTCTCGTCAATATATATATGAGTTGATTATGGACTTAAAGGCAACTTTATGATATATGAGTGTGTGGTTATGATGATCACACTATGTGAAGCCTATGCTAGTTTCCTATTCTAGCTATGATCTAGGTTGTATTGCTAATTTTATGAGCATGTGAATGGTTATGTTAGGGTTATGTATAGATATTACCTTTGAGGAAGTAATAATTATGAATGACCCCTTACCTACATACCCCTACATGAATGTGTGATTAGCTATGGTTAGGAGTCTTGAATGCAAGTATTGAAGTTAGCTTGTCTCCTATGCTAGTATGTGTTGTGTGGTCTATGTTTGAAGGTGCATTGTGGTCCTAAGAGGGTGGCTGCCTCAAGGTGTTGTTTATAGCCATTAGGTGATCATATTTACCAATGTACACACACTCACACTTCATGCATTCTTTCAAGTAGTATAGGTTAATGGTGTCTAATGAAAGGTTATTCTCATATGCACTTGTGTCTAGTACTATGCTTGTAAAGTATATGTCTACGAAGCATGTTATGTATTCCCTTAACTAGGATGACTTGATAGGTGTACTAGTATGGGCAAGGGTATGGGTCCTTGTCTATGCATTGCACATATGTGCCTTGATAGGATAATTCCTAGGTTTGGTTTTCTATGTACATGAATATGAATGCATGATTATGTTAATGTATGAACATGTGTGGTATTAATGTGTTATGTAAAAGCATTGCTCACATATATGTATACATACACATGTATGATGATCTAGTCAATAGAGGGGCCTTGAAATGTGTTCTCAAGTGTAGCCTAAATGAGATGGTGCTTGAATATGCTATGTCCATGTAAAAGGACTTCTCACATGATTTAGGTTGATGAACTCTCATGTATGACCTATAAGCTAAGCATATGAGGAGTGAACTCTCCTAAGCCTAGTTTTATAAAGTAATGTTAATAAAAGCTTCTCAATAAAGGGAACTTCGCTTAGCACCGAGTGAAATTAGATGAGGGGTGCCCCTTACCAATGTGGGAAGGATTGTTCACCATAGTCCTCACGGGGTGGATAACTACAATGCCTCAATAGGCATAAAGAGTGTTTCCATAAGTGGATAACTACAATGCCTCATTTGGCATTGTAAGAAAAATGTGTTAGGGTGTCTAGAGACTAACATTCTCGTCCTAAGGGTATAAGGTCCTAAAATTGTTTATAATATGGTATTTAGGAAGTGTATAAAGTTCGAGGTGATTTGGAAGTCAAACGTCTAGGGACGACCAAGACGTTCAACGACTAGTCGCCAAAGGGGCCTTATATGCTTTTGTGTTTTTGGGTGTTTTATGAGCTTATAAGGTCATTAAATGAGTAATAATGATGATTATAATAAGTTTATGGAGTTTCATTAAGTTTAGAGGTCAAATGTCCAAGACGTTCGAAAGATAGTCGTTGAGACTTGCATGTGTGTGTCTTGATGGTGCTTAGCATGTTTGGAAGTGTTGCATGTACTTTTTTTTGGGTGAAACCAATATGGAAGGTCCTTGACTTTTTAATATTCATATTTAAGGCTCATCCAAAGAACAGCCCAAGACCCCATCGACTGAAGCCACAGAAGGCCCGTCGATGGACCTTTTGGGCGTCGATGGTGGCCGTCAATGGTGGCCTGCAACTGCTGCCTAGAGATTGTTTAATTAAAGACGTGTATGGGTGATACGCTCAAGCTTACTTGTCAAACAAGAAGTAAAGCATTCGTATCAAGTAAAGAACCTAACTAATGAGGTTGGGGTCGATCCCACGAGGAAAATGGTTCAGACTTAACTTTATTCTATTATTACTTCTATTTAGTCAATTATTTTCCGAAAACAAATAACTAAAGGGGGGTTTTGATTAACAACTATAATTAACTAATTATATGTAAATAATGACAAGTTCAAAGATTGGATTTTTATCAAGTAATTAAAGTAACTAGGGCTTAAGTGTTCCCCATAGGTTCATAACTCGGTAATTCTAACTATAACAATTCTTTCCTAATATCTTGCATGCAAAGTGATAAGTTAGGTATCTCTAAATCCTTGGTCCGGCATCTAGAGAATTTCACTCCGCACCTTTGTCCGGCTACGTGTGTTGCTACGTGTGTTGCTTTACTAAACCCATGGTTCCCACAACCCTAGTTATGGAGTTTAGTTACCCATGGTCATAATCACACAATTCATATTGATAATATAAGAATTCATGCACTTACTTTAATGAGAATGAAGAAAATCCAGAAATTCACTTAAATAATTCACAAAAACACTAACAATCGATTCCGGAAAAGTATGATCAAATACCAAAATCAATAGTTCAATACTGAAATAAGAGAACTAAAAAATATACAAAAGTCTAACCCCAAAAACGAAGTTTTATGAACTATTTATAATAAAACAAAACCTAATAAAAGAGGGAATCTAATTAAGGAAAATCTGTCCAAAATGCGTCTGAGTCAACGACCCTTGTGACGGACCGTCGTGGCCTCCATTGTTCCATACTTAACTCAAATTTCTGCTGCTTTCTTCAACAACTCTCTGTTACCCTCGACGGACAGGTATGACGGACCGTTGCAAGAACGACGGTCCGTCGAGGGGTTCCGTTCCACAACACTTAGAAACTTCTTGAAATTGGGTACTGGGACTACTCTCTAACAACCACGACAAATATACAGGACGGACCGTCGTGGCTATGACAGTCCGTCTTGAGCTTCCGTAGTCACACACTTGCTCAAACTTCCCCAACTTCCTTCAGCAGCTATTTTCTTCTCACTATGGTTCCACCCACGGACCGTCACAGTCACGACGGACCGTCGTGGGCTCCGTAGGTGGTCACTTCTTCAATTTCTTCTCAAATTCTCCGCGTTCTCCTTTAGACAGATTTCCTGCAAATAAAGTGAAACCTACATCAAAAATCAATACAAAAAGACTTTAGACACACACTAAACTTAAGAAAAAATAATTAAAAGTACCGTGAAACCACGGTACATCAACACCCTCAACTTAAATTCGTTGTTTGTCCTCAAGCGACACAATATGACTCATTACAAAATCTTTGTACAAGAGTATCCGTATTTTAGCTTTCGCAATCATTTGGCTATCAATCCCGATTATTCTCATTATATTCATGCATGTTATCACTATTAGGCTTGAATTATGTGGATCAGACCATGACACAGACTCACTACACACTGACACCTATCCTCTTTGATTTCTCACCAAGGTGCTAATTTTTCCGATATTACAACTAGTTTCCTCACTTCAAAATAACATCCTCATTTTTCACACAATGACTTCAGTTTGAGTATAAGGATTACTTTTCAACACTCGCTCTTAGAACAACTTCACAACTCATTTATACATATTGCCACAGGCTTGCCCTTATTTTCACTGCTTTAAGTTTGCCATAACAACTCTTAGGATGACGATAGGACTTTCTTAGCTTGTAACATAGGCTCAGGGTCAGGTAGGGTATATTTAGGTATACTTTAGTGACTTGTTTCCCTCCTTGACATATCGGCTAAGCGTACCACCTTTTTATCATTTTATTTCGCCATATTTCTCAATTTTCTTTCACCTTGCTATTTTCCCTTTCTTCTCCTTATGTGTAAGTGACTCTTCTCTTTTCTTTTGTATATTTTATTTTATA
Organism: Solanum sitiens; assembly: GCA_016801875.1. Taxonomy (NCBI): domain Eukaryota; kingdom Viridiplantae; phylum Streptophyta; class Magnoliopsida; order Solanales; family Solanaceae; genus Solanum; species Solanum sitiens. Next base: position 112,781 of record JABWTJ010000258.1, read on the forward strand.
TTTTTTTTGGTCACTTTTGTTTTGTTCTTTCTTCCTCTTTATTCTTTCAACCCCACTTTCCGGAGTATTCCTCCTAACAGCCACTTTCAACTCATAATTTTGCCATGAGTCAAGGTTCACAATACCCATGGTTGGGTCAGGGCCACGACAAGGTTCCTTTTTTTTTAGCCACCCTCAACTTATGCTTTTGGCATAAGCTGAGGTGCACATGTCCAAGGAGGGACCAGGGCCAACACATTGTTCCTAGAGAAGATCAGTTGGGGTGAAAAAGAAAGATCTATTTTAAGCTCAAATCATTTGGATCAATAAGGGATTAACTTCATTTGGTTTTCTGTTATTTTCTGCTCAAGTTTGACTATTTCGAACAAGGGCCTATGATCCTTTCCTAATTGTTTATTACAGCTTACTTTTAGCAGGTATAACCTGGCAAGTTCTAGCTCAGTACCAATGGTGGACCATTCAACTTTTCCTCACACTCACTTGACATCTCATTACTCTACCAGATTATCAGAAACCTAGTTCGAATCTTAGATTTAGGGTCATGCAGCAGTGTATTTCTATGTCATGCTTAGAGCCACACCTTTATCAATTACTATGCCTAGTCATGAATCATTTTCATTACATCAGGATATCATTTGGGTTTTAGCCATCATGCTTCAGAGTTATACTATGTACACAAGATATAAACATGCCGGTTCAACAATAAAAGTAAATAGTCTCTTGGGGAAAAAGAACACAGGCAAGAAAACCCCAACAGAGGATCGTGAATTGGGCTACTCAGACTTCACCCTAGCACTCACTTTCCATTTACCCCACCCCCCCAAAAAAAGATATGCAATTGTCCCCAATGCATAAAGGAATCTAAAATAATCGAGTGGTAGGTGAAGCAAACCTGAGGCGCAAAGCGCCGCGATCAACAAGTTGGTGGGTCCGATGTCCCGAAACCCACTCCCTCTGTAGTCTGGACACCCTCAGTAGTGTCCTCAGCAGCAACAGCACCATCAGTAGTGCCTCTCTCCTCCTCAACAACGCTGGAGCTAGATGCCCCAACAACCAACTCTATGGTCCTCAACTAACGGGCCTCCTCATCGGCAATCCAGGCTCTCCTCTCAGCCTCCAACTCTCGGCGCTCCTTCTTTCGTGCCCTAGCTTCATCCACATCTCAACCTCTACGCCTCTTGGCATGCTCTCGTGGGGGAGGTGGTGGCACATCAGTAGTTGCAAATAGGGCAGCCATCACCGTGTCCTCAGCAGGCTCTGCAGAAAGGGTCTCAAAATCGGGCACCCTAGCCTCTAGAATCGTGTCCAGGTCCGCTCTCAGACTCTCTACAGCAGCCTAAAGGGTTGACACGTCCACCGGAGGGGCTGGCCGGGCTAGCACCCGCAACTCAAAAGCGTCTAGGTGCTAATGAACCTCCATGATCTTCCTCTCCGTGTGCTGGGCCATCTTCCGCTCCATGTGCTCCTCCGCCTCAGCAATAGACCTCTGCATCCAAGGCTGGATATGATACAGAAGTGTGTCCATTTGGGCCTCAAGTTTCTGGACCCTAGCAAGTGGGACCAGAGTAGTTGAAGGAGTCGAGTGAGAGGAGCTCAGGGCGGTGCTACCACCCGAGATAGACTCGATCGGGGTGGTGTCAGTAGGCTCAGATGTAGCCTGGGTAGCCGCTCGGGCTTGCTATATTGTATACTCCAGGTTCTTACCAAGCAGAGGCACCTCCGGGCGGGGCCCTCTGTGTGGAGCCAACTTATTGGCCTCATCCTTTATGAGGCCGATATCAACATTGCCCGTCGGGGTCTTGAGATGATCTATGTGCCAAATGGGCACACCTGCGGACCTGCACAAAGAAAACACCATGCACGAAAATGGGTAAGTAGTAGTGACCTTGAAGGCCCTCTCGTGCATGACTGCCTAAAGAAGTCAAGCGAAGTCCACCTCGAACCCCGCTATCATCGCTGCCATCAGAACTGCCCTATCCCATGTGACAATATTGTCTGCAACAGTGGTGGAAAGGCAGTGGCGGACTGTCAACCATAAAAACTTGGCCGTAAAGGTCAGGTTAGCCTTATTGATGGCTCCCTTCGGCTCAAGTACCTAGTCAGCAGCCTCTCCATCAACGGACAAATACTGGGCCATCCACCTCTTGGTGGTCTCTCTCAACTCTGGTTCACGCAAGAACCGTCCATCTTTAACCAGTTTCCACCGGTAGTCGAACTCGGCGATGAGAGGAGTCCTGGTGGCATCAACATCCTTGCCGTATAGGTACCAGCGGATGTCTGGCAAGGAGATGTCTACCCGCTTAGCGTGGACTCGGATGTGATCTAGTGGGGCCTGTTTGGTAGGGGCAGCCCGCTTATCAATCTGGGATCGGAGAGTCGCCACATACGAGCTGTAGAACTCTCTGACCAACTCCTCACTGTATTCGCCCAAAGCACGAGCCGTCCAATCTAGTCGGTGCCTGGTGAAGAGTGCATGGATATGCGGCATAGTGGGGAGACTCCCCGTAAGGTTCCCCTCTGCAGTGTAAGGGTCCGTGTCATGACTCCCTTATCATTCGGCAGCTTGGCGTCAGAGTACACCTGATACTTCCCTTCATCACACCACCGGTTGGGCTGGTCGGCAACCGGGGCGGAGACTCCAGTCTGTGGTGCTGGAGTGGTATCAGCACTGTCGGCCTCATCAGATGAGGAGGACTGGGATGCAGTGGCTGGAGCAGAAGCCTCCTCAGACTCGGAGACTTCTTCTGAACCCGACACTTCCTCAGAACTGGAAGCATCCCTGGTGTGTGCAGCAGACCCAGAAGGCGTGCCGGTCAGTTTGCGCTCCTCTTCAGACTGGGAGGCATTGACTACGTCAGGCGCCACCTTTGTGGGCGTGGCTCTGGTGGTACGTGCAGCCCGTGCAAGAGTGACAGTGCCTGGGGGCACGTATTCGTGGTCACGCTCATCGTCAGAGCCAATGATGAGTCGGGCAGATGGGGCGACGGACTTTGAATGCCCTCATGAGTACACGCAATCTTGCTTAGGTGTCATTAGTGTTAGTACCTAAAAAGGACAACAATTAGTACCAGTAGAAGCAAACAAGACATGCATAGAAGAAAACAAATATGTAAAATCAAATCTGAAATGGTATTGCTGTAGTATCTATGCTGCATGACAGACTAATTAACGGTCCGTCGTGAGCATGACGGACCGTCATGGGGGTCCGTCATGAAATACATGGGAAAATATTTGGAGACTCTCAGAAAGCAAGTCTCTGACACTCTTGACAGTTATGCAGGACGGACCGTCGAGGGCACGACGGTCCGTCGTAGAGGTCCGTCGTTGGACACTTAGAAAAAATTTAGAGACCCTTAGAAATAGGGTCTCTGACAACCATGACGGTTGTGCAGGACGGACCGTCGAGGGCACGACGGTCCGTCGTAGAGGTCCGTCGTTGGACACTTAGATTTTTTTTGAGACCCTTAGGATAGGGTCTCTGACAACCATGACGGTTGTGCATGACGGACCGTCCAGGGCAGGACGGTCCGTCGTAGAGGTAGTCGACGGATACTTGGAGAAACTTTTGAGACCCTCAGGAATAGGGTCTCTTATAACCATGACGGTTGTGCAGGATGGACCGTCGAGGGCACGACGGTCCGTCGTAGAGGTCCGTCGACGGACAATTAGAAAAAATAAACTGGGATTGGTTGGAAGGACCCCATGACGGTCCGTCGAGGGCACGATGGTCCATCGACGGGGTCTCGTTCTGTCCTTTAGTGACAGAACTGAGGATGCCTCAATCGTACCCTTAAATTCTAATATAAAGAACACTCATCAACCCACTAATTCTAACCAAATTACCCAGCATACTAGCAATCCTAAGGCAATAATTTCTCGAGTTTTAGAATGCCAATTTTGAAAACTATCAACCTAGGTCAGAAATAATTTTCAGAAACATACTCCCCCCTTTTTGATTTAGTTAACACAACACCCACATAATTTTTTTTACTTTTAAAAGGGTCTTAAGGCACGTATGATGAACGGGGTAAGTTCTTAGCATGCAATAGGGGTCAATTTTTGAAGACCCAAAATTCAGAAACAACATATGGTATGGGAAAACAAAAATGACATGTAGATGAGTTAGAGATCAGAACCACATACCTGATAATTGGAAAAGATGAAAACAAAGTAAGGCACACAACTCTGGTGATCAGCAGACTAACACTTGACTCCGACCGACAGGTTATTTGAAGAAGCAGGCACGGAGTTTGGGAGAGGGAATACTAGGGGAATTTAGGAAGGGATGGGAAATCAGAAGTTTGGGAAGAGAATGAGAGTGGTAGGGAGTTGAAAAGAGAGGAAATGGGAGAAATGAGGGAAAGAAACGGTTGAAATGAAGAGGTGGGAAGTTAAAAGGTTTAAAAACTTTTGATATTCGCCAGTCGGGTCGGGTCGGGTTTACGAGTATTGATGCGATGATTCCCCGTCGACGGTCCGTCACAGGTGTGACGGTCCATTGTAGGGTCCTTCATGGGTGCCCTAACTTAGAAAAAATGTAAAAACGTACCTGGGCACGACGGATGCTTGCGATGGTCCGTCGCAAGCATGACGGTCCATCGATGGATCCGTCACTGAGTGTTGCAGAACAATTTTCTGTAGATTTTCTGGTGATGTGCTACCTGCAAATTTAACACCCATTAAGCTATTCTTTTTGTATTTATCTGGACACTTATTGGACACGGACCCTAAACTACGCTCTAGCCAACACTTCTAACAAAAAGAAAAACAAAGAAAATGCAATTGTTACTTGAAAGTTATGAAAAAACTATAGTTGGCTTAGAGGATACATATTGGGTTGCCTCCCAACCAGCGCTTGATTTAACGTCGCGGCACGACGGAGGACACTTGATTACTTAGACTTCATCAATATTGTATGCCTCGATCACTTCATTCGCCATTTCAGCATGCCCTAGATAGATTTTGATTCGCTGTCCGTTCACCTTAAACCGCACACCCTCCTTGTTCTCCAACTCAACCGCTCCGTGAGGGAATAGTTGGGTGATCACGTAAGGGCCAGTCCATTTGGACATGAGTTTGCCTCGAAACAAGCGCAACCTAGAATTGAATAAAAGCACCAAATCCCCAACCAAAAAATCGCGTTTCTCAATCTTCTGGTCATGGTACTTCTTCATCCTTTCTTTGTAGAGGGCTGAGCTTTCATAAGATTTTAGGCGAAATTCATCCAGCTCATTTAACCCATTTAACCTCTGTTCTGCAGCCTCATTCCAATCCATTTTCAACTTCTTCATTGCCCACATGGCTTTATGCTCTAATTCAACCGGTAAGTGACAAGCCTTCCCATATACAAGTTGGTATGGGGACATACCAATGGAAGTTTTGTATGCTGTCCGGTAGGACCAAAGAGCATCATCAAGCCTACTTGACCAATCCGTTCTACTAGCATTCACTGTTTTTGACAAAATCTGCTTGATCTCCCTATTTGACACCTCAACTTGCCCACTAGTTTGACGATGGTAAGGAGTGGCCACATTATGGCGAACCCCATATTTCTCAAATAATCCCTTAAAACAATTTGTTGCAAAAGTGGTATCCCCCATCACTAATAATAGCCCTTGGGGTGCCAAATCGGGAAAATATATTCTTTTTCAAGAACGCGGTGACACTCTTCCCTTCATTATTTGCGAGTGCGATAGCTTCCACCCATTTAGACACATAATGAACCGCTACTAAAATATACTTCATCCCATAAGAACTCACAAAAGGGCCCATAAATTCAATACCCCAAAAATCAAATAACTCAATCACAAGAATGGGATTTAAAGGAAGTTCTTACTTTCTTGAAATGCCGCCATCTCTTTGGCATCTGTCACATGCCTTGGCGAACTCATGAGCATCTTGATGAATAGTTGGCCAATAGTATCCACATTGCAAAATCTTGTGAGATATCCGGATACCACTATGATGTCCACCTACGGTTGAAGAATGGCATGCCTCCAAAACACTCAACATCTCAACTTCTGGCACACAACGCCGAATAAGCCCATCAGCACAACTCCTATATAAGTATGGTTCATCCCAAAATAAACTTTTCACATCGTACATGAACTTTTTCCTTTGATGAAATGACAAGTCCGGTGGGACAATATCGCTAGCCAGATAATTCGCAAAATCTGAGAACCATGGAATCAAGTCTTGAGAGGCGGACAATACATGCTCATCGGCGAAAGTATCATCAATTTCAGTCTTATCCCCCAACTCTCTCATAGCTTCATCTTCTAAACGGGACAAGTGATCAGCGACTTGATTCTCCGTCCCTTTTCTATCTCTCACCTCAAAGTCAAATTCTAGCAATAGTAACACCCAATGAATCAACCTCGGTTTCGCATCCTTCTTTGCCATCAAATATGTCAAAGCAGAATGATCAGTATGCACTATAACTCTAGTGCCTAGCAAATAGGAGAGAAATTTCTCAAAAGCAAAGACTACTGTAAGGAGCTCTTGCTCAGTCACTGTGTAGTTCTTTTGGGCATCATTGAGGGCTTTACTAGCATAGTAAATGGGTTGAAGGATTTTGTCCCTTCTTTGTCCCAATACCACACCAAGAGCAACCCCACTAGCATCGCACATCACCTCAAATGAAATGCTCCAATCCGGAGAAATAATGATGGATGGAGACACCAACTTTTCTTTCAACTCATCGAATGCCTTAAGAAAGGATTCATCAAAATAAAATTTAAACTCTTTCTCAAGCAACTTGCACAAAGGATGCGCAATTTTTGAAAAATCCTTGATGAACCTCCGGTAAAAACATGCATGCCCAAGAAAGTTTCTCACACCTTTTACAGAGATAGGTGGGGAAGTCTCTCTATTACCTCGACTTTAGCTCGATCAACCTCTATACCCTTCTGAAATGCGATTACCCAATACAATACCTTCTTTCACCATGAAGTGGCATTTTCCCCAATTTAGTACTAGATTGCAGTCTTCACACCTCTTAAGAACCTCAGATAAATGACTAAAACACCGCTCAAAGGAGTCACCAACCACAGAAAAATCATCCATAAACACCTCAATAGTGTCCTCCACCATATCGCAGAATATCGACATCATACATCTCTGAAATATGGCGGGTGCATTGCACAATCCAAACGACATTCTTTTGAACGCGAAGGTCCCATATGGACAAGTGAAGGTGGTTTTCTCTTGATCTTCCGGTGCTATAGAAATCTGATTGTACCCCGAATAACCATCAAGAAAACAGGACCACCCTTTTCCGGCAAGTCTATCCAACATCTGATCCATCAAGGGCATAGGAAAATGGTCTTTTTCGGTCCATGCATTTAATTTCTGGTAGTCCATACACACCCTCCATCCAGTCACCGGTCTCATTGGAACAAGTTCATTTTTCTCATTGGGGACCATAGTCATTCCCCCTTTCTTAGGTACACACTGAACAGGGCATACCCAACTACTATCAGCGATCGGATATATTACTCCGGCATCCAACCACTTAATAATTTCGTTCTTCACTACCTCTTGCATAGGTGGATTTAAGCGTCTCTGATGATCAATACTTGGCTTATGATCGGGCATGAGTTGGATTTTATGAGAACAAATACCGGGAGGGATCCCTATAATATCCGCAATAGTCCACCCAATAGCTCTTTTGAACCTTTTTAACACTTTCACCAAACTCTCAACTTGTTGTACATTCAGATCTGATGCAATGATTATCGTCAAAGTTTCACCATTTCCTAAGAATTCATACTTCAGATGAGGTGGTAAAGCTTTTAGTTCTAATTTTGGAGCCTCCTCTATAGATGGTTTCGCAGGTGGAGACTCGCGATTCTTCATATCTAACTCATATTTCTTCAGTTTAAACCGAACATCACCTCGATCAAGTGCCGCGACCAATGACCCATACTCTTCAATGCAATCGCTATCAAAATTCATGATCACTGCGCTAGTGCTTCTACACCCAGATGTTCTTCAATTTGTACCTCAGATGACTTTTCAACTTTGGAGGATATGACAGATACCGATTGGAGCTCACCACTCTGCCTCATGGACCTACAAATGTTGAAGGTCACTTCTTCATTGTTCAACCAAAATTTCATTTGCCCTTTTTTCCATATCAACCAAAGCTCTACCCATAGCAAGGAATAGCCTCCCAAGAATAATAGGCACCTCAAAATCGACTTCACAATCAAGAATAACAAAATCAGCCGGAAATATGAACGACTTCACTTTTACTAGCACATCGTGGAGTATCCCAATAGGCCTTTTTATTTTTCGATCGGCCATCAGTAGTCGCATCGTAGTGGGCTTTGGATCATCCAAACCCAACTTCTTGTAAATCGAGAGGGGCATGAGATTTATGCTTGCCCCAGGATCACATAATGCTTTCGTAAAATGTAATAACCCGATTGTACAAGGAATAGTGAAAGCACCCGGATCTTCATTCTTTTGCACTAGAGATCTTGTAGCAATAGCACTACAGTGCTGCATTCTATCATCATCCTCAAAAGTGACCGATGTTTTCTTCATAACCAGATCTTTCATGAACTTGGCATAACCGGGCATTTGTTCCAGAGCTTCTACCAAAGGGACATTGATGGAAAGTTGTTTCAACATTGTTATAAAACGCCGGTATTTACCATCCTCGGTCTTTTTCACTAATCTTTGTGGAAAGGGGGGGGGGTCTAGGCATGGGAGTCACCTTTTTGGGCATTTCAACATCTTTTCCCGTTTTATCTTCTAAGTCACCACTAACCTCCACCACCTTATCATCATCTCTTATCGCCTTTTCTACATCAGACGGCATAGGTGGGTCAATGGTCTGCTTACCACCCCGAGTAGTGATTGCCATACACTGTCCATCATTTTTCAGATTTTGGACAGTGTTGCTAGGGAGAGTACTCGATTGTCGTGTGTTCAGACTCGCAGATAATTGGGCCATTTGCAACTCAAGCTACTTAATCGAGATTGCATGTGTATTAATTTTCTGCCCAATACCTGCTAAGTCACTCCTTAACTCTTTAGTGTGCTCATCACTAGCATCGAACCTCCTCATCATTTTGTGCAACATATCCTCAACTCGTGCCATACTACCTCCACCATCCCTAGGAGCAACTTCACGATTTTGAGGAGGAACATAGGGCCCACTCCTATCATTTCTGTTAGCATAGTTACCCCGGTTGAAGTTGTTGTCGCGGTTGTAATTCCCATCTCGAACATAATGACCCTTGCGATTATAATTACCATAGTTCCGACCTTGGTTTCCTTGACCTTGGCGCCAATTCTCCTAATTGAGCCTTGGGCGTTCTATCGAAAAACCCCTGTATGCTTATTCACCGCATGAGAATCCTCCTCATAATAATATTCATCATTTGGCGGTGGTGGTTTAGACAAGTAGTTCACTGCATTTACCTTTTCTGCACCCCAAGTGACATGTTTTAATACCAACCCAAGCTCAGTTCTCATCTGATCCATGTCTTCACGAATCTCGTCTGTGGCTGGGTTGTGTGCAGATTGCACTTCGAAGGTGTTTCTTCCAGTATCTGACTTCCTAGTACTCCACGCTTTATTATTTTGGGAGATTTTCTCTAACTTTTCAGCAATCTCGGCATAAGGACACTCCCCATAAGAACCACCTACTATCGTATCTAACACCGCTTTATTATTATCATCCTATCCCCGATAGAAGTATTCTTTCAGTGACTTATCATCGATGCAGTAATTGGGGACACTTCTTAAGAATGAAGTGAACCTATCCCAAGAACTGCTAACTGACTCTCCCGGTAGTGCCACAAAGTTGTTCACTCTGTCTTTGTGGTTTAGTTTCTTAGAGACCGGGTAGTAACGTTCTAATATAGCATCCCTCAGTTGATTCCAAGTGAAGATTGAGTTATAAGGGAGCTCAGTAAACCAGATAGCAGCCTCTCCCGTCAGTGAAGGAGGAAATACTCTTAGCCCTATTACATCCATATTTAAATCGGCCCTCCCTACACAACTTTGCACACTGCCCTTACTTTAGCGATGTGGGCATGTGGATCCTCAGAAGGTAGACATGAAAACAAACCTCTGGCAGTGAGCATTTACATCAGACTACTGGTTACCACAAAAGTGTGGCCGTGTGGTAGAGGAGGCAAGAAAAGTGGCCCATCAGAGTCTGAGATGTTATCATAACTCCTATAGTACTCTTGAGGGCGTGGAGCCGGGTGTTGTCCCCTTTGTTCATCTTCCCCACAATTTTCAGGTAATAACCGACCATGAGCATCAACCGGAGCTGGAATGTCCTGGGTAGGATCATTATCGTTAATACCCAAGTTTCGATTCATCCTGCGTAGTGTACGCTCCAATTCATAGTCGTATGGAAACAAGGGTTCTCTTCCACTCCGCGTAACTGGCATACACGGAAGTTAGACCTGCAAGAGACAAAAACAACAGGAAAAAGTAAAATTAGGAAAATATTGACTAAACTTTAGTAATAAGTTTTAAGTTAATATAAAAGTACTTTCCTCGGCAGCGGCGCCAAAATTTGATACGCTCAAACTTACTTCTCAAATAAGAAGTAAAGCGGTCGTATCAAGTAAAGAACCCAACTAATGAGGTTGGGATCGATCCCACGAGGAAAATGGTTCAGACTTAACTTTATTCTATTATTACTTTTATTTAGTCAATTATTTTCCGAAAACAAATAACTAAAGGGGGGTTTTGATTAACAACTATAATTAACTAATTCTATGTAAATAATGACAAGTTCAAAGATTGGATTTTTATCAAGTAATTAAACTAACTAGGGCTTAAGTGTTCCCTATAGGTTCATAACTCGATAATTCTAACTATAACAATTCTTTCCTAATATCTTGTATGCAAAGTGATAAGTTAGGTATCTCTAAATCTTTGGTCCGGCATCTAGAGAATTTCACTCCTCATCTTGGTCCGGCTATGTGTGTTGCTTTACTAAACCTTATCTTTACCTCATATTAAGCATCATAATCGATATTTGACTAAGTTGTTACTTCGTACCAACCGACACTAGCCTATTAGATAGTATACACTAAATCTACGTTGATAATTCTTTTCCTATTATCTACCTCCTTGGTCCGGCAAGTAGCATTAAGGCTAGTTCTAATGTTGGCCATCCGTTAAAAAGACTTCTAAACGAAAGAATTATCAATACATGCAAGACACTATTCTAGAATTGTTATTTTAGCTAGATTTTACCTTGTTATTTACCCATGGTTCCCACAACCCTAGTTATGGAGTTTAGTTACCCATGGTCATAATCACACAATTCATATTGATAATATAAGAATTCATGCACTTACTTTAATGAAGATGAAGAAAATCTAGAAATTAACTTGAATAATTCACAAAAACACTAACAATCGATTCCGGAAAAGTATGATCAAATACCAAAATCAATAGTTCAATACTTAAACAAGAGAACTAAAAAATATACAAAAGTCTAACCCCAAAAACGAAGTTTTTCAAACTATTTATAATAAAACAAAACCTAATAAAAGAGGGAATCTAATTAAGGAAAATCTGTCCAAAATGCGTCTGAGTCAACGACCCTTGTGACGGACCGTAGTGGCCTCCGTCATTCCATACTTAACTCAAATTTCTGCTTCTTTCCTCATCAACTCTCTATTACCCTCGACGGACAGGTATGACGGACCATTGCAAGCATGACGGTCCGTCGAGGGGTTCCGTTCCACAACACTTAGAAACTTTTTGAAATTGGATACTGGACTACTCTCTGACAACCACGATGAATATACAGGATGGACCATGTGAGCTCCCGTAGTCCACCACTTGGTCAGACTTCCCCAACTTCCTTCAGCAGCTATTGTTTCCTCACTATGGTGCCACCTACGGATCGTCACAGTCACGACGGACCGTCATGGGCTCCGTAGGTGGTCCCTTCTGCAATTTCTGCTCAAATCCTCTGCGTTCTCCTTTGGACAGATTTCCTGAAAATAAAGTGAAACCTACATCAAAAATCAATACAAAAAGTCTTTAGACACACACAAAACTTAAGAAAAAAGCATTTAAAGTACCGTGAAACCACGTTACATCAATGGGAAATTCACCCCACTTCCTAACCTTACACTAATAGTTTTATTTAGTTTTTTTTGGGTGTATATAAATGATAAAAACCGTGATCAACCCATTCCCAAACCAATTCACACATATTAGACTTCCCTCCAAAAATATTCTCCCTAGAAACCTCCATTTATGGTGAAGCTCAAGAACATCTTGGATCTTGTATTCCCATGGATTCTTCATCAAGTTTTAGAGGTTTTATTCTAGATAAAGGTATGGTGATCCTTCATCTCTAGTTATCCTTCCATCTAGAGAGTTAATCTCAATGTTGTCAAAGAAGGTTTCATGATCAAACTTCCTCTTCTTCAATCTAGCCATGTGTTCTTTCTAAAAACGTTTTCAAAGGCTTAATCATGATAAATTGATGAGAATGTATTGGTTTTAATGTGAATTTTAATCCAATTGCATTATGACCCCATGTCCCTTCCCAAACACGATTTAGTCGTTGTAGGGGCTTTGTGATCGTGGCATTTTATTGATTAGATTGTGATTATATTATGTTGAATTGCTTATTTCTACTGTTATTACGTGTATTGATGATGAATTAATGATGAAGGATACATGTGGATCAATGTATGAAGTTTTGAATATAACTAGCTTAGATCTCTAGGTGTTCACTGTAACATTGCCTCTATAATGATTGAATGTTGAATTCAATTAGGTGAAGATGATTATAGCTACTGTCTTAGGTTGATGTTATGAGTGAATTGTGGGTATAAACCCTTGATGATCAAATCAAAGGAATCTTGATAAGGATTAATCTACATGTCTTAGTCTAAAGGTTTATAATGCTATGAACATAATGTGATCTCAATTTAGGGTAGATGAAGCATGATTTAGTCTTGATTATTAGGTCTTTAGCTACTGCCCTAGGTTGGTATTATTCGTATAATATGAATGTCAAGCATGATAATCAAAGCAAAGAACATTAGCAAGTGATCTATGACTCTCTACTTTCTAGTATATATGTGATGTCTTGTATTATGTTATAGGATGATCTTGTAGCGACTTGTACATGGTTTCTTTGATGATTAAACATATATTTAGCTACTGCCCTATAATGTATTGATGATGCAAGGTTAATGAAGTGGTAATAATGACTCTACCTCTCTAATTTTCTTATAGTATTGATAGTTGATGAAGCCTTGTATGGCGTTATGTGGTATGGTCCACTTATAGTGGCGGTGTTTACCTTATTGTCAATATATATATGTTGACTGTAGACTTGAAGGCAAATTGATAAATATATGAGTGTGTGGTTATGATAATCACACTATGTGAAGCCTATGCCTACCTTCCTATTCTAGTTGTGATGTAGGTTGTATGGCTATTATATAAGCATGTAGATATCTATGTTAAGATGATGTGTAGGTGCTGCCATTAATGAAGTGTTAAGGATTGATGACCCCTACCCATATACCCCTATGTAAATGTGTGAATAGTTAATGTTAGGAGTCTTAAAGTGTAATATGAAGTTAGCTTTCCTCCTATGCTAAATTGTGTTGTGTGGTGTATGCTCGAAAGTGTAATGTGGTCTTAAGAGGGTGGTTGCCTCAATGTGTTGTTTATAGTCATTAGTTGATCATGTTGACCAATGTACTCACACACTCACACATTATGCATGCTTACAATGTAGTAAAGGTTCATAGTGTCTAATGAAAGGATGTCCTCATATTCACTAGGGTCTACTACTATGCATGTAAAGTATATGTATGTGAAGTATGTTATGTATCCCTTAACTAGGATCACTTGATAGGTGTAATAGTATGGGCAAGGGTATGGACCTTGTCTATGCATCCCAAATGTGTATCTTGATAGGATAGTTCCTAGGTTTGGCTTCTATGTACATGAAAATGAATGTATGGGCATATTATGAATATGAATTATATGATATGATGAAGTATGAATGTGCATAGTGTCTTAGTGTGTTTATATGAAAGAATTGGTCATGTAGTTATACCTATAGACTTATGCATTGATATATGAACATGTGACATTTATTTGTTATGTGAAAGGTTTCCTCACATATAAGTACACACACATGTATGAAGATCTAGTCAATAGAAGGGCCTTGAAAGGTGTGCCCAAGAGTACTCAAAAACTAGATAGGTGCTTGAATATGCTATAAGCATATAAGGAATCAATATACTAAGCCTATGTTTTATGAATTAAAGTAATCAAGGCTTTTAATAAAAAGGGAACTTAGCTTAGCACCGAGTGGACTTGACAATGAGAGGTGTTGGCTTCCCATGAGGATGATTAACCATTGGAAATCTCATAGAGTGTTGACTTTCCTTGGAGGAACATTCACCATTGGGTTCTCATAAGGTTTGACTTCCCTTAGAGGAATATTTACCTATGGTTCCACATGAGGTGGTGGATTCCCTTTGAGGAAGGTACACCCATGTCTTCTCATGAGATGAGGATCCAATACCAACGAGCATGAAGAGGGTCATGTATATCTCTTAGTTCCATAACTATGCTTACACATATGATCTAGCAAGTGAAATGCTAGGATGTATGTTAATGTTCTACCTTGACTAGGCGAAAAAACCTTCCATTGGTGTAAGGCTCTACAACACCAAATTCCATGTTTTGCACCCATGGTCTTAGTGTCGGTTAAGGCTATATTTTCCCTAATGTAAAATGGACAATGGAAGTAAATGACTAAGTACACTAACTAGGATAACCTAAGAGAAGATACTTAGGATAGGTTGAAGTAATGAACCCATCTTGACATTGCACAAGTACCTCTCTAAGGGAGTTATAGGAAGGTGGTCTAATGTATGTGCATATGTTATGGTTCTCTTGCATGACATTGTGTTATTGTCTACATGATGTGATGATATGAATAATGGTGATCTTATTGACTATATGATGAAGGTCTTTCTTGACATGAATGAAGTTGTCTTCACTTACTATGTTGATGTATGAATTGGTCGTTAAGGCTTGTGGTCTCATGATAGGTTTACTAAGCATGTGTGAGTTTATTGGGATTCACATGTACATTGCACTAGTAGACTTAGATTGGGGTCATGAGTAAGGTCTTATAATGATTTATGTGAAGTGAAGTGAATATATGTGCAAATTGAGGTAACTTACTGTAAAGCCAATAGAGTCTTGACTTAAATGTGTCTATGATGTATTATGCTTCTATAATGGTTTGTGTTGGCTTATGTATATTGTATTTATTCTTTATTTGTGGCCCTAAGGTGATGCATTGCACGAAGTATCACTAAAAGATTACTTGGAAGGTTAATGAGTAAAAGAAAAGATGTTCACTGTAAAGGAAAATAGTTCACTGTAAGGTGAAAAGAGCTGACTGTAAAGTGACCTCAAATGTGCCTTAAATTCTATATGTGATTTTATATGATGTTTGGCTTTTGAATATGTAAATATGAAGTATGTGAATGATATAAAAGCTATTGTATAAAGGTTTTATGAAGATTTACTCAAAAAGGCATAAAGTATGATTTAAAGAAAATGTTTCTTTTAAATGCATGGTTGCCATACTTAGTGCATTCTTTTACTAAATCCATTCTTCTCTACTTTTTACACAAAGTGTAGGTTATGGATGCGTAAAGGATGACTCTATGATTGAGGAGCTTGATATGTGATTTCCGAGCTTAAGGAAAGGTGTAAGACCTCAAAAACAACATAGGTTAACCAGATCCTAACATGTTGGTCTTGGTGTTCTAAGGTCCTAAATATGTTTAATATGTGGTATAGAGGCAGTATCTAAAATATTAAAGGTGTTGGAAGTCAAACGTCAAGGGACGACTAAGACGTTTGACGACTAAGTCACCTAAATGTCTTTTATGTGGTTTTATGTGTTTATGTGTGTTTCATGGTGTTTTAAGGTTCTTAATAGAGTTAATATAGCATGTGTAGGCAGTGGTTAAAGTTTCGTGAAGTTTGGAGGTCACACAACCAAGAACGTCCAAGGCATTCGAAAGATATGCCTTGAGAGTCGACGTTGTACGTCTAGGCGAGTTTCGTTGAGTTTTATATGTTCGTTTTAGATGAAACTCATGTGAGAGGTGTTAAACTTATAGATATCATATTTGGGTTGGAAACGTCCAGGAAATTATCCCCAAGGACCATCGAAGGGTCCTTGAGGAAGGACCCAAAACTAATGTGCAGGCAGTCCCAGGCAGCCTTGGCGACGGAGCTTTCAACGGCCAGTAGTGGCTGTGACACCCCGTCACAAAGGTCTAGTCATAGGGGCCTTGTTCAAGGGTGTATAGGGGACCCTTGGCAAGCTACTGGAGCTTGCAACGAAGGGCCATGACGGTCCGTTGCACCGGTGATGCCCCGTCATGGGCAGGTCGTCGTGGGCCTTATCTCCTGCGCAGATTTTTCTGCCAAGTCAGGGGTGAATTGCTAAATTCACCCCACTTCCAAATAAGAGTTTAGGCGGTTTATTAAGGGTCTTATGGGTATTTTAATTAACTATATCAGTAGTTAACACCCTAAAGACTTCATTCTTCAAAATTGAAAACCCAAAACTCTTAGAAATATTCCCAAAACTTCCATTGAAGACTCCATTGAAGAGGCAGCTTGGTGAGGGTTTCTTGTGTGGAAATTCTTCATCAAAGTGAAGGATTATCATCCTTGAAGTATGGCTTTTGATCCTTGAAACTTATTTCATTAAGGAGCCCAATCCTCAAAGTGTTTTACAAAGTTTTCTAAAGTGAATTGTCCAATTTCGGGATTCTACCATGGGTTCTTGCATAAATGATTTCTAAACATTGAATTATGATCTAATTGATATTGTATTGATGATTTCAACATAAATTACCTATGAACCAATGTGAATTGATGAACCCTAGTTTTGACTACTTATTGCGTTACTTGATATTAAGCTAATGTTGATGAATTATTGTGTAGTTTCTTATCGGCTTTCTATTGATGTAAGAATTGTATTCAATTGATATATAATTGATCTTATATTGTTAAACCTAGATTGAATTGATGTAGATTCATTGAGTTTTATGGTTGTTGCTTTGAATTGTTGTTCATGGCCATGGGTAAGGGCCTTGTGATGTTGAATTGGTTGATTTGGCATTGAATTGAAGTGTGGATATGGGAATGAACGTATGCTGCCCCGTTTTCCTTAATTTGATATTAATTATACTTCTATTCTATTGTGTTTGGTATGGTCCACTTATGGTGGCGGTGTTATGTGTTTTACTTGCAATTGATGTGGCCTTGTCGGCGTTACTTTATGCAATATTATGAGCATGGCCTTATTGGTAATTACTTGAAGTTATGTGGCTATTTGTGTAGTTGATGATGTGAAGTATGGCATTACCTATCTACATGTGAGGTTATATAGTCATGTATGTGTTGTTCTAGTTATGTTGCCTTAAGTGATCATGTTAGACTTTGAATTGACATTATTAGGTAGTGTTAGGTTAAGTCTTGGTTATTCCTACTTGACTTTATGAGTCTATGTGGAGTATATTAACGATGTTATGATGATATATAGGATGACTTGAAGATGTTAGGTTGTTTTAGAGGTGTTTCTAGAATGACTTGTATTATGTGTTAAAAAGTGAAGTATGTGATGTCTTGTCTTGGTTGACTTGTATCTCTTGCTTGATGTATACATGATTATGGATATGTGATGTCTTGATTTAGGGTGTTATAACTCTTAGTCTTGAATGTATGAATGAAATGTGACTTTAAATGATGTTATGAGAGTCTCTTATGTTCAAACCTTGACTTAAGGGGAAGGTTAAGATTGATTGAAGTGTAAGCCGCAATGTATCCTTCAAAGTAAAGGAATGATGGACTTAAGGTTAGTTGTCTGGAACGGCATCATATTAACACTTAGGAAAGTCATCATGAGCTTCTTTTCTCCATTGTGAGGTAGCCCTAGTGGACCTTCCTTGGTAGGGTAAATGTAATTGGGTTTGTAACTAAATATGGAACCCTTTTATGTAAACCTAATGTATGAAATATTCTATGAGCAAGAAGGCTAGCACCGAGTGAGTATGGCAAGGAAAGTAGTTCTAGTTAAGTATGAGACTAGAATACAAAGAAGCCCTTCATATTCTTTAACCATGTGCCTACATGGGATGTGTCCAAGTTCTACCATTGGCAAGTAGAACAACCTCATCGGAGTAGGATAGAACTTCGGATTCCATGTCTTGATATCATGATCTATGTCGGTTATTGCCTATTCTCATCATGTGGAATACCTATTAGAATGAGATAAGTCTATGAGGTTTAGGTGGTGTTATGGGACGCTATCTAGACATTGCACAATAGACTTTGAAGGTGTTATGTGGAGTTCCTAGGTCTTGTCCAAGACCATTATGTGAGTGTTTTATGTGATGCTTTATGTGAGTGTCTTATGTGATGTATGAGTCTTAATGAACTAATGAACTATGTTAGTTACTATGTAAATGAATGAGTACCTAATCTAAATCGACTTAAGCATTCCTTACCAAAAGTGTGAGGAGGGCATGAAAGGATGGTCTCTTCATGTCTTATCTTTGGAAGTCTTGAGGATGACTCTAGTTAGGGAAGTTGGTTAATCTTGTTGACATGATCTAAACCTTAGAAAGTCTTAAGGACTATTTAGGTAATCTTGAAGAGGCACTGCACTATGGATATTATCTTCTCGATTTACTTAAGTAGGTCTTTTGATAGTCTTTGGAAGGAGAATGTCTTCTAATCTAAGTGTAGGTGTGTTTAGTGAGAACGATTCTATTGAGGTAGTCTATAGGATCTCTTGTGTGTGTGTGATAGAGATTGTATGGGCGTTCGCTCCACACTGACTCAAGTGAACCTTGGAAATTACCTTTGGTAGATGAATCTTACATAGATGTTTATGATTGTTTTCTAAGTATGTATGTGTAACAACCCTAAAAATGAATAGGATCAAGACTTATGTTTTTCAAGAATGCTTGTGATTAGACCAAGGTCCACACGTATTGATACGCGTAGAACCAGACCTCAGAACCCTTACTACGACCAAGCCAACTACCTTGGGGAGTTAATTGACCTTGGAAAGGTTGGAACCAACCATGTGAGGCACGCGAAAATGAAGATTTAATCGAAAGAGTTTTTACCGGACTCAAAAGAAGAAATCTTAAGTTTTGAGGGTCCAAGGGTAAAATGGTCTTTTCCAAGCCAAGGGTAATATTGTAATTACCCTGAGGAACAAATTAATTAATAAATTAATTTATTTATTTAAGGTAATTCGGGTGGGGCAACCCGAATTGACCCATTTTTCGCAAATGGGGTCTCTCGGGTTCGAGCCCCACTAGAAGCAAGATTTGACTTGCTTTTATTTTAATTTGTTAACTTAATTTTTAATTAATAATTAATATTAAATGATTTAGAAAAAAAGAAATCAGATTTTTTATTAATTTTAATTAATTATTTAAGTTGACTAAGTCCTACCAACTAGTCCTACTTCTACTAGACCACTATCTCCGATCCCCCACTCTCTTTTCACGTTAATCTCTCTCTCTTTCACTCTCTCTTTCTGGCTTCAAAACGTGATAAAACAATCAGAAAAGAAGAACCAAGTAAATGCAAAAGTTCATCAAGAACTTGAAAGCTAGAAACACAAAAGAGAAAGCAATTCGGTAACGTTAAGCAAAACGTACTACACTATTCGAGCAAGGTGTGACTTTGGGTGTGTGGACTGATTTGTGGAGAAGTTCTTGGGCAGCATTCTGGACATTTAACAAGAAAACAAAGGTATGGGTCTTCTTACTCTTGGTCCCTTTCCCAAGAGACCCCTAGGACTCAGAGTATTCGGCTCAAAACTAAGGTTGTTTTCCCCGTTGCATGTCCTTGTCATTAGCTCCCAACGAATTTGTAGGTTGGTATGAATGCTGGTAGACTTAGGATTATGTGATGTTTGTGATGAATGTTAATGTGTTAGATGTACATTAATATATGAAAAGACAAACCATGTGTGTGTTCGAAATTAAGAAAAATGTATGTCATGTCTTGAGTCTCGGCCTAGAGGCTTGAATTTGTTAATGTTATGATTGTTGTTTTATGTACACCAATTAAAGTAAATTGTGATATTCCTGTGACATGAAGTGTGGCTGAATTGAGGAGTAAACATCTTAATTAAGAATTTGTGGGAAAAAAATGTATTAAAGAACGTACCAAATGAACTATGTATTGCTCTATAAATTCACGAACAAATAGAGATAGAAATGAGTAAAGAAGTTACCTTAAATTTCCAGCATTATATTTACATATCTATGCCAAATTAAGCTGTTTAGAATGTTAAGAAAAATAAAGAAAAATAGGTGAGGTCATTGAGGGTCGAACCCGAGACCTCACCCCTTTAAAATCCCCAAAAAAATTAAAGAAGAAAAAAATTATATGGTGAGGGGGATTCGAACCGTGTCATGGCTGGGAAAATAAGTGTGAAAAAAAGTAAGAAATGAGAGGGGTGGGATTCGAACCCACACCCTCTCGGTTAGAACCCAAAGAAAAGGAAAAATACAAATATGAGAGGCGTGGGAATCGAACCCACGACCTCTATGCGGATGGGGGGAGATAAAAATAAAAATGAAATGAGGTTGTGGATTCGACCCCACAACCTCACAGTCAACTCTAAAAAGGGAGAGAATAAAATAAAGAGGTTGTGGGGGTTCAAACCCACAACCTCTCGGCCTTAAGCGAATGGAAGGGAAAGGAAATAAAGGAGAATTTAGTGTGGCTGAGGGGACTCGACCTTGGGTCCCAATGTCTCACATGAACCAAAACAAATAAAAGAAAAACAAAAATGGGGTTGTGGGGGCTTGAACCCACAACCCATCGGCCAATGCAAGAAAAATTTTAAATAGGAAAGTAACCCTTCAATGTAAATATTATGATTTGACTTAGAGTTAAAATGTTATGAGTATTAGAATGAAATCAATTAATAATGTAAATGATATTCAATTGATTAAAGACTTGGGTTTCCTTGCCCAAACTTCCGTATTGATACATAAGTCATACGTGAACAAAACGTCCAAGAATAATGCCACCTACTTAGATCAAATTCAAGATCTTGGCATAAATACAAGATACATAAGTCTTGTACTACATAATCTTAGGAATGTAAGAATCACTTAACGAACTATGAATGAAGCCTCATGGCTTATGTGTATAGACTCATAAGTCTAACATACATTCAAAAGTAAGTGAACCTAAGATGTATAGAATGAAATGATGAACCATAGAGGGGTTAAGTAAGGGTGTGAGACACACCAAATGGCCAAGTGCATTGGCATATGACGAAATGAACATTCACGTAATAAGAGGTGAATAACTAAGAAAAATTAAAGGTGCAAATGATGACGAATGTGGTGACAACATGATATGAGGCTAATGTAAATGAGGAGGGTAATCTCAAATGTGCCTAAGTAAATGTTACCAACATGTATTCACCTATGAGAGTGTAAGATAATGAAGAGACCAGTCTCTATGAACACTCTAATGAGAGTATTGAGCTTAACACACTTAATACGAATGATGAGATGAGAAATCATCTAATGAGCTATGATGTCCTCATACTAGAAGTCAGCTTCCATGACGTATGAGATGAATGAAATGGAACTTTATACTGAGCACCGATAGACTAGCTATGAGCGGTGATGCCTTCTTTCGGGAAGGGCGGAGGTTCACGTAACTCTCATGAGATGAGACCGTCCGGCTTGCCGGGTATGGGTATCCTTATATCTCCTAGTCTTCGAACCTATACTGCCAATATAGGGATCTGGTGGGGTTAAATTCCCATGTACGCTAGCATGTTATTGGATCACTTTGGCCGGTGATTCCACCTCTTTTCGGTGTGGGGGAGACACTGGATTTCATTATGCTCACATGATCTATGTCGGTTAAAGTTAAAGTTCCCAATGAATGAATGAGGCCAGCCTCAAATGATGCACATAATGAAATGAATGAATACCAAAGGTGTTAGGATAGGATAATCAAAAGGTGAGTTAGATTCAAGTAATGACACTAGGTCAGTCTTGGTCATTGCGCAACGAACCTAATGAAAGTCTTAAACTACATCCTAGGTATAACCGGTGGTTACACTGGACTATGAATGAAATGAAAAGAAGTACGTATGAATGAATGAAGCAGACTCTGTGTTTTCTAATGAAGTCTCCCTAGTTGAGGTCCCATATGTTGAGCCCTAATTTCTGGGATGTCTTAATGTCAAGTCCATGATTCCAAGGACTCATGGCATATGAATGAATGATATGAACGAAGTTATGTGCTACATGCAAAATGTACTGTATACTATATGATATGTGCTATGTGTAAATGTTATGTGATGTGCGCAAATGTGAAAAGTATGATGATGTATGTTATTCTCATGGCATAACTTTCCTATTCCAAATCTGGAATGCTCACTGACTTTCCTAATTCAAATTTGGAAAGATCATTTACTTTCCTAATCCAAATTTGGAAACTTTCCTAACCTCAATTTGGCAAGTCCACTGACTTGACTTCCAAAAGTCATCTTGTTAGGAAAGAGGTATTCTTTATCATGCATGTCCTTGGTGTGTGCTTGCATATACCCATACTTAGTACAAGTGTGTACTAACCCTATACAAACTCTACTATTTTAGGTGCAGGCACAGGTGGACGGTAGAGCTATAGGATCATCGCTGCAGTTATCCGGACGTCCAGCATTCATCCGGTTTTGGTAGGTCCTCATGCTTTCGAGGATGCTACTGTTTTATGTTCTAACTTAGTTTAGGAGTTGAGCTAGTGGAGCATGTTCCACTAGAGTTTCTTTCTTATTTTATTCTGACTATGTATTGGTGCCACTTTGGCAATTATACAATTATGTTTATTGAACTATTCGTTTCATTTGATTATCTCTTAATGATTAGATGGTTGATGTTGAACAAATTATGAATGTATTATAAATGGTTAGTAAGTAATGTTTAGAAACAAAAAGTTTCAAATTTTCCGCTAAAAATTAACCTATGTAAAGTAAGAATGACGTTAGTAGGCTTGTCTGCGACCTCTGAGAGGTCAACGACGCCGGTCTCGTCTGGGGTCTAGATTCCAGTGGTGACAAAGTTGGTATCAGAGAACTAGGTTAAATTACAAAAATATTTAGTTCACATCAACCACATTGAGTAGTTTCTAAGTCATGGTAGTGAAGTGCACCACTATCCTGGATTAGAGATTGCATGATGCGTAGGAAAGTTTCCCTTCTTCTGATCTTATCGTGCTTTTCTGAATGTCTAAATTTTTGGTGTTATGAGCGTGTCTAACATCAATACTTTTTGTTTTTCCAGAAAATGAACACTAGGAGAAGAAATGGTCAGAGGAGAGGAAGATCAGCTGCTAGGGGTAATCAGGATCTACCCCAGGCTCCAGCTGAAGGAGTGGCCATACCAGTTAACCCAGCTGGGTTGACTGATGCTGAGGTGCGGGCATCCTTGGCCCAAATGGCACAGGCCATTACCATGCAGGCCCAGGCTATGACTACCCAGGTCAACGGACAGGATGTTCAGAGGGAGATCCCACCGGTCCGTAGCATGGCTGACAGACTGAGGGATTTCACGATGATGAATCCTCCCATTTTCACAGGGGCTAAGACATCGGAGGATCCTTAAGAGTTTGTAGATGAGGTGCATAAGATCCTGGTGGCTATGGGGGCCACTGACATTGAGAAGGCTGAGCTGGCTTCCTATCAGCTCAAGGATGTAGCACAGACTTGGTGCAAGATGTGGCAAGATAGCCGTGTCTTAGTTGGAGTACCAGTCACATGGGAGCTGTTCAAGACAGCATTTCTGGAGAGATTCTTTCCCAGGGAGATGAGGGAGGCCAAGGTTAAGGAATTCATCAACCTCAAACAAGGCTCCATGACAGTCAGAGAGTATTCCCTGAAGTTTGTTAAGCTGTCAAGGTATGTTGTTTTTCCCTAAGTATTTAATAGCAAGAATAAGAATAATACTGAACCTTGTTGAAATCTCCCAGGTATGCTACTTCCCTGGTTTCTAACAATAGGGATGAGATGAGAAGGTTCCTCACATGAATCAATGGAGACCTGGAGGAGTGTCGATCTGCTATGCTCCATGATAATATGGATCTTTCCAGGTTGATGGTGCATGTCCAGCAGGTAGAGGATAGCCGCAGAAAAAGAGGTGTTCGTGATGCTAGGAGGCCCAGGCTTCAAGATCAGGCAGGACCCAGTCATGGAGGCCACAGGAACAACTTTGGCGTCCGTGAGCAGCCAAGGTTCAAAAAGGGCCAACAAAGTTCTGGGAATTCTAATCCTCAGAGGAGTGCTACACCTAAAGGAGGCAGACCTGAGCCCAAGAAGGGAAATGGAGGTGAGATGCAGCGTACTAAGAAGAATTGTGCTAAGTGTGGCCGAGCTCACAGTGGAGAGTGCAGACAGGGCACTAATGCCTGCTTCGGTTGTGCTAAGAGTGGACACATGGTCAGAGACTGTCCACAGAACAGAGGTCAGGTTGGAGGTAATACTCAGCCTAGGCCTAATCTACAGGGTACAGCAGCAGCCGAGCCTCCTAAGAGGAACAGGTTCTATGCCCTAAAAGGCAGAGAGGCGCAGGAGAAGTCCGCTGATGTGGTCACAGGTATGCTGCAAGTGTTCTCAACTTCTGTTTATGCTTTACTTCATCCAGGGTCTACACTTTCCTTTGTAACTCCTCTGATTGCTCTTACTTTTGAGATATTGCCTGAAGTTCTACATGATCCTATAGTGGTTAGTACACCTTTAGGAGAGAATGTAAGAACTGATAGAGTATACAAAGATTGCCCAATAGTTGTGAGTGGTAAAACTATGTGTGCAAACCTGGTTGAGTTACCCATGCATCATTTTGATGTTATTCTTGGCATGGATTGGCTTCACATTTGTTATGCTTGCTTGGACTGTCGTAGTAAAGTGGTCAGATTTTGCTTTCCTAATGAAGAAGAGTTAGTCTGGGAGGGGTACAATTCGAGTCGTCCTAACCCCTTGATTTCTAACCTTAAGGCCAATAAAATGATGTCCAAGGGGTTATTGTGTCATCTTGGGAGTGTTAATGATTTAGATCATGACATTCCTCCCACAGACTCAGTACCTGTAGTGAATGAGTTCTTAGATGTGTTCCCTGATGATTTACCTGGAGTCCCTCCCCTTCGAGAGATTGACTTTGGTATCAATTTTAACCAATCTCAATTCCTCCTTACAGAATTGCTCCAGCGGAACTCAAAGAGTTGAAGCTGCAGTTAAAAGATCTCACTGACAAAGGTTTCATTCAACCGAGCATATCCCCTTGGGGCGCTCCAGTGTTGTTTGTAAAGAAGAAGGATGGAACCCTTAGAATGTGTATCGATTATCGGCAGCTCAACAAAGTCACTATAAAGAATAAGTATCCACTCCCCAGAATAGATGATCTGTTTGATCAACTCCAAGGGTCTAGTTTCTTCTCTAAGATTGATCTTCGTTCAGGGTATCACCAGCTTAGGGTTAGGGATGGAGATATCCCAAAGACAGCCTTTCGTACCCGCTATGGTCACTATGAAATTTTAGTCATGTCATTTGGTCTCACGAATGCACCTGCTGCATTTATGGACCTCATGAATAGGGTCTTCCGTGAATACCTTGACTCTTTCATCATAGTATTCATTGATGACATTCTCATCTACTCTAAGACCAAGGAAGAGCATGAACAACATTTGAGACTAACCTTGCAGGTACTTAGACAGCATTAGTTGTATGCCAAATTCAGCAAATGTGAATTCTGGCTGAGATCAATGACCTTCCTGGGTCATGTTGTGTCCGATCAGGGCATGGAGGTGGATCCCAGGAAGACTGAGGTTGTGAAGAACTGGCCAAAACCTCTTACTCCTACTGACTATCGCAGGTTTGTGGAGTGCTTTTCTTCCATTGTTGCCCCATTGACAGCTTTGACTAAGAAGAAAGCCAAGTTCCTATGGACGGAGACTTGTGAGAAGAGTTTCCAGGAGCTCAAGGACAGACTCACTTCAGCCCCGGTGCTTACTTTGCCTAAGTGTGGTGAGAACTACACTATTTATTGTGATGCATCTAGGGTTGGTTTGGGTTGTTTCTTATGCAGGTTGGTAAGGTGATAGCCTATGCATCTAGACAACTCAAGGTTCATGAGAAGAATTACCCCACTCATGACCTGGAGTTGGCAGCTATGGTATTTGCACTGAAGCTGTGGAGGCATTATCTGTATGGAGTGCATGTAGATGTGTTCACAGACCATAAAAGTCTCCAGTACGTGTTCACACAGAGGGAGTTGAATCAACATCAGCGGAGATGGTTGGAGCTGTTGAAGGATTATGACATGAATGTGCACTATCATCCAGGTAAGGCTAATGTTGTAGCTGATGCTTTGAGCAGGATGAGCATGGGAAGTACAGCTCACGTTGAGGATGAGAAGAGGGAGCTGGTAAAAGATGTACACAGATTGGCAAGACTGGGTGTGCGTTTGGTTGACTCCACTAGTGGGGATGTTTCAGTTCATCCTAGCTCTGAATCATGCTTGGTAGTTGAAGTCAAGCAGGGTCAGCATCTAGATCCCGTGTTGATGGAGCTGAAGGACTCAGTGCTGATAAAGATGAATGAGTGTTTCGCTTTGGGAGGTGATGGCATACTTAGATATCAGGACAGGCTGTGTGTGCCAGATGTGGATGATTTGCGGACCAGGATTGTTGCAGAGGTCCATGGTTCCAGATATTCTATACATCCAGGTTCCACCAAGATGTATCATGATTTCAAGCAGATTTATTGGTGGGATGGAATGAAGAAGGACATTGCAGAATATGTGGCCAAGTGTCCTAATTGTCAACAGGTCAAGGCAGAGCATCTTAAGCCTGGTGGTCTGACGCAAATTATTGAGGTTCCGACTTGGAAATGGGAGGCCATTAATATGGACTTCGTGGTTGGGCTTTAGAGGACTAGGAGGCAGCATGACTCTATATGGGTTATTGTGGACAGATTGACTAAGTCTGTCCACTTTATCCCTGTAAAGTTTACTTACAGAGCCGAGGATTATGCGAGGCTCTACATTGATGAGATTGTGAGATGTCATGGGATCCCATTGTCTATTATTTCAGACAGAGGAGCTCAGTTTACTTCTCATTTCTGGATATCTTTCCAGAAGAGCTTGGGCACGCAGGTGAAGCTTAGTACTGCCTTTCACCCTTAGACAGATGGGCAAGCAGAGCGCACCATACAGACATTGGAGGATATGTTGAGGGCGTGTGTGATTGACATCAGAGGTAACTGGGATGACCATCTGCCATTGATAGAGTTCTCGTATAATAATAGCTATCACTCCAGCATTGGGATGGCACTGTTTGAGGCACTGTATGGTAGGAGGTGTAGATCTCCAGTGGGGTGGTTCGAGGTTGGAGAGTCATCCATTTTGGGGCCGGAGATCATTCATGAGGCCGTAGAGAAGGTCAGATTGATTAGGGACAGGTTGACTACTGCGTACAGTCAGCAGAAGTCATATGATGATAACAGAAAATGGTCCTTAGAGTTTGATGTTGGTGACCAGGTTTACTTAAAAATATCACCTATGAAAGGGGTGATGAGATTTGGTAGGAAAGGGAAGCTGAGTCCGAGATATGTTGGGCCATATGAGATCCTACAGCGTGTGGGTGAGGTGGCCTATGAGTTGGCATTGCCCACAGAGTTAGCTTCTGTCCATCCAGTCTTTCACGTATCTATGTTGAAGAAGTTCCTAGGTGATCCAGCATCAATCTTACCTGTTGAAGGTTTGGGGGTTGATGAAGACTTATCTTATGAGGAGGTACCGGTCGAGATCCTAGACAGACAGGTCAAGCGGCTTAGGAATAAGGAGATTGCCACAGTGAAAGTATTGTGGAGAAATCATCTTGTTGAGGGTGCTACGTGGGAAGCTGAGGCCGACATGAGGGCCCGCTACCCTCACATGTTCAGCTCTTGAGGTTAGACTTTATACTCTTAAACCTATGCTTCCTTACCTCCCCGTACTTTGTTGCTATTGATTGACTGTGTATAGTGCTTTTATTATGATCTTACTGGCATTACAACATGAAGTAGTAGTGTCATTCGGGGATGAATGTTCCTAAGGGGGGATAATGTAACAACCCTAAAAATGAATAGGATCAAGACTTATGTTTTTCAAGAATGTTTGTGATTAGACCAAGGTCCACACGTATTGATACGCGTAGAACCAGACCTCAGAACCCTTACTACGACCAATCCAACTAGCTTGGGGAGTTAATTGAGCTTGGAAAGGTTGGAACCAACCATGTGAGGCACGCGAAAACGAAGATTTAATCGAAAGAGTTTTTACCGGACTCAAAAGAAGAAATCTTAAGTTTTGAGGGTCCAAGGGTAAAATGGTCTTTTCCAAGCCAAGGGTAATATTGTAATTACCCTGAGGAACAAATTAATTAATAAATTAATTTATTTATTTAAGGCAATTCG
Organism: Solanum sitiens; assembly: GCA_016801875.1. Lineage (NCBI taxonomy): Eukaryota > Viridiplantae > Streptophyta > Magnoliopsida > Solanales > Solanaceae > Solanum > Solanum sitiens. The sequence continues at coordinate 141,345 of JABWTJ010000258.1, forward strand.
GGTGGGGCAACCCGAATTGACCCATTTTTCGCAAATGGGGTCACTCGGGTTCGAGCCCCACTAGAAGCAAGATTTGACTTGCTTTTATTTTAATTTGTTAACTTAATTTTTAATAAATAATTAATATTAAATGATTTAGAAAAAAAGAAATCAGATTTTTTATTAATTTTAATTAATTATTTAAGTTGACTAAGTCCTACCAACTAGTCCTACTTCTACTAGACCACTATCTCCCATCCCCCACTCTCTTTTCACGTTAATCTCTCTCTCTTTCACTCTCTTTTTCTGGCTGCAAAACGTGATAAAACAATCAGAAAAGAAGAACCAAGTAAATGCAAAAGTTCATCAAGAACTTGAAAGCTAGAAACACAAAAGAGAAAGCAATTCGGTAACGTTAAGCAAAACGTACTACACTAGTCGAGTAAGGTGTGACTTTGGGTGTGTGGACTGATTTGTGGAGAAGTTCTTGGGCAGCATTCTGGACATTTAACAAGAAAACAAAGGTATGGGTCTTATTACTCTTGGTCCCTTTCCCAAGAAACCCCTAGGACTCAGAGTATTCGGCTCAAAACTAAGGTTGTTTTCCCCGTTGCATGTCCCTGTCATTAGATCCCAACGAATTTGTAGGTTGGTATGAATGCTGGTAGACTTAGGATTATGTGATGTTTGTGATGAATGTTAATGTGTTAGATGTACATTAATATATGAAAAGACAAACCATGTGTGTGTTCGAAATTAAGAAAAATGTATGTCATGTCTTGAGTCTCGGCCTAGAGGCTTGAATTTGTTAATGTTATGATTGTTGTTTTATGTACACCAATTAAAGTAAATTGTGATATTCCTGTGACATGAAGTGTGGCTGAATTGAGGAGTAAACATCTTGGTTAAGAATTCGTGAAAAAAAAAAATGTATTAAAGAACGTACCAAATGAACTATGTATTGTTCTATAAATTCACGAACAAATAGACATAAAAATGAGTAAAGAAGTTACCTTAAATTTCCAGCATTATGTTTACATATCTATGCCAAATTAAGTTGTTTAGAATGTTAAGAAAAATAAAGAAAAATAGGTGAGGTCATTGAGGGTCGAACCCGATACCTCACCCCTTTAAAATCCCCAAAATAATTAAAGAAGAAAAAAATTATATGGTGAGGGGGATTCGAACCGTGTCATGGCTGGAAAATAAGTGTGAAAAAAAGTAAGAAATGAGAGGGGTGGGATTCGAACCCACACCCTCTCGGTTAGAACCCAAAGAAAAGGAAAAATACAAATATGAGAGGCGTGGGAATCGAACCCACGACCTCTATGCGGATGGGGGGAGATAAAAATAAAAAAGAAATGAGGCTGTGGATTCGACCCCACAACCTCACAGTCAACTCTAAAAAGGGAGAGAATAAAATAAAGACGTTGTGGGGGTTCGAACCCACAACCTCTCGGCCTTAAGCGAATGGAAGGGAAAGGAAATAAAGGAGAATTTAGTGTGGCTGAGGGGACTCGACCTTGGGTCCCAATGTCTCACATGAACCAAAACAAATAAAAGAAAAACAAAAATGGGGTTGTGGGGGCTTGAACCCACAACCCATCGGCCAATGCAAGAAAAATTTTAAATAGAAAAGTAACCCTTCAATGTAAATATTGCGATTTGACTTAGAGTTAAAATGTTATGAGTATTAGAATGAAATCAATTAATAATGTAAATGACATTCAATTGATTAAAGACTTGGGTTTCCTTGCCCAAACTTCCGTATTGATACATAAGTCATACGTGAACAAAACGTCCAAGAATAATGCCACCTACTTAGATCAAATTCAAGATCTTGGCATAAATACAAGATACATAAGTCTTGTACTACATAATCTTAGGAATGTAAGAATCACTTAACGAACTATGAATGAAGCCTCATGGCTTGTGTGTATAGACTCATAAGTCTAACATACGTTCAAAAGTAAGTGAACCTAAGATGTATAGAATGAAATGATGAACCCTAGAGGGGTTAAGTAAGGGTGTGAGACACACCAAATGGCCAAGTGCATTGGCATATGACGAAATGAACATTCACGTAATAAGAGGTGAATAACTAAGAAAAATTAAAGGTGCAAATGATGACGAATGTGGTGACAACATGATATGAGGCTAATGTAAATGAGGAGGGTAATCTCAAATGTGCCTAAGTAAATGTTACCAACATGTATTCACCTATGAGAGTGTAAGATAATGAAGAGACCAGTCTCTATGAACACTCTAATGAGAGTATTGAGCTTAACACACTTAATACGAATGATGAGATGAGAAATCATCTAATGAGCTATGATGTCCTCATACTAGAAGTCAGCTTCCATGACGTATGAGATGAATGAAATGGAACTTTATACTGAGCACCGATAGACTAGCTATGAGCGGTGATGCCTTTTTTGGGGAAGGGCGGAGGTTCACGTAACTCTCATGAGATGAGACCGTCCGGCTTGCCGGGTATGGGTCTCCTTATATCTCCTAGTCTTCGAACCTATACTGCCAATATAGGGATCTGGTGTGGTTAAATTCCCATGTACGCTAGCATGTTATTGGATCACTTTGGCCGGTGATTCCACCTCTTTTCGGTGTGGGGGAGACACTTGATTTCATTATGCTCACATGATCTATGTCGGTTAAAGTTAAAGTTCCCAATGAATGAATGAGGCCAGCCTCAAATGATGCACATAATGAAATGAATGAATACCAAAGGTGTTAGGATAGGATAATCAAAAGGTGAGTTGGATTCAAGTAATGACACTAGGTCATTCTTGGTCATTGCACAACGAACCTAATGAAAGTCTTAAACTACATCCTAGGTATAACCGGTGGCTACACTGGACTATGAATGAAATAAAAAGAAGTACGTATGAATGAATGAAGCAGACTCTGTGTTTTCTAATGAAGACTCCCTAGTTGAGGTCCCATATGTTGAGCCCTAATTTCTGGGATGTCTTAATGTCAAGTCCATGATTCCAAGGTCTCATGGCATATGAATGAATGATATGAACGAAGTTATGTGCTACATGCAAAATGTACTGTATACTATATGATATGTGCTATGTGTAAATGTTATGTGCTGTGCGCAAATGTGAAAAGTATGATGATGTATGTTATTCTCATGGCATAACTTTTCTATTCCAAATCTGGAATGCTCACTGACTTTCCTAATTCAAATTTGGAAAGATCATTTACTTTCCTAATCCAAATTTGGAAACTTTCCTAACCTCAATTTGGCAAGTCCACTGACTTGACTTCCAAAAGTCATCTTGTTAGGAAAGAGGTATTCTTTCTCATGCATGTCCTTGGTGTGTGCTTGCATATACCCATACTTAGTACAAGTGTGTACTAACCCTATACAAACTCTACTATTTTAGGTGCAGGCACAGGTGGACGGTAGAGCTACAGGATCATCGCTGCAGTTATCCGGACGTCCAGCATTCATCCGGTTTTGGTGGGTCCTCATGCTTTCGAGGATGCTACTGTTTTATGTTCTAGCTTAGTTTAGGAGTTGAGCTAGTGGATCATGTTCCTCAAGCGTTTCTTTCTTATTTTATTCAGACTATGTATTGGTGCAACTTTGGCAATTATAGAATTATGTTTATTGAACTATTCCTTTCATTTGATTATCTCTTAATGATTAGATGGTTGTTGTTGAACAAATTACGAATGTATTATAAATGGTTAGTAAGTAATGTTTAGAAACAAAAAGTTTCAAATTTTCCGCTAAAAATTAACCTATGTAAAGTAAGAATGACGTAAGTAGGCTTATCTGCGACCTCTGAGAGGTCAATGACGCCGGTCTCGTCTGGGTCTAGATTTCAGTCGTGACAGTATGTGACTCATTGTAGGTAATCTTAAGGGTCGTTTAGGCACATCTAGAGAGGGTGTATGGGCGGTCTCTCTTTGTGTGACTTAAGTGAGTCTTAGTATGACTTTAAGTGAGGGAATTACATGCTAGGAAGACTTAAAGTGAGGGACGAAGTGCTTCACTGTAACAGTGAATTAATTCACTGTACAGTGAATATAGCTCACTGTAAAGTGAGTTCTTTAAATGTTATCTTTGGTTAATTGTTATCTTATGTGTTTTCTAATTGCTAAATGATGTTCTTATGTTTAAACTATGATTTCCAAATAAAAAGATGCATATTTCCAATAAAGTCCGTTTTTATGATTTTATGCATATAGCCATACTTAGTACATGTGGTTGTACTAATTCCATGCTTTACTTTCTATCTATAGTTCTTGGTAGGTGAAGAGCTGGTGAAGTGAAGACTTGGACTTAGAAGATCATTCAAGAAGAAGTTGAAGTATGTCCTCAATTGACTCAAGGGCATATGTCTTTTATTGTTTTCTTTGAAGTATTGTAATAGACTATGTCTTTCTATTTTCGTATTGAAGTATGGGCTGTGTCCCAAAGTACTCTTGTGTCTTAAGATGATGAGATTGAGACTTAGCATTTCTATTACTTTTATATGAAAGAGATTTTTAAAGACTATATTATGTTTTGTGAAAAGTTTTAATTCCGCACTACTTTTCACTATGTATATGCAATGAATGATATGAATGAGGCTTGTCTTAGAACTCTGAGAGTTCGACGATGACGGTCGCAATCCGAGATTGCACCCTATCTTCTAGGTTATGGTTTCGGGTTGTGACAAAGTTGGTATCAGAGCATAGGATTGGTGAAAGTAGTATTAGTTATCAAAAAGTCTCATCAAGTAACGTCTAGTAGAGTCTTGACCATCGGTGTGAGTCGCGACACATCTATGGGCGAGAGGCTATAGGACGATAGAGTTTCCCTTCTTTTCTACTCCTACATCGTGCGGTAGAGTAAATGTTATGATTATCCTTCTTATGAGTTTCCTTGTGTTTGCTAGGAGATGAATACTAGAAGGATGGCCGCTAGAAGGATGGAAGAGGGAAGGGGTAATGAGGAAGTTCTTCCCCAAGTTGAGCAAGTTCCTCAAGGTGCTCAACATGATCAAGTGCCTCCTCAAGGTGATCATGCTCCTAATGTAGGAGGAGGTGATGAGGTGCCGGAATTGTCTAATAGGGTGATTGGAGAGGCTTTGCTTGCTTTAGCCCAAGCCGTAACGGCTCAAGCTAACTTGAACATGATGCCTAGGGTTAATGCTATGGAGAGCACTATGTCATCTAGGTTGAGAGACTTTGTGAGGTTGAATCCTCCAATCTTTCTTGGCTGTAAGGTGAATGAGGATCTCCAAGAATTCCTTGATGGCGTGTACAAAGTTTTGAGTGCTATGGGGGTTACATCTAGGGAGAAGGCGGAGTTGGCTTCTTATCAATTGAGTGATGTGTCTCAAATTTGGTACACTCAATAGAAGGACAATAGACTGGTGGAGTTGGGTCCTATTGAGTGGGAAGAATTCAAGGAAGCTTTTCTTGGCAAGTATTTTCCCCGTGAGAAGAGGGAAGAGTAGGTAGAAAAATTTATCAATCTCAAGCAAGGCAATATGAGTGTTGAGGAGTACTCTTTGAAATTCTCAACTTTGTCTAGGTATGCACCTTTCCTAGTGACTAATTCAAGGGATGAAATAAGTCGCTTTGTGACGGGTGTATCCGATTTAGTGAAGGAGGAATGTCGTACAGCTATGTTGCATGATAATATGAATTTGGCTAGACTCATGGTGTATGCAGAATCAATTGAAGAGTCTAAAATTAGGAGGATGTCAAGGAACTTGAAAAGGAGTGTTGCTAGTGACCAAGTGCAACCTAGGTTCAAAAAGAGGGTTCAAACTCAAGATGGACCTAGTGTTCCTAAGAAGAAGTTTGAGAGGAGAGGTGGTTCTAGCAATGACAAACCTTTATGTGCCATTTGTGGTAATAGACATTATGGTGAGTGTTTATTGGGTACCGGTAGTTGCTTTGGATGTGGAAAGGATTGGCACAAAGTGAGAGATTGTCCAAACATTGCTTCTAGGAAGGAGGGCAAGAGGGTTGAGCCTAGTGTTCCAAAGGAAGATGCTCCAACTAAGATGCGTTTCTATGCACTCCGTACTAGAATTGAGAAGTCGGGTGATGGTGATCATGATGTTGGTAAGTTCTTGTTTCTCTTTTGATAGTATGAGTTCCTTCTAAGTGGGGGAGTATGGTTTGTAGATGTGATAGAATTCCTTGATTTGTTGCATGTGCATGATGTTTAGGAGTTTGGTTGAAATTGAATTTCATTTACTTCTTACATTTTGTGATTTATGAAACTTTGAGCATGTTGTATGATGTGTTTAAATGATGTTATCTTGCATATTAGCATGTCTATATAAAGAATTGCCAAAAAAAATCATTTTTGGAAAAGTTGTTAAAATGATTGTAGCTTGATACACTGCTCACTGTTACATTTTTGAGAAAATGACTATTTGCTTCTTTGGTCTAAAATTGTAGTAATGTGGTTAGAACTGATGTATGTGAGTATGATGTTGAATATAAAATGAGTTTTTGCTATTTGGATTGAAGCATGTGAGCTTTGTAGCATAATGAGTTATAGAATTATTTTCTAGTTTCTTGTTGTGTTGAGAATCTCTTGATTTTGTGAAATTGATGATTTCTTCTTGATATGTGTTGTATGTATTGGTTATGTGTTGCTAGTTGAGTCTCTAATCTTGGAAGTGTTCGGAGAGTGGCAAGTGTCATTCGAGGACGAATGTTGTCCAAGTGGGGGAATTGTAAGACCTCAAAAACGACATAGGTTAAACAGAGCCTAACATGTTGGTATTGGTGTTCTAAGGTCCTAAATATGTTTAATATGTGGTATAGAGGCAGTAGCTAAAATATTAGAGGTGTTGGAAGTCAAACGTCAAGGGACGACTAAGACGTTTGACGACTAAGTCACCTAAATGTATTTTTTATGTGGTTTTATGTGTTTATGTGTGTTTCATGGTGTTTTAAGGTACTTAATAGAGTTAATATAGTATGTATAGGCAGTGGTTAAAGTTTCGTGAAGTTTGGAGGTAAAACGACCAAGAACGTCTTAGGCATTCGAAAGATATGCCTTGAGTCGACCTTGTACGTCTAGGCGAGTTTCGTTGAGTTTTATGTGTTCGTTTTGTATGAAATTCATGTGAGAGGTGTTAAACTTATATATGATCATATTTGGGTTGGAAAAGTCCAAGAAATTATCCCCGAGGACCATCGAAGGGTCCTTGAGGAAGGACCCAAAACTGATGTGCAGGCAGTCCCAGGCAGCCTTGGCGACAGAGCTGTCAACGGCCAGTAGTGGCTGTGACGCCCCGTCACAAAGGTCTCATCGTGGGGGACTTGTTCAAGGGTGTAGATGGTACCCTTGGCAAGCTATTGGAGCTTGCAAAGAAGGGCCATGACGGTCCGTTGCACTCGTGATGCTCCGTCATGGGCAGGTCGTCGTGGGCCTTGTCACCTGCGCAGATTTTTCTGCCAAGTCAGGGGTGAATTGGCAAATTCACCCAACTTTGAAATAAGAGTTTAGGCGGTTTATTAAGGGTCTTATGGGTATTTTAATTAACTATATAAGTAGTTAACACCCTAAAGACTTCATTCTTCCAAATTGAAAACCCAAAACTCTTAGAAATATTCCCAAAACCTCCATTGAAGACTCCATTGAAGAGGCAGCTTGGTGAGGGGTTCTTGTGTGGAAATTCTTCATCAAAGTGAAGGATTATCATACTTGAGGTATGTCTTTTGATCCTTGAAACTTATTTCATCAAGGAGCCCAATCCTTGCATAAATGATTTCTAAACATTGAATTATGATCTAACTGATATTGTATTGATGATTTCAACATAAATTACCTATGAACCCATGTGAATTGATGAACCCTAGTTTTGACTACTTATTGGGTTACTTGATATTAAGCTAATGTTGATGAATTGTTGTGTAGTTTCTTATGGGCTTTCTATTGATGTAAGAATTGTATTCAATTGATATATAATTGATCTTAGATTGTTAAACCTAGATTGAATTGATGTAGATTCATTAAGTTTTATGGTTATTGCTTTGAATTGTTGTTCATGGCCATGGGTAAGGGCCTTGTGATGTTGAATTGGTTGATTTGGGATTGAATTAAAGTGTGGATATGGTGATGAAGGTATGCTGCCCCGTTTTCCTTAATTTGATATTAATTATACTTAGATTCTATTGTGTTTGGTATGGTCCACTTATGGTGGCGGTGTTATGTGTTTTACTTGCAATTGATGTGGCCTTGTCAGCGTTACTTTATGCAATATTATGAGCATGGCCTTATTGGTAATTACTTGAAGTTATGTGGCTATTTGTGTATTTGATGATGTGAAATATGGCATTACCTGTCTACATGTGAGGTTATATAGTCATGTATGTGTTCTTCTAGTTATGTTGCCTTAAGTGATCATGTTAGACTTTGACTTGACATTATGAAGTAGTGTTAGGCTATGTCTTGGTTATTGCTACTTGACTTTATGAGTCTATGTGGAGTATATTAATGATGTTATGATGATATATAGGATGACTTGAAGATGTTAGGTTGTTTTAGAGGTGTTTCTAGAATGACTTGTATTATGTGTTAAAAAGTGAAGTATGTGATGTGTTGTCTTGGTTGACTTATATCTCTTGCTTGATGTATACATGATTATGGATATGTAATGTCTTGATTTAGGGTGTTATAACTCTTAGTCTTGAATGTATGAATGACATGTGACTTTAAATGATGTTATGAGAGTCTCTTATGTGCAAACCTTGACTTAAGGGGGAAGGTTAAGATTGATTGAAGTGTAAGCCGCAATGGTATCCTTCAAAGTAAAGGAATGATGGACTTAAGGTTAGTTGTCTAGAACTGCGTCATATTAACACTTAGGAAAGTCATCATGAGCTTCTTTTCGCCATTGTGAGGTAGCCCTAGTGGACCTTCCTTGGTAGGGTAAATGTAATTGGGTTATGAACTAAATATGGAACCCTTTTATGTAAACCTAATGTATGAAATATTCTATGAGCAAGAAGGCTAGCACCGAGTGAGTATGTCAAGGGAAGTAGTTCTAGTTAAGTATGAGACTAGAATACAAAGAAGCCCTTCATATTCTTTAACCATGTGCCTACATGGGATATCTCCAAGTTCTACCATTGGCAAGTAGAACAACCTCATCGGAGTAGGATAGAACTTCGGATTCCATGTCTTGCTATCATGGTCTATGTCGGTTATTGCCTATTCTCATCATGTGGAATACCTATTAGCATGAGATAAGTTTATGAGGTTTAGGTGGTGGTATGGGACGCTATCTAGACATTGCACAATAGGCTTTGAAGGTGTTATGTAGAGTTCCTAGGTCTTGTCCAAGACCATTATGTGAGTGTTTTATGTGATGCTTTATGTGAGTGTCTTATGTAATTTATGAGTCTTAATGAACTAATGACCTATGTTAGTAACTATATAAATGAATGAGTACCTAATCTAAAGCGACTTAAGCATTCCTTAGCTAAAGTGTGAGGAGGGCATGAAAGGATGGTCTCTTCATGTCTTATCTTTGGAAGTCTTGAGGATGACTCTAGTTAGGGAAGTTGGTTAATCTTGTTGACATGATCTAAACCTTAGGATGTCTTAAGGACTATTTAGGTAATCTTGAAGAGGTCACTGCACTATGGACATTATCTTCTCGATTTACTTAAGTAGGTCTTTTGATAGTCTTTGGAAGGAGAATGTCTTCTAATCTAAGTGTAGGTGTGTTTAGTGAGAACAATTCTATTTGAGGTAGTCTATAGGATCTCTTGTGTGTGTGTGATAGAGATTGTATGGGCGGTCGCTCCACACTCACTCAAGTGAACCTTGGAAATCACCTTTGGTAGATGAATCTTACATAGATGTTTATGATTGTTTTCTAAGTATGTATGTGACTCATTGTAGGTAATCTTAAGGGTCGTTTAGGCACAAGAGGGTGTATGGGCGGTCTCTCTTTGTGTGACTTAAGTGAATCTTAGTATGACTTTAAGTGAGGGAATTACATGCTAGGAAGACTTAAAGTGAGGGATGAAGTGCTTCACTGTAACAGTGAATTAATTCACTGTACAGTGAATATAGCTCACTGTAAAGTGAGTTCTTTAAATGTTATCTTTGGTTATTTGTTATCTTATGTGTTTTGTAATTGCTAAATGATGTTCTTATGTTTAAACTATGATTTCCAAATGAAAAGATGCATATTTCCAATGAAGTCCGTTTTCATGATTTTATGCATATAGCCATACTTAGTACATGTGGTTGTACTAATTCCATGCTTTACTTTCTATCTATAGTTCTTGGTAGGTGAAGATCTTGTAAAGTAAAGACTTGGACTTAGAAGATCGTTCAAGAAGAAGTTGAAGTATGTCCTCAATTGACTCGAGGGCATATGTCTTTTATTGTTTTCTTTGAAGTATTGTAATAGACTATGTAATTCGTATTGAAGTATGGGCCGTGTCCGAAAGTACTCTTGTGTCTTAAGATGATGAGATTGAGACTTAGTATTTCTATTACTTTTATATGAAAGAGATTTTTAAGGACTATATTATGTTTTGTGAAAAGTTTTAATTCAGCATTACTTTTCACTATGTATATGCAATGAATGATATGAATGAGGCTTGTCTTAGAACTTTGAGAGTTCGAAGACGCCGGTCACAATCCGAGATTGCACCCTATCTTCTAGGGTATGGTTTCGGGTTGTGACAAAAGGAATCCTTAAGTTCAAAGATTTTCTAATGTCTAGTTTACTGTAAAGTTCTTAAATCTTGTATAGTTATTTATTATGTTATAAGGGCCATGTCCCTAATGTACTCTTATGATGTTGAGTCCAGAATGACAAAAGAGACTAGAGTCTTTAACTATGTTTGATGATATTTTATATATATATGAAGTAATGTTCTAGCATATGATGTGCTATGAAAGTTTTAAATTTTCCTCTAAATTTACCTATGATAGTGCGATGAATTATAATTATGGGATTTTATAAGAACTCCGAGAGGTCAAGTACGCCATGTTACTTCTAGGGGGTGCTCCCCGGATGTGACTCGCATAAAGAGGGTTTACACATATACCTCCAAGTTCCATAAACTATACTTGCCCCATAGGATCTACAAAGTTATATCGCTTAGTAGTATAGCATGTGTTAATGTTCTACCTTGGCTAGGTAAGAACACCTTCCATTGGTGTAAGGCTCTGCAACACCAAATTCCATGTAGCACCCATGGTCTTAGTGTTGGTTAAGGCTATAGTTTTCCTAAAGTAAAATGGATAATGGAAGTGCAGTAAGGACCCTAACTAGCATAACCTAATGGTAGTTTCTTAGTGTAGGTGGGGGTATGGGACTTGACCTATGCATTGCACAAGTGGCTCTTGAGGAAAGTCCTAGGAAGGTGTTCTAATGCATGTGACTATGTTTATGTTTTTTATACATGAATTTGTAGTATTTGTCTACTTGTTGTGATGAAATGCATGGTATGAGCCTATATGAAGTGGTCATGTTGTATATGCATAATGTTGGTCTTAATGACTACATAATGAAGGTCTTGTCGAAATAAATGAAGTTGTCTTCACTTGCTATGTTGATGTATGAATTGGATTTTAAGACTTTTCGTCTCATGATAGTTTTACTAAGTATGTGTGAGGTTATGGGCCTTCACATTTACATTGCACTAGTAGATTTAGATTGGGATTGTGAGTAAGGTTTCATAATGTTCTATGTGAAATTAAATTAGTATATGTGCAAAGTGAATAGAGTTCACTGTAATGTCCTTATGGTCTTGACTTGAATTGGTCTTGTAGTATACTATACTTCTATGATGGTATGTGTTGGCTTGTGTAGAATATATGTATGATTTTCTTGTGTCCTTAAGGTGATTCATTGCACCAAGTATCACTAAAGGGTTACTTGGAGGATTAATGGAATTAAGAAGAAAAGAGTTCAATGTTAAGGGAAAAAATGAGAAGTTTACTGTAAAATGACTCTAAATGGCCTTAAATGCATTGTATGATTTTATATTATGTTTGACCATGAAATATGTCTATATGAAGAATGTAAATGATATAACACTTATTGTATAAAGGTTTTATGAAGATTTTCTCAAAAAGGCATGAAGTATGATTTCAAGAAAAATGTCCCTTTTAAATGCGTGTTTTTGCCTGGTTTCCATACTTAGTGCATTCTTGTACTAACACCATTATTATTTACCTGTTTACACAAAGTGTAGGTTATGGATGCTTAAAGGATGTCTTTAAAATATGAGGAGCTTGATATATGATTCCCAAGCTCAAGGAAAGGAATTCTTAAGTCTAAGGATCTCCTAATCTATGGTTTACTATAAAGTGTAGTATTATTATATACATATGATTAATTTGTAAGGGTCGTGTCCGTAATGTACTCTTATGATGTTGTGTCTAGGATGGAAAAGAGACTTAAGGTCTAAATATGTATTATGACTTATATTTTATATAGATATGAAGTGATGTTTCTAGCATATGATGTGCTATGAAATGTTTTAAATTTTCCGCTATATTTACTATGACAATGCGATGAATGATAACTATCGGCTTGTATCAGAAGTCTGAGAGGTCAAGTAAGCCATGTTACTTCTAGGGGGTGCTCCCCGATTGTGACAGTTGCCATACTTAGTGCATTCTTGTACTAACACCATTTTTCTCTACCTTTTTGCACAAAGTGTAGGTTATGGATGCTTAATGAATGTCTTTAATGGTGAGGAGATTCATATGTGATTCCCAAGCTCAAGGAAATGAATCCTTAAGTTCAAGGATTTCCTCTGTCATTTTTATAAGTGAAGTATTGTAATAGCTTAGTTATGATTTATGTTGAAAGGGTCGTGTCCCTATTGTACTCTAATGATAACTATGGGCTTGTATAAGACCTCCAAGAGGTCAAGTACGCCATGTTACTTCTAGGGGGTGATCCCCGGTCGTGACATTGGCGATCCAACGAATAGACTTCTTGCTCGCCAAAGTTACCCCTAATTCAGCCTCACTATTTTGTAAATTTAGGTACTAGGGTGGCAACTTGGCGAATCGCCGAGTGACATCAGTGATCGTTTTTTCTTGTCCTTCCCTGCTATTTCTTTATTGTGTTTTTTCTATTTCCCATTTTTGTCCTAGATATGTTCTTCAACCCCTGTGCCTAAAATTCAATGAATTTACATTAGTTGTTGGCATAAAATTAGCATTTGAGGATACTAAACTATTAAAATAAAGACTTAAATGAGTTCAAATAGTGGGCTCATCACTTAGCATCGAGAGGATATGGAGATGGAATCTCCACTGTAGCTAGACGTCAAATTTCTAGAAGTAATCTACTTATCCAATACATATGGACCACCATAGGATGATTGTCTTAGATGGTTTTAGCGAGTGGATCCACATAAGCTAGAAATTGATGTTCTTACCTTATCAAGTAGGAAACTCCTTTTCAGTATGGGGTAGACACTGAATTCCATGTTATAGATCACATGTTCTCTATATCGGCTCAAGCTACTTCCCACTATAATGATGAACTAAGGTTTTTTCAAAAAGTATCTGACAAGTGTACAAAGATGATTTTACTTGCATTGACCATGAGTACGATTATTTTTTCTAACCTCTTATCTTATGGTTTCAACTTGGGTTGTTCATGACATGAAAGGTCCTTTTTATCATGATTATATAAATATATGCATTTCTATCATACTTGGTACATTTTTGTACTAGCGCGTACTCTCACGTACATTGTTTCTATAATTTAGGGTACGACTGTCCTGTTTCCTATCTCTGTGTCTACGGATAACTTAGTAGATATTGAACATTGGCGAGTCCTCATGTTCCGAGGACCAAGCCTTTGTTTCTTATTGTATTGACATTTCGTTATCGGTTGTGATGTATGGCTTACGTCCCAATCACTTTTAATGTAATACATCACTTTTGAGACTATTTAGACTTTTGTTTCGTGTTATCGAACTCTTTATGATGTGAGTTATCTTTTAAAATATCTTGATTTTCTATTATCTTGTTTATGAATGATAAGTGTTTTGTGTAGGGCCACTCGAGGTCCTATATGCAATGTTATGACTATGGTATGCTTTTGTAATGACCTATAAAATGAATAACTAAAAGTAGAGCCTAACGAGTTTGTGTTGAGTTTGTAAAGAGGTTTCTAGTTGTGAACTACTGTCCCGAGCTAAGGAGTTTAGTGAGTCAACGTCAAGGTACGTGTTAGACTCCGTCTTAAAGGACCTTGTTAGGTTGGGAGTGGGGTGACAAGGGTATGTGCCAAGTAAAGGGGGCAAGGCCTAAGCTAAAGAACAAGGATACCCGACCTTGGCCTAGAACAACCCAAACTTCACATACTGCTTCAATGTCAGTGGCATTGACCACAGTCCGTATAAGTGGCCATGAAAGTCACTTGGCCATGAGGTGCGCAACGCCTTGAGACCAAGACACTACCACAAACTCCACGACCCACTCCATGGTCAGTGGTCATGACCACGGGCTGTGGAGATGCCTTATCCACATGAAGGTTGTCAAGATAAGGGAATTCACTGTCCAGGGACCACGGTCACCTCCATGGGCCATGGGCCCCCTTCATGGACCGTAGAGTTGGTCGTAGCCAATGAGGGGCTGCGTTAGGTAAGGTTTTTTTAAGTAAATTCCCACTCATTAATTATTAAGTGGGGTTGAATTTAAATGGTTCACATCATTAGTATATATAGTTTGAAGTTATAATACAAGTCATTTACTCTTCATTTCCCAAAATCAAACCAAAGAGTTCCTCTTTTTAAAAATTCTCCCTTTGAGTACAAGAAAGAAGAAGAAGAAGTGGGAGCTAGGGTTTGGATTCAAGGTGTTTTCTTCTTCAAATTTCTTGGAGAATCTTAATCATGGTATGTTTATACTTTATATAGGGACAGTTTTAATCGCTAGAGTCAATTTCAATGAAGTTCTCAAACTTTTCAAGTTCATGAAAAACTTAGGGTTTTATTCAATCTCATGAGTTCTTTCACCAAACAATTTTAAATGATTATTAATGGAATATTATGATTCTATTGGTGTTTAATTGAAGATTTATGATGAAAATATTCTATGAAACCGTGAATTATTTCAATTCCTAAATTGCGCCTTCTGAAGTAGGTTTGATGACAATGAATGCATGTGAATAGAATTTGCCTAAATTGCTTTAGATTGTTGAAGTGTATCATTAACCACGCCTTAATTTATGGTGAATTTTTGGTTTGTTGGTGACTTGAGATTTATGGCCTTGAAGGCAAGTTATGACAAATTACTTGATGAATTAGAATTGTCAATTTTTTGTTGATCCACTTGAAAGGTTGAGGTGCTTATTTATTATGTATGTTGTGGTATTGAATTGATGAACACTTTCCTTATAACACTATATATGATGTATTAACTTATGATTATGATGGGAAGCTTATGCATGGGAATTGAATGTCAGTACTATGGTTATGCTTAGAAAGTACTATTGTTATGATTGAAGGTTTATTCTCACTTGAACTCTCGCGATAGAAAATGATAAAATGTGAAGGTTTCTTCCGTAATGTATTGTACACTTTGAATTGGTAGACTCGTGTATCCTAATATTCTGTAGTTGAAGCATATTGAATTGGTAGGCTTAGGCATTCTTTTCTTAAATGAATGAATGTAATGATCATGAATCGATAGACCTAGTCATGGTAACCCTTTCATCAATGAATGGTAAAGTATTCTAGATTATGCCTTGAACCGGTAGACCCAAGGATAAATGGCACCCTCCATGAGAGTTTAGAAACTAATGAATGATAAGCCTTGGACCGGTAGACCTAGTGTTGGTAACCCATCCATGTGTGAAATGATAAACCTTATATCGGTAGACCCAATATAGATGTCAACCTTCTTGGTAGATCATGAGTTATCCTAAACGTAACTTGAATCAGTAGGCCTAGTATTCGTGACCCTTTATTGTGTAATGTATTTAGAGTCGGTAGAACCAAGCTTGGTAACCCTATCAAGTACCATGAATGTAAATGAATAACTCTATGGGAATGTAGATTAAGCATGCAGCGGATATGGTAAGATGAAAACTCTCCTAATGTTAGGATAGGGTTCAAATTAACATATTCTTATCCTATAACTATGTGCCTACATAGAGGTATATAGTATCCAATGATTTTCTACCAAAGCTAGGATATCGCCTAGTCTATCTTAGGCAAGTAGACAACCTTTTTACGATGTGGGGTCATATGACACCAGATTCCATGATCTAGCTTTCATGGTCTATATCAGTTAAATGCTTGTACAGTTTGAGATGTGCATTATATTTTCTTGAGAAGTTCTATAAAGTGTGGGTAATAGTATGGGATGCTATCTATACATGGATCGAGTAGGCTATAAGAGGGCTATAGTGAGTTCTCAAAGGTCTTGATAACTTATGTATGAATATGTCCTTAAATGAACAATTTTGACTTAAGTGTTCTATGTAATGAAGCATGCTAAGATCACTTTTGCTGACCTTCATGTGGTACTTTAGTGTGGATGGTGTATGCATGCATTGCACAAGGTATAACATGAGGGTTACTTAAGGTGAAGGTCTAATGTAAAGAAAATGGCTTTTATGTATGGTGTGTCTAAATGTGATGAAAATGTCTTGCATGTTGGTTATGTTTGTGTGTCATGCCTCCTTTACTTATGTTCATTAAATTTCATCAAATTTAGCATAAATGCATGACTTTCAAATAAAATATCCCTTTTAAAGCATGTTTTTTTATGGTCATCATACTTCGTACATTTTTGTGTGCTAACCCATATGTCTTTATGTTTTAGTACAAGTGTAGGTTCCGGTAAGTGATTTCTCACTCTACTGAAGCTTGGATAGATTTCTTCGAAGACATCTTTTGGTATGTCCACAAACATCTTTTGGTATGTCCCTATTGTGTATTGAGATTGTGTTTTTGTATGTCGTGTTGAGACAATAGACTTCGGTTACTTTTCAAAGAGTTTCAAATGACTATTTTAATTGTTTGGTTTTAAATAGAATTGTAATTGTAATGCCTCTAAAATGACTTTGGCGTAACTAGAGCCTAACATGATTGTCATCAGGGTATAAGGTTCTAAAATGGTTTATAATGTGTTACTGAGTCAGTGTCTAAATATCTAGGTAAATTGGAAGTCAGACGTCAAGGGACGACTAAGATGTCCGGCAACTAGTCACCTATATGCCTTATGTGTTTTTATGTGCTTATGTGTGTGTTATGAGCTTAAGAGGTCTTTATTTGAGTAATCTTGAATAGGGACCCAACAGCGATAAATAGGATCCATAATAGTGTTTATAGGCAGTGTGTTAATTTTCATGAGGTTTGGAGGTCAAACGTCCAAGAACGTCCATGACGTTCGAAATGATTGCCTTGAAACGACCTTGTGTGTCTTAGCATGTTTCATTGCGTTTTACGTGTTAGTTTTGGATGAAAATTATGTGAGAGGTCTTAATCTCGTATACGAACATATTCTAGTTGGGAACGTCCGGGCAAACATTCGTAAGGACCACCCAAGGGTCCTTGAGGAAGGACCCTTCACAAGAGCCTAAGGCTGTCTAAACAAGCCCAAACGACTGGGGCAATCGATGGCCAATAGGCTCTTCGACACCCCGTCGATGGTGGGCGTGAGTCGAGACTTATCCTAGGGAGCTTAATCTCCCAAAGTTAGGTCTCCAATCCAAACGATGGTCATCCAGGATGGCCCATCGTTGGACCAACACCCCGTCAATGGGCAGTCCTAACTAAAAAACTGTAAAAATAAATATAAAAAAATGAATAAAAGTTGGAACAATCTGAAAATGCTCAAACATACTTCTTATGATGTGAAATTTATGATGGAGTACATATTTGTACAAAATAAAAGATGTTTTAATATTCTACGAACCGTTAACGAAATGAAATTCGTACGAATGAATGATGTGAGGAAGTTACATTGAGATTAAACGATGTAAAATATATGAATATGTTGTTATGCAGGAAGGACGTTTCACTCTTTTATTTTCGTAGGGTATGGACATCCGCATGTTTTCGACTAGACCTCGATCAATGTTATTGCATGCGATGTTGCTCCTCTACCCAGTGCAAGCCACAAACGATGCTGGTAGGCACTTTTGATGTTGGCAGTCCGGAGTGTGCTGGCCCCATGCGATGTTGCCAGGACACGTTTGAGGTCGGCAGACCGAAGTGTGCATGCTATGGACGATATTGGCAGGCCACGTCCAAATTCCGCAGACGGATATGTTAAGGCTACGAGTAATGATAGAAGGACACATTCGACGTTGGCTGACCAATGCATCAAGACCACAGATGATAGTTGCAGCTCACGTTTGAAGTCGGCTGACCATTGTATGCATGCAAAAGGCGATGCCGGCAGGCTACGTTTGAAGTCATCTCACTATTGTGTGTAGGCCAAAGGTGATGCAGGTGGGCCACGTCCGACGTCATCTGTTTGTTCTTTTGAAGGCCAAAGGCGATGCAGGAAGGTAAGGCTCAACTTTAGCTAACTGATGTGCAGGCCAAAAGAGATGGAGGCACACAACGCCCGATGTCTCGTGACCAAAGTTTGCAAGTCAAGGGTTATGCGGGCAGTACACACCAATTAAAGATGAGTGATGTGGACAAGCCAAGATAGATTCGGGTAGCCCACGTCTGATGTCGACTGTCCGTTATGTGCAGGCCAAGGGTGATTCGGGAAGTCAAAGGCTGACGACCGCTGAGTGATATGCATTGGCAACAACATACTGGGACGGTACATAGATGATGTTGGTTGAGCGTGTGCAGAAGCTACAACTGATGCGGCAGTCCACGACCAATGTAGCCTGGACGATACAGCTTGACATTGGTCGATGTCGCTTGCCTAAAGCACACTAGGCTTGGATGATGATGCTTGCTATTTGTCGATGTTGATATCGCCCTACCAATGTGCACACACCACGGCAGATATGTGCAAGCCTTGGCTTATGTTGTTTGTTGTTGGTCGACATCGCCTTCTTGATGCATGCATGCTTATGCCAATGTCACCGATCCGATGCACACACGCCATTGCTGATGTTTTCACGCCTTGGCTGATGTTGCCTGCCATTGTCGATGTCCCCTAGCTGATGTTTGTAGGCCTCAACCTATGTCACCGAGTTGATGCACACACGCCACAACTGATGCGTGAAGACCTTGGTTGTTGATGCCTTCTGTTGGATGATGTCGCTTTGACAATGCATGCAGGCCAAGGCCGATGTTTCCTAGACGATGGGCTCAGACAATGACTGAAGTCGCCCAACCGATGTACACACGACACGAATGATGCGCAAAGGCCTTGGTTAATGTTGCATGTCATTGGACGAAATCAGTTTCCAAATGTGCACATGCCACGTCCGTGCATGCAGGCCTTGTCTGATTGAGCATGTCGTTGGTTGACGTCTCTTGCGAGATACACACAATACACATTTGTTCTTGCAAGCCTTGGCTGCAGCCACATCACATGCCTGTAGGCCTTTGGTGATACTACCTCTCATTGGCCGACATTAGCACATCGATGTGTGTAGTCTACAAACCATGCTGGTAGGCCACTTCTGATGTCAACAGACGAATTTGCCTAGGCTACGGACGATGTTGGAAGGACACAATCGACATCGACATACCAATGTTTGTAGTCTATCGACGATGCTTTATGTCACTGTTTAACGTTGGTAGACCGATGTGTGCAGGCTTCAAATTATGGGGCAGCCCACATCAAACGTCGGCTGACCATTGTATGCATGTCAAAGGCAGTATGGGTGGACGACATACCACGTTATCTGACCATTGTGTTCTGGACAAAAGGTATGCTGGTAGGCCGTGTCCAACATCCACTGACCTTTGTGTGCAGGACAAAGGCGATGCAGGCTGTCAACGCCTGATGTCGACTAACCATTGTGTGCAGTCCAAGGGCGATGGGGGTACTCCATGCTCTACACTGACTGAGTGATGCGCACAATCCATGACCGATGTTGTTAGTACAGGGTCAATATTAGAGAGAAACGTGCACAAGCCACGACCGATATGTGCGATCAATGACTAATGTCTCCTTGCCGATGCCACTTTTTGTTGGCCGACGTCACTTGCCCGAAGCACACATAACTTGGCAGGAGATGTCTGATATTACCTTACACCGATATCGCCCAACCGATGCGCGCACACCATGACTCATATGTATAGGCCTTCGCTAATGCTGCATTCCATTGGCCAACTTCACTTGCCCAATGCGCACTAGAAACTGATAATGATGCCTTCCATTGGCTGACGTCATCTTAGAGATATGCACAAGCCATGGTTGATGCAGGCAGTCCGTGAGCGACGTCAGTTGAGAAATGTGTAGGTTATCGCCTATGAAGGTAGCCTACGGTTGACGTTCCTTGGCCATTGTGTGCAGGCAAAGGGTGACGCGGGAAGGACAAGAACAATTACCGCTGAGTGATGTGCACAAGCCACGATAGATTCGGCCGATCCACGCCCTACGTTGGCTGAGTGAAGTGAAGAGGCCTCGACCGATGTGTCAGTTTACGACCAATGTCGTTTGGAGAATGCGACTTGCCATTTGCCGATGAAGCTTGCCTGAAACACACGTGCCTTAGATAATGGTGTCTGTCGTTGGCCGACTCTATTGTCACCTTGCTTATGTGCACAAGCCACATCTATTGCGTGAAGGCCTTGATAGATGATACTTGTCGTTGTCCAACGTCACTTGACTGAAGCACATAGGCCTTGGCTGATGCTACCTAACGTTGGCCAATGTAAATATCACCTATTCGTTAAATACCTGCCACGATCGATGCGTGTAGGCCTTGGATTGTGCTGCATTCCATTGGCCAATGTCGCTTTCCAAATGCTCATATGTCATGCATGATTCATGCATGCCTTTGCTGATGCTGCCTGCCGTTTGCAGACATCGTTAACTTTAAGAACATAAGCCTAACTTATGGTGCCTTCCGTTGGCCAACGTTGACATCTCTCAGTCAATGCACATACGCCACAGGTTATGAGTCCATGGCTTGGATGATGCAACGTGACATTGTCTCATGTCACTTTCTAGATGCGTGAAGACCTTGGTTGATTTTGCCATCCATTTACATATCGCCTGGCCGATGCATGAGGCCACGTTCTATTTCATCCCATCGTTGCACACATGCCACGACTGATACGTACAAGCCTTGGTTGATGCAGCCTGCCATTGGTTGATGTCGTTCTCAATGTCGATATGCATACGCCACAATAGATGTATGCAGGCCTTGCTTGTTGTAGCGTGCTATTGGCTAACATCGTTTGCCCAAAGAGCGTAACTATTGCCTAATATTATTTGACGTTGGCCGATGCAAATGTCGCCTAGGCGATAAACACATGCGATGGCCATTGCATGAAGGCCTTGGGTGATGTTGCATTCCATTAACGAATGTCGCTTGCTTGATTAGCACATTCCATGTCAGATGCTTGCAAGCGTTGGCTGATTGTGCCTGCCGTTGGTTGATGTCTCTTGTCTGAAGCGCACAAGCCTTTGCTGAGGGTGCATGTCGTTGGCCAACATCGATGTCGCTCAACCGATGCACACACGTCACATGTAATGCATGCATGCCTTTGATGATTATGTATGCCACTGTCCGACGTCTCTTGCAAGATGTGTGGAAACCACGTTAGTTTCATGAAAACCTAGGTTGATGATGCCTGCACTTGGCCAACATCGCCTGGAATATGCATGCATGACATGTCGTTGGCCAACATCGATGTCGCTCAACCGATGCACACACGTCATATGTAATGCATGCATGCCTTTGATGATTATGTATGCCACCGTCCGACGTCTCTTGCCAGATGTGCGGAAACCACGTTAGTTGCATGAAAACCTTGGCTGATACTGCCTGCACTTGGCCAACATCGCCTGGACGATGCATGCATGACACGACTAAAGTGACCGGTATGTTACAAATCTTTGCTATTTATGTGTATGCTTTGCTTGATCCGGGTCATACTTTGTCTTTTGTTACTCCTTTAAAAGCTAAAAAGTTTGATACTTTACCCGATATTTTGCATGACCCTTTTATGGTGTCTACTCCGGTGGGTGAGTCAATTGTAGCAAAAAGAGTCTATCGAAATTGTCCTATTACTTTGCCCAATAGAATTTCTCATTTAGATTTAGTTGAACTAGATATGCTTGACTTCGACGTCATTTTGGGTATGGATTGGTTACATGCTAGTTTCACTTCTATTGATTGTAGGACTAGAGTTGTGAGGTTTAGTTTCCCAAATGAACCCCTTATCGAGTGGAATGGTGGGAATTCTATTCCTAGAGGTCTCTTCGTATCTTGTCTAAAAGCATGTAAGATGATCTCAAAGGGGTATCTTTATCACATTGTAAGAGTCCAAGATTTGGATTCCGAAATTCCTCCTATTGAGTCAGTCCCCGTAGTGAGTGAATTTCTGGAGGTCTTTCCTAATGACCTTCCCGGTATTCCTCCCGAATGGGAAATTGATTTTGGTATCGATTTGCTACCGG
Organism: Solanum sitiens; assembly: GCA_016801875.1. Taxonomy (NCBI): domain Eukaryota; kingdom Viridiplantae; phylum Streptophyta; class Magnoliopsida; order Solanales; family Solanaceae; genus Solanum; species Solanum sitiens. The sequence goes on from JABWTJ010000258.1 coordinate 163,870, forward strand.
AAACAACCCTATTTCGATTCCTCCTTATCGAATGGCTCCGGCCGAATTGAAAGAGTTGAAGGTACAACTTAAAAATTTGCTAGACAAGGGATTTATAAATCCTAGCATTTCTCCATGGGGTGATCCGGTCTTGTTCGTGAAGAAGAAAGATGGTTCCTTGAGAATGTGTATTGATTATCGCCAACTCAACAAAGTTACTATCAAAAACAAGTGTCCCTCTTCCTCGGATTGACGATTTATTTGATCAACTCCAAGGAGCGAGTTACTTTTCAAAGATAGATTTGAGGTCAGGGTATCACCAACTCAGGGTGAGAAATGAAGATATACCAAAGACGGCCTTTCGGACTCGGTATGGACACTATGAGTTCTTGGTTATGTCTTTTGGCCTCACAAATTCTCTGGCGGCGTTCATGGACCTAATGAATAGGGTGTTTTGAAACTATCTTGACTCATTCATTATAGTGTTTATTGATGATATATTGGTGTATTCGAAGAATGAAGTTGATCACATGGATCATTTGAGGGTGGTAATGCAAACCCTTATAGAGCATCAATTGTTCGCCAAATATAGCAAATGTGAGTTTTAGTTGAGGTCGGTTGCGTTTCTGGGGCACATCATCTATAGTGAGGGAGTTGAGGTAGACCGAAAAAAGACAGATGCAGTGAGAAATTGGCCTAGACCTTTGACTCCGTCAGACATTAGGAGTTTCTTGTGTCTAGCGGTCTATTATCGAAGGTTTGTGGATGGTTTTTCATCCATTGCATCTCCTTTGAATACATTGACTCAAAAAGGTAAGAAGTTTGAGTGGTTGGAGGCTTGTGAAAAGAGCTTCCAATTATTGAAGGATAGACTTACTTCGGCTCCGGTGTTGACACTTCCGGAAGGTACAAAGGGCTTTTTTGTGTATTGTGATGCATCTCGTATAGATTTGGGGTGTGTGCTTATGCAAAATGGAAAGGTGATTGGCTATGCTTCGAGGGAGCTGAAGGTTCATGAAAGAAACTATCCCACTCATGACCTTGAGTTAGCGGCCGTGGTGTTTGCTTTGAAAATATGGAGGCATTACTTGTACGGTGTCCATGTGGATGTTTTCACCGATGATAAGAGTCTCCAATATGTGTTTACTCAAAAAGAGTTGAATCTCTGGCAAAGAATGTGGTTAGAATTGTTGAAAGATTATGATATGAGTGTCTTATATCATCCCGGTAAGGCCAATGTGGTTGCGAATGTCCTAAGTCGTATGACTATGGGTAGTGTGTCGCATATAGATGAAGCCAAAAAAGACCTAGTGAAAGATGTTCATAGGTTGGCTAGATTAGGGGTGCGACTGGAGAGTTCTCCAAATGGTGGTGCTACGGTTCATCATAGCTCCGAGTTATCATTGGTGGTTGAGGTAAAGTCCAAACAACACCTTGATCAACTGTTGATGGAGTTGAAAGAATCGGTTCTTGGAAAGTTGAATGAGTCTTTCTCCTTGGGGGGGGGGGGGATGGTGTGTTGAAGTATCAAGGGAGATTATGTGTTCCCGATGTTGATGGGTTGAGGGATCAAATCCTTGAGGAAGCCCATGGATCCCACTACTCCACTCATCCGTGTTCAACTAAGATGTACCATGACCTTCGGGAGATATATTGGTGGGAAGTCTTGAAAAACGACATAGCGGAATTCGTTGCTAAGTGTCCAAATTGCCAACAAGTGAAGGCAGAACATCAAAAGATGGGTGGCTTACTACAAGAGATTCAAATTCCTTCTTGGAAGTGGGAATGGCCTTTACTTTTTACATATGGCCGCCATACTACTATTCATAGCTTTATATCTTTACATAATAGCCTTTACTTTTTATTCTAGCTGTACTTCTGGGATATAGTTGTCTTCTCCGTCACATTTTGTGCATAGGTGATCTGGGCATTTTTGGCCTACTAATTTATAGTATTTAGTCATCAGGTTTGGCGAAATAAAATTTTTTCTGATAGCTCTTGTGGTAGGTAGGTGCTCTGGGTTCAGCAAGCTTAATATCAATTGGCGTAGTTCTTCCATATCTGCTATTTTTAGCTCTCTACAATTGGAATATATCATCGTCTGATCCCGATTATAGTAGCTCCAAATTGCATTTTCATTTAGATAATTGTTTGATAATTCATTCAAAATGGTAGCTATCCCAATAGTCCTTTTATTTGCATAGAATTCTGGGATATTTACTCTTTGTATTTCTTCTTGTACTTCTATTTTTTCCGGGATTATCATTTCTTTGGTTAAACCTATTTTAATAACTTGTATTATAGGTTTAATTTCGTCGTATAATATCTCTGCAGTTGCTGAGTAAATCTTTATATAAAATGAAGTTCCTTTAGTTATTCTTTTATAATGTAGAAATGCTTTATGTAGTTCTGGTATCTTAGCTATTTCTTCTCCTGTTGTCGTGTATACTGTACTCAAAAGTCCATAATTGTAGCAAGTTGCTACTAGATTTGAATTGGTGCCTGGTTGTACTATAAGTTTATTATATCCCTGTAAGTGTTGGGTTATATAATTTTCATTTGGATTTTGGGTATTCTTAGCTCTGGGGTTCAGATTCAAAAAGGTTTGGATTTTGTGTATATTTTCTATATATGTCCTGGTGATATAGTTATATATTTGTTTATGTGAATCCAAACTGGTTCTGTAGGTATTTACTTGTGGAGGTACAAATATGTCTTTTTGTGTATTTTATGGAAGGTATGGTTTTGAAAATAGCTTGTTCATATTGGTATTTATGTATTTTATCTTACCATCTTCCTTTTTTGTAGTTGATCCTCCTGTAGATGTGCTACCTGCAGCTGCATATATCATTTTGTTATGGGTTTTAAGGTGTTTCCCAACTTCACCTTCTAGCTCCGCATGTTTTGAGTCATGCTGCTGACTTAGCTCCGCATGTTTTGAGTCATGCTGTTGACTGTTAACTGTCTTTTTTAGTATTTGTACTTCGCTTTCTATTTTTTCCATTTTCTGACAAAGTATTGTCATTGTAGCTAGTATTTTCTCCATTGTATCTTTCTCTGGAGAGATAATCTGCAATGAGATTTTTGTTAGTCTTAATTACTTCAATTGTAAATGTAAAATTTAATATATTCAATTCTAATCTCCTTATTTCTTTTGTTGTAACTGAATCTTGTACCTTTTTGGTTATCCACCACTTTACCTGTGTATTGTCTGTTCTCACAATAAATTAATTGTAAACAATATATGGTTCAAATGCTAATAAACATTTATATAGTGCAAACAATTCTTTTCTGTTTATTTCCCATTTTATTTGTGCTTCTGTATAGGAGCCTGAGTGGTATCTGCAATGGTGTTCTATTTTTTCTTTGTCATATCTATATTTTAGGACTCCTCCATAACTATGATTGCTCGAATCCGTTTCAACAATATAAATAAATGATTTATTTTCATTAGGAAAATATAGTTTTGGTAGTTTCTTGCATAAGTTTTTAATATGTTTTATATGTTCTTTATCTTTATTATCAAAATGATATTCAACATCTTTCTTAAGTTTTTTGTGTAGTGGTTTTAAATATTCTGATAATTTTTGTATATATTCTCTTACTTGGTTTACTAAGCCTAGAAAGGATTGTAATTTCTTTTTTGTATCTATATTTTCATCAATAGTGATTATTTTTTGTACTATGTGGGTTTGCATCTTTATCCCATTTTTATCTATTTGTATTCCTAAAAATTCTATCTGAGGTTTCATAATTTCTGCTTTCTTTTTACTTAGGCTTATACTAGAATGTTTAATTATGTGTATAAATTTTTCTAATAACCTGATATGTTCATCTTGTGTTTTTGAATATAATAATATATCATCTATATAGACAATGCAATTTTCTAATTGATTAAAATAGTTATCCATAAAATGTTGATATCTACCTGGTGCATTTTTGTATCCAAATGGTAGAACATTCCATTCATAAAATCCTTGTGGTACAGTAAATGCTGTTAGTTGTTTAGATTCTTCTTCTAGTTTCAAGTGATAAAATCCTGATTTACAATCGAATTTACTGAAATAATTATATCCTTGTATCTGTCTTATTTTTAGTATCTTATTTGGTATTGGGTAATTATATGTTTTAGTTTTAGCATTCAAGTTGCGATAATCTATGACCATTCTACTTTTACCTCATTTTTGTTCACTATGTTTATTAACTATAAATGTTGGACTTGTATGTTTACTATTGCTTTCTTGTATATAATTATTCTTCAATAGTTCATTTATATGCATTTTAAATTCTTTTAAATCATCAAAATTATATTTTAATGGTTTTTGTGTTATTATACTATTTTCATCTATTAATTCAATCTTTACTTTTATCTTATGCTTTTCCCATCCTTGTAATGGGTTTTCACTATATAATAATTCTAGTTGTTCGTTAATTATTTTAACCTTATCTATTGTAAATATGATAATTTCTAATTGTGTTATTTGGTTTTTACTTATATTTTCCATTTTCTGGTTGGGTTTTCTTTGTTTGTTATTTACTCTTTTTGCTCTTATTTTATTTCCGCATGGGTAGTAAACCACCAATGTGTTTTTGTTATAATATGTGGGTAAAATCTTTCTAAAAACGGCATTCCTAATAACATATCTTTTGTTTTAAATTCAAAATTATACATTTCTTCTATTGTTAGTATTTTATCCCATATTTGTATTTTTATATTTTTTGCTTTATATGTAATCATACTACCTTCATTGTTAAATCTTGTCACTACCATAGGTGTTTTTAATTTTTCCCATTTATCTTCTGGTAAACAATTATATTTACATATATTTGCTTCTGCTCCTGTATCTATCATGGGAGTATAATATCTGTTGTGGTATCCTTCTACAACAATTTTTGCAAGTATATATATTTTCATTATTCATTTTGTTCTTTTAATAATTATTTTCTTATTTTGGTAAGTTATTATTAATTGTTCATTCTCTATATTATATGGTTTAACTTTTTCTAACCATTTTATTCCTAGGGTAATATTCTGGCTTCCTTGATAGATTTTAAATGGTATTACTATTGGTATTCCTCCTATAATTATTTCTTTTTCTGTTACTTCTTCGTTTGTATTTACTATCTCACTAGGTAATCCAGGGCATAAGTGTCCTGTTTTTATAATTTCTGTTTCTAATACTAATTCTCTTGTTATATAATTCTCTTCTTGTCCTGTGTTTATTAAAATTCTATATTTTCTCTGGTCTATTATTCCTGTTACAAAATAGTGGTATAGTGTTGTCTTTTCTATATTTAATAAAATTTGTGAGTTTTCATAGTTCCTTTTAGATGTGCTCGTTCTTGATGAGGTAGTTCTAGTTAATGTATTTGGTACACTTGAAGTACTCAATCTTTCTTTTACAATTTCTAAATCTTCTTCTATGTCAATTTCTTTGTAGCTATAATCATTGTTGTCTATTATAGTAATTATTTTTTCAAAAGGATTTTCTATTTTTATTTTATCAATTTTATTTTTTGCCGTTACTTTATGTTTTGTTGTTAGTATGTATAGGTTTTTACATCTTGCTGTAAATATTTTACTGCCTGGTGCTAGTTCTGTTTCAGACATTTTCCAATATAGAACTAATGATTTATCTATGTTTCTATCTGTTAATGCCACTGAGTAATTGGCACTTATTATAAATTTAAATTTTTGGTATATTAAGTTCCCTTTTACTGCACTAATTATGCTTTTTTTCTATATGGTATATAATCCTATCATCTACTAAATATATTTTAATAGGTGTATCTATTCCTTCTCTAAAACAGTCTTTTATCAATATTTCTGTTCCTCCTAAGTGTACATACTTTATGGGTGTTTTAGCTTTTATATCTTGTATTTTTTATTTATTATCCTCTTATTTAATATAGGTATTTGTGCTTTCCCTTTTGTATATTTACAATCTATAATGTGTTCTTTTTGGCTAACTACATAGTATTCATCTTTTTGTCTTTTGAACCAGTTTCTTATAATAGGAATTTCAAGTACTTTTTCAACACTTAAATCTAATTCTTTTCCTTTTATTTGTTCAAAGATTGTATTATCAAATATAATTTTTTGTTCTGCTAATTCTTCATTTTGATATTCTTCTTTTGATATTATTTTTATATCATCTTCAGACATTAGACTTCGTTCATTACATCCTTATCTAGATATCTATTTCTTCATTTTCTAATTCAGTTTCTATATCTGATATTTCATATATACTATCATTTTCACTTAATTCATAGTCTATGTAATCTATCTGCATGTATTCTTCATTATCTATAATTACTTCTGCAATTTGTTTTCCTTTTGGATTTTTAGGTAACTTGCAATTTTTAGCTAAATGTCCTATCTTTCCGCAGTTATAACAAGTACAGTCTGATAGTTTTCTCTTTGGTCTATACGGTCTTTTTATTTTATAATTTTTAACATAATATCTTTGTCTTGGTTTTTTGTATTTATATCTAGTTTTGGTTTTTCTATAATTTTTGTGTCGTTTAGGTCTTTTATAATATTTATCTGTACAACCAAACTGTGGTGCTGCTTTATCTTTACAACATGCTAGATTTTTAATTAGTACTTTCTCCATTTTTATTTTTTCTTTTTGGTTTTCACATAATTGTACAAACCATTGATGTAGATATTTTATTCTAGCTCCTAAAGTATCTGTTACTCCTTCATTGTTCCAATCTTTAATTATTTTTGTACTAAATGGTTCTGGTAGTTTTGTAAAATATTGTTGTCTTATTTCTTTTGCTTCATTTATATCATATCTTGCTTTGTAATAATATTCTTTAAATGCACATGTGTATTCTTCTATATAACACATTTTACATATAGTTAATTTCGTCATAAGTTGTCTATTTATTATTTTTTCTCTATTTTGTTCTTTTGTTTCTGTAGTCATGCCACCAAATTCATTTCTTATTGCTAATTCATATTTATCTAGTATGTCTATATTTGTTGTTGATGGAGATCCATCTATTTTCTTATCACTCCTAAGTGTTTCTAAACTTTCTGGGGGTAAATTTCCTATCCATAATTTTGTTGTTCCAACAAATGTTCTTTCTATATATCGTGGCGTTTCTTTTGTTGTTATTTTGTTATCAATTAATTGTTTAGATATATTTCCTACCTATAGTAAAATTACTTTATTTATATCTATAACACAATCTAGATCTAAAAAGTTATATTGTTCAGTTATTGGTCTAGGCGTCCATTTTTTATTTAGTCTACTATTCCATATTGCATTTGTTCTATCTGATTTTTCATAATTATCTGTATAATAAGTTGGTGCTGTCCGTCTGGGATTACTTCTAGGACTATTATCTGGTGTTTTAACTTTTGATGTGGTAGGTTGATTTATATCTCCTGTATTTATTTCTAATTTTTTAGGCTTATTTACTTGTTCTAGAATTTCTGTGTATGTTTCACTTATATCACTTATTTCTGATTTTTGATCATTCATTGTATCTGATTCATTCATTTCGTCTATTTCGTCTATTTGAAGATTTTCATTTAATTTTTGTTTCATTTTATTTATTTCATTGGTCAATTCAAGTTCTTTCTCTTTTTCTATATGCTTCTCTTTTTGTTTGGTTTCATATAATAATTTTAGCTTAGCCAATTCTTTTTCTAATTCACTTATTTTTGTATTTTTTAATTCGTCAGATGTTGTACTTCCTGCTTTGCTTGTATTTTTATTTTTTCAATCTCTTTTGATTTATCTATTTCTTCGTTTTCCTTTGTTATTCTTATCATAGCTGTTAAACTATCTTCTAATTTTGCTGTTTCTTTTTCTAACATTAAATACAAGTTATTTCCTATTTTTTATATCTTCTTCCTAAATTTGAAAATATTATTTTTATTACTAATCCATCTTGATTTTCATATGTTTTTTCGTCTACTGCAAATTCTTCTTTATTCATTATGATTCATATTGTAACTTATATCATGTTGTAATTTATATTCTAGGCAATTTATTTGTATTTCTAGCATAAATATAACCTTTCTTTGTGCTAATATTGATTTATTACATACTCCTGCTAACATATTTTCTTGTAGTCTTTCTTTTCTATATTTTAACTCTTGTCTTTTTTCCATTATTTTCTCTATCAGTTGTTGCTTATATATTTCTTTGTTCATATTGTTTTTTCAGATAACAAACATATTTATATTCTGTTTTAGAAATTATATTTATCAAAAAGTTTGTTTTGCTAGTATCTGTTTTAGTAAGTTGTAATAGTTCATATTCTATGTATAAGGTTTTTAACTTTTTCTGTGTCTTTCGGATTTTTCTTTCTATTTTAGTTTTCGTTATGGTAGTTACTTTATTTGAGGGTGGATTATTCTTCATGGTTTTAAGAATAAAATATTTTTTCATAATATTCTTTTTTAATTAGATTTAATCTTTGTATTTCATTAGCGTTGTTTTCTATATATTCTAAATATTCATTTTCTCTAGTTCTTAAATATTTATATAAATTTTCAATTAGTAATTTTTCAAGTAGATCTATTTCTTCTTTAGTTTTTCTCCAGAATTGTAAGTATAAATAATCTATCATTGATCTATGAATAATTCTAGATCATCATATAAATCTATGTCAAAATCATCTGGTATAATTAATTCTGCCCAACCTTGAATTGTTTCTTCGATTATCTCGTATGTCAATAATTTTTCATAAATTGTTCTTTTTATATCGGTATTAAGATCTTTTAATATATAAAGAATTAATATTTTGTAGTTAACATCATCTTCTAATAAATAAGAATTCATTTTAATCATGTTTTTGCTAAAATTTTATTCCTTCTAACCTCTTAATATATTATACTTATTTATTATGTAATAATAATAATTTAATAATCATCTCGTCTAGTCACTACTACGGTTTTCTTCTTTGATTAGTTACCCTAACAGCGCCTCAACTCTGTTTACTCCCCTAATTGGCCTTCTTGCCTAATGGTTTCAACTTTAGGATGGCATAGTCTGGGCATACTTACTCTTCAGAATATTTTCGTAGCAAACTTTCTAAAGATGGTTATTATAACATTATTAAAATATAATAAACATTTATAATCAATAAGAGATTATTAGGAATAAATTAGTTTAGCTACTCATGAATGAAAATGAGTATACCTGTTTCTGTAGGTTTGTCAATTCTTCTTTGTTTTCCATAGATTTTTCTTTGTTGTTAACTTCTTTTATACCTGACTGCTCTGATACCAATTTGGGGGGGTGGAAGCGGAATTAAGAAGAAGAGAGAATTCCTTGGAAAGGCTTATTTTATTATGAGGGAAAACCCTCTATTTATAAAAAAAACTTACATCTTTGGCCAAGTGGTCAATACTACTTTACACATGGCCTTTTTTAATTCGGCCGACACAAAAAACAAAAAACTATTACATAATGGCCTTTACTTTTTTACATATGGCCGACATACTACTATTCATAGCTTTATATCTTTACATAATGGCCTTTACTTTTTACATATGGCCGACATACTACTATTCATAACTTTATATCTTTACATAATGGCCTTTACTTTTTATTCTAGCTGTACTTCTGGGATATAGTTGTCTTCTCCGTCACATTTTGTGCATAGGTGATCTGGGTATTTTTGGCCTACTAATTTATAGTATCTAGTCATCAGGTTTGGCGAAATAAAATTTTTTCTGATAGCTCTTGTGGTAGGTAGCTGCTCTGGCTTCAGCAAGCTTAATATCCATTGGCGTAGTTCTTCCATATCTGCTGTTTTTAGCTCTCTACAATTGGAATATATCATCGTCTGATCTCGATTATAGTAGCTCCGAATTGCATTTTTATATAGATAATTGTTTGATAATTCATTCAAAATGGTAGCTATCCCAATAGTCCTTTTATTTGCATAGAATTCTGGGATATTTACTCTTTGTATTTCTTCTTGTACTTCTATTTTTTCCGGGATTATCATTTCTTTGATTAAACCTACTCTAACGAAATACAAAGATTAAATCTAATTAAAAAAGAATATTATGAAAAAATATTTTATTCTTAAAACCATGAAGAATAATCCACCCTCAAATAAAGTAACTACCATAACGAAAACTAAAATAGAAAGAAAAATCCGAAAGACACAGAAAAAGTTCAAAACATTATACATAGAATATGAACTATTACAACTTACTAAAACAGATACTAGCAAAACAAACTTTTTGATAAATATAATTTCTAAAACAGAATATAAATATGTTTGTTATGAGAGGAAACCCTCTATTTATAAAAAATAACTTACATCTTTGGCCAAGTGGCCAACACTACTTTACACATGGCCTTATTTAATTCGGCCGACACAAAAAACAAAAAATTATTACATAATGGCCTTTACTTTTTTACATATGGCCGACATACTACTATTCATAGCTTTATATCTTTACATAATGGCCTTTACTTTTTACATATCGCCGACATACTACTATTCATAGCTTTATATCTTTACATAATAGCCTTTACTTTTTATTCTAGCTGTACTTCTGGGATATAGTTGTCTTCTCCGTCACATTTTGTGCATAGGTGATCTGGGTATTTTTGGCCTACTAATTTACAGTATCTAGTCATCAGGTTTGGCGAAATAAAATTTTTTCTGATAGCTCTTGTGGTAGGTAGCTGCTCTGGCTTCAGCAAGCTTAATATCCATTGGCGTAGTTCTTCCATATCTGCTGTTTTTAGCTCTCTACAATTGGAATATATCATCGTCTGATCTCGATTATAGTAGCTCCAAATTGCATTTTCATTTAGATAATTGTTTGATAATTCATTCAAAATGGTAGCTATCCCAATAGTCCTTTTATTTGCATAGAATTCTGGGATATTTACTCTTTCTATTTCTTCTTGTACTTCTATTTTTTCCGAGATTATCATTTCTTTGGTTAAACCTATTTTGATAACTTGTATTATAGGTTTAATTTCGTCGTATAATATCTCTGCAGTTGCTGAGTAAATCTTTATATAAAATAAAGTTCCTTTAGTTATTCTTTTATAATGTAGAAATGCTTTATGTAGTTCTGGTATCTTAGCTATTTCTTCTCCTGTTGTCGTGTATATTGTACTCAAAAGTCCATAATTGTAGCAAGTTGCTACTAGATTTGAATTGGTACCTGGTTGTGCTATAAGTTTATTATATCCCTGTAAGTGTTGGGTTATATAATTTTCATTTGGATTTTGGGTATTCTTAGCTCTGGAGTTCAGATTCAAAAAGGTTTGGATTTTGTGTATATTTTCTATATATGTCCTGGTGATATAGTTATATATTTGTTTATGTGAATCCAAACTGGTTTTGTAGGTATTTATTTGTGGAGGTACAAATATGTTTTTTTGTGTATTTTCTGGAAGGTATGGTTTTGAAAATAGCTTGTTCATATTGGTATTTATGTATTTTATCTTACCATCTTCCTTTTTTGTAGTTGATCCTCCTGTAGATGTGCTACCTGCAGCTGCATATATCATTTTGTTATGGGTTTTAAGATGTTTCCCAACTTCACCTTCTAGCTCCGCATGTTTTGAGTCATGCTGCTGACTTAGCTCTGCATGTTTTGAGTCATGCTGCTGACTGTTAACTGTCTTTTTTAGTATTTGTACTTCGCTTTCTATTTTTTCCATTTTCTGACAAAGTATTGTCATTGTAGCTAGTATTTTCTCCATTGTATCTTTCTCTGGAGAGATAATCTGCAATGAGATTTTTGTTAGTCTTAATTACTTCAATTGTAAATGTAAAATTTAATATATTCAATACTAATCTCCTTATTTCTTTTGTTGTAACTGAATCTTGTACCTTTTTGGTTATCCACCACTTTACCTGTGTATTGTCTGTTCTCACAATAAATTTAGTGTAAACAATATATGGTTCAAATTCTAATAAACATTTATATAGTGCAAACAATTCTTTTCTATTTATTTTCCATTTTATTTGTGCTTCTGTATAGGAGCCTGAGTGGTATCTGCAATGGTGTTCTATTTTTTCTTTGTCATATCTATATTTTAGGACTCCTCCGTATCTATGATTGCTCGAATCCGTTTCAACAATATAAATAAATGATTTATTTTCATTAGGAAAATATAGTTTTGGTAGTTTCTTGCATAAGTTTTTAATATGTTTTATATGTTCTTTATCTTTATTATCAAAATGATATTCAACATCTTTCTTAAGTTTTTTGTGTAGTGGTTTTAAATATTCTGATAATTTTTGTATATATTCTCTTACTTGGTTTACTAAGCCTAGAAAGGATTGTAATTTCTTTTTTGTATCTATATTTTCATCAATAGTGATTATTTTTTGTACTATGTGGGTTTGCATCTTTATCCCATTTTTATCTATTTGTATTCCTAAAAATTCTATCTGAGGTTTCATAATTTCTGCTTTCTTTTTACTTAGGCTTATACTAGAATGTTTAATTATGTGTATAAATTTTTCTAATAACCTAATATGTTCATCTTGTGTTTTTGAATATAATAATATATCATCTATATAGACAATGCAATTTTCTAATTGATTAAAATAGTTATCCATAAAATGTTGATATCTACCTGGTTCATTTTTATATCCAAATGGTAAAACATTCCATTCATAAAATCCTTGTAGTACAGTAAATCTGTTAGTTGTTTAGATTCTTCTTCTAGTTTCAAGTGACAAAATCCTCATTTACAATCGAATTTACTGAAATAATTATATCCTTGTATCTGTCTTATTTTTAGTATCTTATTTGGTATTGGGTAATTATATATTTTAGTTTTAGCATTCAAGTTGCGATAATCTATGACCATTCTACTTTTACCTCGTTTTTGTTCACTATGTTTATTAACTATAAATGCTGGACTTGTATGTTTACTATTGGTTTCTTGTATATAATTATTCTTCAATAGTTCATTTATATGCATGTTAAATTCTTTTAAATCATCAAAATTATATTTTAATGGTTTTTGTGTTATTATACTATTTTCATCTATTAATTCAATCTTTACTTTTATCTTATGCTTTTTCCATCCTTGTAATGGGTTTTCACTATATAATAATTCTAGTTGTTCGTTAATTATTTTAACCTTATCTATTGTAAATGATAATTTCTAATTGTGTTATTTGGTTTTTACTTATATTTTCCATTTTTTGGTTTATTTTTTCACTTCCTTTTATCCATTCTGTGGGTTTTCTTTGTTTGTTATTTACTCTTTTTGCTCTTATTTTATTTCCGCATGGGTAGTAAACCACCAATGTGTTTTTGTTATAATATGTGGGTAAAATCTTTCTAAAAACGGCATTCCTAATAACATATCTTTTGTTGTAAATTCAAAATTATACATTTCTTCTATTGTTAGTATTTTATCCCATATTTGTATTTTTATATTTTTTGCTTTATATGTAATCATACTACCTTCATTGTTAAATCCTGTCACTACCATAGGTGTTTTTAATTTTTCCCATTTATCTTCTGGTAAACAATTATATTTACATATATTTGCTTCTGCTCCTGTATCTATCATGGGAGTATAATATTTGTTGTGGTATCCTTCTACAATAATTTTTGCAAGTATATATATTTTCATTATTCATTTTGTTCTTTTAATAATTATTTTCTTATTTTGGTAAGTTATTATTAATTGTTCATTCTCTATATTATATGGTTTAACTTTTTCTAACCATTTTATTCCTAGGGTAATATTCTGGCTTCCTTGATAGATTTTAAATGGTATTACTATTGGTATTCCTCCTATAATTATTTCTTTTTCTGTTACTTCTTCGTTTGTATTTACTATCTCACTAGGTAATCCAGGGCATAAGTGTCTTGTTTTTATAATTTCTGTTTCTAATACTAATTCTCTTGTTATATAATTCTCTTCTTGTCCTGTGTTTATTAAAATTTTATATTTTCTCTGGTCTATTATTCCTGTTACAAAATAGTGGTATAGTGTTGTCTCTTCTATATTTAATAAATTTTGTGAGTTTTCATAGTTCCTTTTAGATGTGCTCGTTCTTGATGAGGTAGTTCTAGTTAATGTATTTGGTACACTTGAAGTACTCAATCTTTCTTTTACAATTTCTAAATCTTCTTCTATGTCAATTTCTTTGTAGCTATAATCATTGTTGTCTATTATAGTAATTATTTTTTCAAAAGGATTTTCTATTTTTATTTTATCAATTTTATTTTTTGCCGTTACTTTATGTTTTGTTGTTAGTATGTATAGGTTTTTACATCTTGCTGTAAATATTTTAGTGCCTGGTGCTAGTTCTATTCCAAACATTTTCCAATATAGAACTAATGATTTATCTATGTTTCTATCTGTTAATGCCACTGAGTAATTGGCACTTATTATAAATTTAAATTTTTGGTATATTAAATTCCCTTTTACTGCACTAATTACGCTTTTTTCTATAGTGTATATAATCCTATCATCTGCTAAATATATTTCAATAAGTGTATCTATTCATTCTCTAAAACAGGCTTTTATCAATATTTCTGTTCCTCCTAAGTGTACATACTTTATGGGTGTTTTAGCTTTTATATCTTGTATTTCTTTATTTATTATCCTCTTATTTAATATAGGTATTTGTGCTTTCCCTTTTGTATATTTATAATCTATAATGTGTTCTTTTTGGCTAACTACATCGTATTCATCTTTTTGTCTTTTGAACCAGTTTCTTATAATAGGAATTTCAAGTACTTTTTCAACACTTAAATCTAATTCTTTTCCTTTTATTTGTTCAAAGATTGTATTATCAAATATAATTTTTTGTTCTGCTAATTCTTCATTTTGATATTCTTCTTTTGATATTATTTTTATATCATCTTCAGACATTAGACTTCGTTCATTACATCCTTATCTAGATCAATATCTATTTCTTCATTTACTAATTCAGTTTCTATATCCGATATTTCATATATACTATCATTTTCACTTAATTCATAGTCTATGTAATCTATCTGCATGTATTCTTCATTATCTATAATTACTTCTGCAATTTGTTTTCCTTTTGGATTTTTAGGTAACTTACAATTTTTAGCTAAATGTCCTATCTTTCCGCAGTTATAACAAGTACAGTCTGATAGTTTTCTCTTTGGTCTATACGGTCTTTTTATTTTATAATTTTTTACATAATATCTTTGTCTTGGTTTTTTGTATTTATATCTAGTTTTGGTTTTTCTATAATTTTTGTGTCGTTTAGGTCTTTTATAATATTTATCTGTACAACCAAACTGTGGTGCTGCTTTATCTTTACAACATGCTAGATTTTTAATTAGTACTTTCTCCATTTTTATTTTTTCTTTTTGGTTTTCACATAATTGTACAAACCATTGATGTAGATATTTTATTCTAGCTCCTAAAGTATCTGTTACTCCTTCATTGTTCCAATCTTTAATTATTTTTGTACTAAATGGTTCTGGTAGTTTTGTAAAATATTGTTGTCTTATTTCTTTTGCTTCATTTATATCATATCTTGCTTTGTAATAATATTCTTTAAATGCACATGTGTATTCTTCTATATAACACATTTTACATATAGTTAATTTCGTCATAAGGTGTCTATTTATTATTTTTTCTCTATTTTGTTCTTTTGTTTCTGTAGTCATGCCACCAAATTCATTTCTTATTGCTAATTCATATTTATCTAGTATGTCTATATTTGTTGTTGATGGAGATCCATCTATTTTCTTATCACTCCTAAGTGTTTCTAAACTTTCTGGGGGTAAATTTCCTATCCATAATTTTGTTGTTCCAACAAATGTTCTTTCTATATATCGTGGCGTTTCTTTTATTGTTATTTTGTTATCAATTAATTGTTTAGATATATTTCCTACCCATAGTAAAATTACTTTATTTATATCTATAACACAATCTAGATCTAAAAAGTTATATTGTTCAGTTATTGGTCTAGGCGTCCATTTTTTATTTAGTCTACTATTCCATATTGCATTTGTTCTATCTGATCTTTCATAATTATCTGTATAATAAGTTGGTGCTGTCCGTCTGGGATTACTTCTAGGACTATTATCTGGTGTTTTAACTTTTGATGTGGTAGGTTGATTTATATCTCCTGTATTTATTTCTAATTTTTTAGGCTTATTTACTTGTTCTAGAATTTCTGTGTATGTTTCACTTATATCAATTATTTCTGATTTTTGATCATTCATTGTATCTGATTCATTCATTTCGTCTATTTCGTCTATTTGAAGATTTTCATTTAATTTTTGTTTCATTTTATTTATTTCATTGGTCAATTCAAGTTCTTTCTCTTTTTCTATCTGCTTCTCTTTTTGTTTGGTTTCATATAATAATTTTAGCTTAGCTAATTCTTTTTCTAATTTACTTATTTTTGTATTTTTTAATTCTTCTAGATGTTGTACTTCCTGCTTTGCTTGTATTTTTATTTTTTCAATCTCTTTTGATTTATCTATTTCTTCGTTTTCCTTTGTTATTCTTATCATAGCTGTTAAACTATCTTCTAATTTTGCTGTTTCTTTTTCTAACATTAAATACAAGTTATTTCCTATTTTTTTATATCTTCTTCCTAAATTTGAAAATATTATTTTTATTACTAATATATCTTGATTTTCATATGTTTTTTCGTCTACTGCAAATTCTTCTTTATTCATTATGATTCATATTGTAACTTATATCATGTTGTAATTTATATTCTAGGCAATTTATTTGTATTTCTAGCATAAATATAACCTTTCTTTGTGCTAATATTGATTTATTACATACTCCTGCTAACATATTTTCTTGTAGTCTTTCTTTTCTATATTTTAACTCTTGTCTTTTTTCAATTATTTTCTCTATCAGTTGTTGCTTATATATTTCTTTGTTCATATTGTTTTTTCAGATAACAAACATATTTATATTCTGTTTTAGAAATTATATTTATCAAAAAGTTTTTTTGCTAGTATCTGTTTTAGTAAGTTGTAATAGTTCATATTCTATGTATAAGGTTTTTAACTTTTTCTGTGTCTTTCGGATTTTTCTTTCTATTTTAGTTTTCGTTATGGTAGTTACTTTATTTGAGGGTGGATTATTCTTCATGGTTTTAAGAATAAAATATTTTTTCATAATATTCTTTTTTAATTAGATTTAATCTTTGTATTTCATTAGCGTTGTTTTCTATATATTCCAAAAATTCATTTTCTCTAGTAATTAAATATTTATACAAATTTTCAATTAGTAATTTTTCAAGTAGATCTATTTCTTCTTTAGTTTTTCTCCAGAATTGTAAGTATAAATAATCTATCATTGATCTATGAATAATTCTAGATCATCATATAAATCTATGTCAAAATCATCTGATATAATTAATTCTGCCCAACCTTGAATTGTTTCTTCGATTATCTCGTATGTCAATAATTTTTCATAAATTGTTCTTTTTATATCGGTATTAAGATCTTTTAATATATAAAGAATTAATATTTTGTAATTAACATCATCATCTAATAAATAAGAATTCATTTTAACATGTTTTTTGCTAAAATTTTATTCCTTCTAACCTCTTAATATATTATACTTATTTATTATGTAATAATAATAATTTAATAATCATCTCGTCTAGTCACTACTACGGTTTTATTCTTTGATTAGTTACCCTAACAACGCCTCAACTCTGTTTACTCCCCTAATTGGCCTTCTTGCCTAACGGTTTTAACTTTAGGATGGCATAGTCTGGGCATACTTACTCTTCAAAATATTTCCGTAGCAAACTTTCTAAAAATGGTTATTATAACATTATTAAAACATAATAAACATTTATAATCACTAAGAGATTATTAGGAATAAATCAGTTTAGCTACTCATGAATGAAAATGGGTATACCTGTTTCTGTAGGTTTGTCAATTCTTCTTTGTTTTCCATAGAAATTCCGCTTCCACCCCCCACCCCCACCCCCAATTGGTATCAGAGCAGTCAGGTATAAAAGAAGTTAACAACAAAGAAAAATCTATGGAAAACAAAGAAGAATTGACAAACCTACAGAAATAGGTATACCAATTTTCATTCATGAGTAGCTAAACTGATTTATTCCTAATAATCTCTTATTGATTATAAATGTTTATTATGTTTTAATAATGTTATAATAACCATCTTTAGAAAGTTTGCTACGAAAATATTCTGAAGAGTAAGTATGCCCAGACTATGCCATCCTAAAGTTGAAACCGTTAGGCAAGAAGGCCAATTAGGGGAGTAAACAGAGTTGAGGCGCTGTTAGGGTAACTAATCAAAGAAGAAAACCGTAGTAGTGACTAGACGAGATGATTATTAAATTATTATTATTACATAATAAATAAGTATAATATATTAAGAGGTTAGAAGGAATAAAATTTTAGCAAAAACATGTTAAAATGAATTCTTATTTATTAGATGATGATGTTAATTACAAAATATTAATTCTTTATATATTAAAAGATCTTAATACCGATATAAAAAGAACAATTTATGAAAAATTATTGACATACGAGATAATCAAAGAAACAATTCAAGGTTGGGCAGAATTAATTATATCAGATGATTTTGACATAGATTTATATGATGATCTAGAATTATTCATAGATCAATGATAGATTATTCATACTTACAATTCTGGAGAAAAACTAAAGAAGAAATAGATCTACTTGAAAAATTACTAATTGAAAATTTGTATAAATATTTAATTACTAGAGAAAATGAATATTTAGAATATATAGAAAACAACGCTAATGAAATACAAAGATTAAATCTAATTAAAAAAGAATATTATGAAAAAATATTTTATTCTTAAAACCATGAAGAATAATCCACCCTCAAATAAATAACTACCATAACGAAAACTAAAATAGAAAGAAAAATCCGAAAGACACAGAAAAAGTTAAAAACCTTATACATAGAATATGAACTATTACAACTTACTAAAACAGATACTAGCAAAACAAACTTTTTGATAAATATAATTTCTAAACAGAATATAAATATGTTTGTTATCTGAAAAAAAATATGAACAAAGAAATATATAAGCAACAACTGATAGAGAAAATAATTGAAAAAAGACAAGAGTTAAAATATAGAAAAGAAAGACTACAAGAAAATATGTTAGCAGGAGTATGTAATAAATCAATATTAGCACAAAGAAAGGTTATATTTATGCTAGAAATACAAATAAATTGCCTAGAATATAAATTACAACATGATATAAGTTACAATATGAATCATAATGAATAAAGAAGAATTTGCAGTAGACGAAAAAACATATGAAAATCAAGATGGATTAGTAATAAAAATAACATTTTCAAATTTTGGAAGAAGATATAAAAAAATAGGAAATAACTTGTATTTAATGTTAGAAAAAGAAACAGCAAATTAGAAGATAGTTTAACAGCTATGATAAGAATAACAAAGGAAAACGAAGAAATAGATAAATCAAAAGAGATTGAAAAAATAAAAATACAAGCAAAGCAGGAAGTACAACATCTAGAAGAATTAAAAAATCCAAAAATAAGTGAGTTAGAAAAAGAATTAGCTAAGCTAAAATTATTATATGAAACCAAACAAAAAGAGAAGCAGATAGAAAAAGAGAAAGAACTTGAATTGACCAATGAAATAAATAAAATGAAACAAAAATTAAATGAAAATCTTCAAATAGACGAAATAGACGAAATGAATGAATCAGATACAATGAATGATCAAAAATCAGAAATAAGTGATATAAGTGAAACATACACAGAAATTCTAGAACAAGTAAATAAGCCGAAAAAATTAGAAATAAATACAGGAGATATAAATCAACCTACCACATCAAAAGTTAAAACACCAGATAATAGTCCTAGAAGTAATCCCAGACGGACAGCACCAACTTATTATACAGATAATTACGAAAGATCAGATAGAACAAATGCAATATGGAATAGTAGACTAAATAAAAAATGGACGCCTAGACCAATAACTGAACAATATAACTTTTTAGATCTAGATTGTGTTATAGATATAAATAGAGTAATTTTACTATGGGTAGGAAATATATCTAAACAATTAATTGATAACAAAATAACAACAAAAGAAACGCCACGATATATAGAAAGAACATTTGTTGGAACAACAAAATTATGGATAGAAAATTTACCCCCAGAAAGTTTAGAAACACTTAGGAGTGATAAGAAAATAGATGGATCTCCATCAACAACGAATATAGACATACTAGATAAATATGAATTAGCAATAAGAAATGAATTTGGTGGCATGACTACAGAAATAAAAGAACAAAATAGAGAAAAAATAATAAATAGACAACTTATGACGAAATTAACTATATGTAAAATGTGTTATATAGAAGAATACACATGTGCATTTAAAGAATATTATTACAAAGCAAGATATGATATAAATGAAGCAAAAGAAATAAGACAACAATATTTTACAAAACTACCAGAACCATTTAGTACAAAAATAATTAAAGATTGGAACAATGAAGGAGTAACAGATACTTTAGGATCTAGAATAAAATATCTACATCAATGGTTTGTACAATTATGTGAAAACCAAAAAGAAAAAAGAAAAATGGAGAAAGTACTAATTAAAAATCTAGCATGTTGTAAAGATAAAGCAGCACCACAGTTTGGTTGTACAGATAAATATTATAAAAGACCTAAACGACACAAAAATTATAGAAAAACCAAAACTAGATATAAATACAAAAAACCAAGACAAAGATATTATGTAAAAAATTATAAAATAAAAAGACCGTATAGACCAAAAATAAAACTATCAGACTGTACTTGTTATAACTGCGGAAAGATAGGACATTTAGCTAAAAATTATAAGTTACCTAAAAATTCAAAAGGAAAACAAATTGCAGAAGTAATTATAGATAATGAAGAATACATGCAGATAGATTACATAGACTATGAATTAAGTGAAAATGATAGTATATATGAAATATCGGATATAGAAACTGAATTAGAAAATGAAGAAATAGATATTGATCTAGATAAGGATGTAATGAACGAAGTCTAATGTCTGAAGATGATATAAAAATAATATCAAAAGAAGAATATCAAAATGAAGAATTAGCAGAACAAAAAATTATATTTGATAATACAATCTTTGAACAAATAAAAGGAAAAGAATTAGATTTAAGTGTTGAAAAAGTACTTGAAATTCCTATTATAAAAAACTGGTTCAAAAGACAAAAAGATGAATACTATGTAGTTAGCCAAAAAGAACACATTATAGATTGTAAATATACAAAAGAGAAAGCACAAATACCTACATTAAATAAGAGGATAATAAATAATGAAATACAAGATATAAAAGCTAAAACACCCATAAAGTATGTACACTTAGGAGGAACAGAAATATTGATAAAAGCCTGTTTTAGAGAAGGAATAGATACACCTATTGAAATATATTTAGCAGATGATAGGATTATATACCCTATAGAAAAAAGCGTAATTAGTGCAGTAAAAGGGAACTTAATATACCAAAAATTTAAATTTATAATAAGTGCCAATTACTCAGTGGCATTAACAGATAGAAACATAGATAAATAATTAGTTCTATATTGGAAAATGTCTGGAATAGAACTAGCACCAGGCAGTAAAATATTTACAGCAAGATGTAAAAACCTATACATACTAACAACAAAACATAACGTAACGACAAAAAATAAAATTGATAAAATAAAAATAGAAAATCCTTTTGAAAAAATAATTACTATAATAGACAACAATGATTATAGCTACAAAGAAATTGACATAGAAGAAGATTTAGAAATTGTAAAAGAAAGATTGAGTACTTCAAGTGTACCAAATACATTAACTAGAACTACCTCATCAAGAACGAGCACATCTAAAAGGAACTATGAAAACTCACAAAATTTATTAAATATAGAAGAGACAACACTATACCACTATTTTGTAACAGAAATAATAGACCAGAGAAAATATAAAATTTTAATAAACACAGGACAAGAAAAGAATTATATAACTAGAGAATTAGTATTAGAAACAGAAATTATAAAAACAGGACACTTATGCCCTGGATTACCTAGTGAGATAGTAAATACAAACGAAGAAGTAACAGAAAAAGAAATAACTATAGAAGGAATACCAATAGTAATACCATTTAAAATCTATCAAGGAAGCCAGAATATTACCCTAGGAATAAAATGGTTAGAAAAAGTTAAACCATATAATATAGAGAATAAACAATTAATAATAACTTACCAAAATTAGAAAATAATTATTAAAAGAACAAAATGAATAATGAAAATATATATACTTGTAGAAGGATACCACAACAGATATTATACTCCCATGATAGATACAGGAGCAGAAGCAAATATATGTAAATATAATTGTTTACCAGAAGATAAATGAGAAAAATTAAAAATACCTATGTTAGTGACAGGATTTAACAATAAAGGTAGCATGATTACATATAAAGCAAAAAATATAAAAATACAAATATGGAATAAAATACTAACAATAGAAGAAATGTATAATTTTGAATTTACAACAAAAGATATGTTATTAGGAATGCCGTTTTTAGAAAGATTTTATCCACATATTATAACAAAAACACATTGGTGGTTTACTACACCATGCGGAAATAAAATAAGAGCAAAAAGAGTAAATAACAAACAAAGAAAACCCACAGAATGGATAAAAGGAAGTGAAAAAATAAACCAGGAAATGGAAAATATAAGTAAAAACCAAATAACACAATTAGAAATTATCATATTTACAATAGATAAGATTAAAATAATTAACGAACAACTAGAATTATTATATAGTGAAAACCCATTACAAGGATGGGAAAAGCATAAGATAAAAGTAAAGATTGAATTAATAGATGAAAACAGTATAATAACACAAAAACCATTAAAATATAATTTTGATGATTTAAAAGAATTTAAAATGCATATAAATGAACTATTGAAGAATAATTATATACAAGAAAGCAATAGTACACATACAAGTCCAGCATTTATAGTTAATAAACATAGTGAACAAAAACGAGGTAAAAGTAGAATGGTCATAGATTAATGCAACTTGAATGCTAAAACTAAAACATATAATTACCCAATACCAAATAAGATACTAAAAATAAGACATATACAAGGATATAATTATTTCAGTAAATTCGATTGTAAATCAGGATTTTATCACTTGAAACTAGAAGAAGAATCTAAACAACTAACAACATTTACTGTACCACAAGGATTTTATGAATGGAATGTTTTACCATTTGGATATAAAAATGAACCAGGTAGATATCAACATTTTATGGATAACTATTTTAATCAATTAGAAAATTGCATTGTCGATATAGATGATATATTATTATATTCAAAAACACAAGATGAACATATCAGGTTATTAGAAAAATTTATACACATAATTAAACATTCTGGTATAAGCCTAAGTAAAAAGAAAGCAGAAATTATGAAATCTCACATAGAATTTTTAGGAATACAAATAGATAAAAATGGGATAAAGATGCAAACCCACATAGTACAAAAAATAATCACTATTGATGAAAATATAGATACAAAAAAGAAATTACAATTCTTTCTAGGCTTAGTAAACCAAGTAAGAGAATATATACCAAAATTATCAGAATATTTAAAACCACTACACAAAAAACTTAAGAAAGATGTTGAATATCATTTTGATAATAAAGATAAAGAACATATAAAACATATTAAAAACTTATGCAAGAAACTACCAAAACTATATTTTCCTAATGAAAATAAATCATTTATTTATATTGTTGAAACGGATTCGAGCAATCATAGTTACGGAGGATTCCTAAAATATAGATATGACAAAGAAAAAAATAGAACACCATTGCAGATACCACTCAGGCTCCTATACAGAAGCACAAATAAAATGCGAAATAAATAAAAAACAATTGTTTGCACTATATAAATGTTTATTAGCATTTGAACCATATATTGTTTACAATAAATTTATTGTGAGAACAGACAATACACAGGTAAAGTGGTGGATAACCAAAAAGGTACAAGATTCAGTTACAACAAAAGAAATAAGGAGATTAGTATTGAATATATTAAATTTTACATTTACAATTGAAGTAATTAAGACTAACAAAAATCTCATTGCAGATTATCTCTCCAGAGAAAGATACAATGGAGAAAATACTAGCTACAATGACAATACTTTGTAAGAAAATGGAAAAAATAGAAAGCGAAGTACAAATACTAAAAAAGACAGTTAACAGTCAACAGCATTACTCAAAACATGCGGAGCTAAGTCAGCAGCATGACTCAAAACATGCGGAGCTAGAAGGTGAAGTTGGGAAACACCTTAAAACCCATAACAAAATGATATATGCAGCTGCAGGTAGCACATCTACAGGAGGATCAACTACAAAAAAGGAAGATGGTAAGATAAAATACATAAATACCAATATGAACAAGCTATTTTCAAAACCATACCTTCCAGAAAATACACAAAAAGACATATTTGTACCTCCACAAGTAAATACCTACAAAACCAGTTTGGATTCACATAAACAAATATATAACTATATCACCAGGACATATATAGAAAATATACACAAAATCCAAACCTTTTTGAATTTGAACCCCAGAGCTAAGAATACCCAAAATCCAAATGAAAATTATATAACCCAACACTTACAGGGATATAATAAACTTATAGCACAACCAGGTACCAATTCAAATCTAGTAGCAACTTGCTACAATTATGGACTTTTGAGTACAGTATACACGACAACAGGAGAAGAAATAGATAAGATACCAGAACTACATAAAGCATTTCTACATTATAAAAGAATAACTAAAGGAACTTTATTTTATATAAAGATTTACTCAGCAACTGCAGAGATATTATACGACGAAATTAAACCTATAATACAAGTTATCAAAATAGGTTTAACCAAAGAAATGATAATCCCGGAAAAAATAGAAGTACAAGAAGAAATACAAAGAGTAAATATCCCAGAATTCTATGCAAATAAAAGGACTATTGGGATAGCTACCATTTTGAATGAATTATCAAACAATTATCTAAATGAAAATACAATTTGGAGCTACTATAATCGAGATCAGTTGATGATATATTCCAATTGTAGAGAGCTAAAAACAGCAGATATGGAAGAACTACGCCAATGGATATTAAGCTTTCTGAAGCCAGAGAAGCTACCTACCATAAGAGCTATCAGAAAAATTTTTATTTCGCCAAACCTGATGACTAGATACTGTAAATTAGTAGGCTAAAAATACCCAGATCACCTATGCACAAAATGCGACGGAGAAGACAACTATATCCCAGAAGTACAACTAGAATAAAAAGTAAAGGCTATTATGTAAAGATATAAAGCTATGAATAGTAGTATGTCGGCCATATGTAAAAAGTAAAGGCCATTATGTAAAGATATAAAGGTTTGATGCAATTGATTCTATTATTGATTAAATCATCCTTAATGATTGTTATTACATTGATCATGAATCTATAGTGATGAATTGAAGTCTTTCATTCTAATCCTTGGGTATTGATCTAGGTTAAGAAGATAGGGTTAGATAACATGTTTCCATGTTTTGATTTAGTATTGCATTATGGTGTAGTGACTCTTCTAAACTCATAATCATGTTGGTTGTGGAGTTACATTGGTGTGATGACTGAAATTGGGTTAATCTATTGGTTGATGGTAAGGCCCTTTATGATGAACTATTGAGGAGTGTTGGTAAGTCTTGACTATCCTAATTCTCACTTTAATTATGGTAAATTGTCCTCAAAATATGATGTTGTATTGAAGTATACTTTGTTTAGAGTGATAGGATGGCATGATGATTGAGTTGAAATATCTTATGTTTTTGTTGTGAGGTTACCTAGGGTGTACATTCCATAAGAATGATAACATGTGATTGTGTACCCTATTATGATGTGATATACAAAAGGTTAACCTCACTTATATGAATTGTGAATGAAAGCACTAATTCTCATACAATTCTTATTGAGCTATGATAACGAATATACGAGGGCTAGGCCCTATGACCTAAGATAAATTTATGATTATAATAAGAGTAAAGGCATTTCAATAAAGGGACCTAGCTTAGCATCGAGTGAGCTTGTATGTGAGGGGGTGACACTTTCTTACATAAGGAAAGGTAGGGTTCACTACGGTCCTCACGGGGTGTATAGCCTCATGACCCAAGGTAGGGTGTAGAGTTGATATTTCCATGGTTCTTTCCCCCAAGCTCCATAAACTATGTTGCCACCATAGGATACTAGCTAGTGGATCCACCTAGATAGCTACGTTTATGTTAGATTCTACCTTGGCCGGTAGACCACCTTCCATCGGTGTAAGGTTTTATGACACCGGATTCCACATTAGCTCATGTGGTCTATGTCGGTTGAGGCAAGCGTTCCCTAAACTAAAATGAATGAACGAAGTATAGACTAATTGAAGTGACTTGAGGGGTTTTGACTTTAGCTTAGGTAGGGGTAGGGGACTCTACCTATGCCTTTCACTAGTTTGCCTTGATAGAAGATTTGAAAATTTAATATTATGTATATAAACGACGATATAATGTAAATGACTTTATATGTTGAATGATATGCTTATGAATGTGATATTGGTTAACAATGTTAAAGAAAGAGTACTATATGAGGTGGAAGATTATGCTATGTGAAGTGAATTGCTAATTATGATCTTTGGTAGGTTACTTGACTAAGTAGGGTTATGGGGCTTTGCTTGGTCATTGCACGTGTGGCTTCTTAAGGATTATAATTGGTTGTTTGCTTTGCTATTCACATGATTTACTCTTATTCATGTTTGTGATGTTATTACTTGATGTTGGAGTTATATAGGATTATGGGTTTAGTATGATGATATGCATATGATATGATTAACTTGTTTAGTATGTTTAAAGGATTGGTTTCAATAACTTGATTTCAATAAATGTCCCTTTTTAGCATACTTTGTTGGTATTTGTGCATATGTCTCATACTTAGTACATGTGGCGTACTAACCCCATTTTCTCCCTCTCTCCCAAACATTTTAGGTTCCGGTCGTTGAAGTTTGACTTTAGGTGATTGGAAGGAATACTTAGATATTCTATCATCCAAGTGGTAGGTCCTCATATCCCCGAGGACGATGCCAATACTCTTTTATGAAGTTACTTAGTTACTAAAATTTTGTATTGACTCTATTTCCTATTTGAGACAAAGTTGTATAAAGCCTATATGTGGCTTACTTTTATTGATGTAGGGCTATGCCCAATGTTATTGTTCTTGTTTAGAAGGTTTATGAGATGAGATGGATTTATGATTGTATTTTCTTATTATATAAATGTGTGAAATAAAAGTAGAAGACTATGTAATCTTCTTATACGAACAAGTCTATGTATACTTGATATAAATATGATTATGTGTATGTAGAGGTCTATGTAAACCTCCGATTAGAGTTAGTTTACAAAAGTTTTAAATTCTTCCGTATTTTTACTCGATGAATGCAATGATGTAAGACTAAGAGGCTTGTCTTAGTCCTCAAAGAGGACGCCGACGCCGATTACGTCTGGGGGTATACACGGATGTGACAAACTTGGTATTAGAGCATGAGGTTGAATATCCTTGATGTTGACGTCTCTCTCAAACACGTCTATGTAGGTTTGTATTCATAATTGTGAAGCGCGCCACACTTATGAATAGGAACTTATTTGATGCTTAGGAATCACTCTCATTTTTGGAAATTCATTATCGTGACTCTAGAGCGTACTTCTTATAGGATTTCACCTAAACCTTGTATTTTGGTTATAGGAGATGAATACTCGGAGGAATGCGGCTAGGAGACTTGAGGAGGAGATTGCTAATGCGGGAATTCCTCCCCGTGATGATCCAGTTCCTCCTCTTGAAGAGATTGTTGTTGATGATCAGGCTCCGGCTGATCCTCCACCTATGACGGAGGCTCAGGTGAGGGCTATTCTTGCTCAAATGGCCAAAGCCATGACTACTCAAGCCCAAGCCACAATGGTTCAAGCTTAAGCTATGATTGCCCAAGCCAATCGGGATGCTGCACCGAGAGTTCATGAGCAAACTATGGCTTCCCGACTTAAGGACTTCACTAGAATGAATTCTCCTATCTTCTATGAGTCTAAGGTTGATGAAGACCCTCAAGAATTCATTGATGAGGTTTATAAGATACTATGTTATATGGGGTTTTCTTCCAATGAGAATGACGAGTTGGCTTTATACAAACTCAAGGATGTGGCTCAGACTTGGCATGTGCAATGGAAAGACAATAGGCCACTTCGAGGTGAGTCGGTGACTTGGGAGATCTTCAAGAGGGCTTTCCTTGATCGGTTCTTCCCTAGAGAGATGAGAGAATCTAAGATGGTGGAATTCATCAGCCTCTACCAAGGAAGTATGAGTGTTCATGATTACTCTTTGAAGTTCATCCAATTGGCCAAATATGCTCCTTTCTTGGTCTCCGATCCTAGAGACGAGATGAGTCAATTTGTGACGGGTGTGTCGGATGACTTGCAAGAAGAATGTAATTCGGCTATGCTTCATGATAACATGAATATTGGTCGTCTTATGCTGCATGCTAAACGGGTTGAGGAGGCTAGATCAAAAAGGAAGGATAGGGATTCAAAAAGGACAAGGTATTTTGAGGGTGGAGCTACGAAAGATAGGCTTGGGATTCAAGACAAGCCTAGATTGAAGAAAAGGTTCTCAAATCAAGTACCATCCAAATTTCCCAAAGCTAGGGATGAGAAGGCCCCTAGGCCAAGAGTTCAAAAAGAGAAGAGTGGAAATTCGTTTAATGAGAAGCCACCTTGCAAGGAATGTGGGAAGAAGCATTTTGGTGCTTGCCTCTTGGGGTCGGACAAATGCTTTGGCTGTGGAAAGATTGGTCACAGGGTGCGAGATTGTCCTAATGCTAAGGGGCAAGAGAAGGGTGGACAATAAAGTGGTTCTAGTGATTCTCCCAAAAAGAACCGCTTCTATGCTCTTCGTACTGGGGATGACCAAGAGGCCTCTCCCGATGTAGTGACCGGTATGTTACAAATCTTTGCTATTGATGTGTATGCTATTCTTGATCCGGGTGATACTTTGTCTTTTGTTACTCCTTTAGTAGCTAAAAAGTTTGATACTTTACCCGATGTTTTGCATGACCCTTTGTGGTGTCTACTCCTGTGGGTGAGTCAATTTGTAGCAAAAAGAGTCTATCGAAATTGTCCTATTATTTGCCCAATAGAATTTCTCATGTAGATTTAGTTGAACTAGATATGCTTGACTTCGACGTCATTTTAGGTATGGATTGGTTACATGCTAGTTTCACTTCTATTGATTGTAGGACTAGAGTTGTGAGGTTTAGTTTCCCAAATGAACCCATTATCGAGTGGAAGGGTGGGAATTCTATTCCTAGAGGTCTCTTCGTATCTTGTCTAAAAGCATGTAAGATGATCTCAAAGGGGTGTCTTTATCACATTGTAAGAGTCCAAGATTTGGATTCCGAAATTCCTCCTATTGAGTCAGTCCCCGTAGTGAGTGAATTTCTGGAGGTCTTCCTAATGACCTTCCCGGTATTCCTTCTGAACGGGAAATTGATTTTGGTATCGATTTGCTACCGGAATCAAACCCTATTTCGATTCCTCCTTATCTAATGGCTTCGGCCGAATTGAAAGAGTTGAAGGTACAACTTAAAGATTTGCTAGACAAGGGCTTTATAAAGCCTAGCATTTCTCTATGGGGCGCTCCGGTCTTGTTCATGAAGAAGAAAGATGGGTCCTTGAGAATGTGTATTGATTATCGCCAACTCAACAAAGTTACTATCAAAAACAAGTATCCTCTTCCTCGTATTGACGATTTATTTGATCAACTACAAGGAGCGAGTTACTTTTCAAAGATAGATTTGAGGTCGGGGTATCACCAACTCAGGGTGAGAAATGAAGATATACCAAAGATGGCCTTTCGGACTCGGTATGGACACTATGAGTTCGTGGTTATGTCTTTTGGCCTCACAAATGCTCCAGCGGTGTTTATGGACCTAATGAATAGGGTGTTTCGAAACTATCTTGACTCATTCGTTATAGTGTTTATTGATGATATATTGGTGTATTCGAAGAATTAAGTTGATCGCATGGATCATTTGAGGGTGGTATTGCAAACCCTTAAAGAGCATCAATTGTTCACCAAATATAGCAAATGTGAGTTTTGGTTGAGGTCGGTGGCGTTTCTGGGGCACATCATCTCTAGTGAGGGAGTTGAGGTAGACCCAAGGAAGACATATCCAGTGAGAAATTGTCCTAGACCTTTGACTCCGTCAGACATTAGGAGTTTCTTGGGTCTAGCGGGCTATTATCGAAGGTTTGTGGATGGTTTTTCATCCATTGCATCTCCTTTGACTACATTGACTCAAAAAGGTAGGAAGTTTCAGTGGTCGGAGGCTTGTGAAAAGAGTTTCCAATTATTGAAGGATAGACTTACTTCGGCTCTGGTGTTGACACTACCGGAAGGTACAAAGGGCTTTGTTGTGTATTGTGATGCATCTCGTATAGGTTTGGGGTGTGTGCTTATGCAAAATGGGAAGGTGATTGCCTACGCTTTGAGGCAGCTAAAGGTGCATGAAAGAAACTATCCCACTCATGACCTTGAGTTAGCGGCCGTGGTGTTTGCTTTGAAAATATGGAGGCATTACTTGTACGGTGTCCATGTGGATGTTTTCATCGATCATAAGAGTCTCCAATATGTGTTTACTCAAAAAGAGTTGAATGTCCAACAAAGAAGGTGGTTAAAATTATTGAGATTATTATATGAGTGTCTTATATCATCCCAGTAAGCCCAATGTTGTTGCGGATGCCCTAAGTCGTATGACTATGGGTAGTGTGTCGCATATACATGAAGCCAAGAAAGACCTAGTGAAAGATATTCATAGGTTGGCTAGATTGGGGGTGCGATTAGAGAGTTCTTCAAATGGTGGTGCTACGGTTCATCATAGCTCCGAGTCATCATTGGTGGTTGAGGTAAAGTCCAAACAACACCTTGATCAACTATTGATGGAGTTGAAAGAATCGGTTCTTGGAAAGTTGAATGAGTCTTTCTCCTTAGGGGGGGATGGTGTGTTGAAGTATCAAGTGAGATTAAGTGTTCCTGATGTTGATGGGGTGAGGGATCAAATCCTTGATGAAGCCCATGGATCCCACTACTTCATTCATCCGGGTTCAACTAAGATGTACCATGACCTTCGGAAGATATATTGGTGGGAAGGCTTGAAGAAGGACATAGCAGAATTCGTTTCTAAGTGTCCAAATTTCCAACAAGTGAAGGCAGAACATCAAAAGCCGGGTGGATTACTACAAGAGATTCAAATTCCTACTTGGAAGTGGGAAGACATTAATATGGACTTTGTAGTAGGGTTGCCTCGGACTCAAAAGTCATATGATTCTATATGGGTGATTGTGGATAGATTGACTAAGTCCGATCATTTCATTCCCATCAATTCCACATATTCGGCGGAGGATTATGCAAAGATCTTCATAGATGAGATTGTGTGTCGCCATGGTATTCCGTTATCCATCATTTCGCATCGGGGTGCACAATTCACATTTAGATTTTTGAGGTCCTTTCAAGAAGGTTTGGGTACTAAGGTGAAATTGAGTACCTCTTTTCATCCTCAAATGGATGGTCAAGCGGAACGCACTATTCAAACTCTCGAGGATATGCTTAGAGCTTGTATTATTGATTTTAAAGGAAGTTGGGATAAGCACTTGCCGTTGGTGGAGTTTGCTTATAATAATAGTTTTCATTCATCCATCTCCATGGCTCCCTATGAAGCCTTGTATGAGGAGGTGTAGGTCTCCTATAGGGTGGTTTGAAATTGGCAAGCCATCGATTCTTGGTCCCGATTTGATTTATAGGACCTTGGAGAATGTGCATATCATAAGGAATCGGTTGCAAACAGCCTATAAAGTCCTATGCCGCCAATAGGAGAAGGGATTTGGAGTTCGAATAAGGTGATAAGGTGTATTTGAAAATTTCACCTATGAAGGGAGTGGTGAGATTTGGCAAGAAAGGGAAGTTGAGTCCTCGTTATGTGGGCCCTTATGAGATTTTGGAAAGGGTTGGTAAGGTTGCCTATCGCTTGAAACTCCCTAATGATTTAGCTTTGGTTCATCCAGTTTTCCATGTTTCTATGTTGAAGAAGTGTGTCGGGAATCCCGAGTTTATTCTTCCTATTGAAGGCCTGGGAGTCAAGGATAATCTCTCTTATGAGGAGGTTCCAATTCAAATCCTTGATAGACAAGCGAAGAGGTTGAGGAACAAAGAGGTGGTTTCCGTAAAAGTGTTATGGAAGAACCACCTTGTTGAGAGTGCAACATGGGAGGCTGAGGCCGACATGAAGACCCGTTATCCTCATCTTTTCAATGATTAAGGTTAGCCATTCTTTTTTTAATATCATAATTATGATTACGAATTGTGGGTTCTTGATTTTTTTGGGTGAAGTCTTGCAAAAATGCAAATTTTTGAGACTTCACAGTGATATGAAACTTTGAAATGGTTTTGCTTGTTGCTTATTTGAGTTAAGTTATGCATTTTGATTTGGTGAGTCCTTGTGGAAATTATATGTAGCATACTGATGAAATGAACTTGGTTCTAATTAACTTAAGTAATAAATGATGAGCTCATATGTGTTGTGAGAAAGAGGTACCTCATGATCAAAATTTAGAGCCTATGTGTAATAATTGAGTTTTGAAGTTTGCCTTATTGAAATGATGTGATTAATGCTAATTGGATATTGTGGATTGGTTGAGCTGCTAGTCTTGAGTCTATTCCTTCCTTTAAAGAATGTTTAGTGTCATTCGGGGATGAATGTTCCTAAGGGGAGGATAATGTAACATTTCGAAATACCAAGGCATGTTGTAAAACTTTACCTAGGCTCCATGTGGTATAAATCACTATTCTAAGTCAAATTAGGTGTATATAGAGTAGTTAAGGTGTTTAAGAACCAAAATACTCAAGAACGTCCATGGCATCCGGAAAGTTGGTTTTGAAGGGGGCTAGTGTGTCTTAAGCCGTTTGACTAGTTTTAAGATCCGGAATCAAACGAAAGTTGGTAGAAATAGGGGTAAGACAAGTGAATGATGTTTCATGATTGAAACGTCCAGGTACGACTCCCCAAGGACCAGCCAAGGGCCCTTGAGGAGGACCCTTGCAGCTAGGAAAGCAACACTGCCTGGCAGTGTGCCTCGACGAAGGGGTTGACGGGGCGTCAGTGGCTCGACGGGGCGTCGAGGCAACCGTCATCCCATACTTAGAAAGATGCGTGTAGGATCCTATTTACCTAGCTACTGTTTCACATGACGGAAGGCGGTCGATGGGGCGTCAGTGGCTCAACGGGGCGTCGAGGACACCGTCGTCCCACACTTAGTTGATTTCCAAGGAACCCTCACTGGCACAGTCTCTGTACAATACGACGGATTGCAGGACGGAGGGAGGGGATGCCCATCGACTCACCGACGGCCCGTCAGCGTGGTTCCATCGGTGAGGTTCTGCAAATCCCTACACATTTTAAGTTAAAATCATTAAATTAATTAAGTGGGTTAGGGGTAACTGGGGATTAAGGGAATACTAATTAAGTTGATTTAGTCCCACTATAAATACCCAAAACCCTCATTAGCCTAAAGACAACACTCAAAATAAACTCTCTTCCTTCTCTCTACTTTCTCTCTCTATTAGAAGACACCATTGAAGGTAAGCTTGGGAGGTGAATTGGGGGATGGTTAAGGACGAATTCACCATCAAAAAGGTTCTCCAATCTTAAGGTATGGGATCTAATTCACCTTTGAGACTTCTTTCCTCAACGGTTTCCTTCAAGGTTTTTCAAAAAGTTGAGTTTCATATGGGTTTCATTCAATTACGAGTTTTATGTTATGAATTGAGTTGTTCATGTTTTATTTGGGTTATAATGAGTAGATTATCATGTATTGTGACTTGGTTAGGATGAATTGATATGGTTTGGTCTAGATTGTAGATCATAACCCTTAACCCCTAACCCTAGGCATGATCTTGATATGAATTAGTTTTGGTTTGATGCAATTGATTCTATTATTGATTAAATCATCCTTAATGGTTGTTACTACATTGATCATGAATCTATAGTGATGAATTGAAGTCTTTAGTTCTAATCCTTGGGTATTGATCTAGGTTAAGAAGATAGGCTTAGATAAGATATTTCCAAGTTTTGATTTAGTATTATGGTGTAGTGACTCTTCTAAACTCATATTCATGTTGGTTGTGGAGTTACATTGGTGTGATGACTCAAATTGGGTTAATCTATGGGTTGATGGTAAGGCCCTTTATGATGAACTATGGAGGAGTGTTGGTAAGTCTTGACTATCCTAATTCTCACTTTAATTATGGTAAATTGTCCTCAAGTTATGATGTTGTATTGAAGTATACTTTGTTTAGAGTGATAGGATGGCATGATGATTGAGTTGAAATGTCTTATGTTTTGGTTGTGAGGTTACCTAGGGTGTACATTCCATAAGAATGATAACATGTGATTGTGTACCCTATTATGATGTGATATACAAAAGGTTGACCTCACTTATATGAATTGTGAATGAAAGGACTAATTCTCATACAATTCTTATTGAGCTATGATAACGAATATACGAGGGCTAGGCCCTATGACCTAAGATAAATTTATGATTATAATAAGAGTAAAGGCATTTCAACAAAGGGACCTAGCTTAGCACCGAGTGAGCTTGTATGTGAGGGGTGACACTTTCTTACATAAGGAAAGGTAGGGTTCACTACGGTCCTCACGGGGTGGATAGCCTCATGACCCAAGGTAGGGTGTAGAGTTGATATTTCCATGGTTCTTTCCCCCAAGCTCCATAAACTATGTTGCCACAGTAGGATACTAGCTAGTGGATCCACCTAGATAGCTACGTTTATGTTAGGTTCTACCTTGGCCGGTAGACCACCTTCCATTGGTGTAAGGTTTTATGACACCGGATTCCACATTAGCTCATGTGGTCTATGTCGGTTGAGGCAAGAGTTCCCTAAACTAAAATGAATGAATGAAGTATAGACTAATTGAAGTGACTTGAGGGGTTTTGAATTTAGCTTAGGTAGGGGTAGGGGACTCTACCTATGCCTTGCACTAGTTTGCCTTGATAGAAGCTTTGAAAAGTTAATATTATGTATATAAACGATGATATAATGTAAATGACTTTATATGTTGAATGAGATGCTTATGAATATGATATTGGTTAACAATGTTGAAGAAAGAATACTATATGAGGTGGAAGATTATGTTATGTGAAGTGAATTGCTAATTATGATCTTTGGTAGGTTACTTGACTAAGTAGGGTTATGGGGCTCTGCTTGGTCATTGCACGTGTGGCTTCTTAAGGATTATAGTTGGTTGGTTTGCTTTGCTATTCACATGATTTACTCTTATTCATGTTTGTGATGTTATTACTTGATGTTGGAGTTATATGGGATTATGGGTTCAAGTATGATGATATGCATATGATATGATTAACTTGTTTAGTATGTTTACATGATTGGTTTGAATAACATGATTTCACTAAATGTCCCTTTTTAGCATACTTTGTTGGTATTTGTGCATATGGTCTCATACTTAGTACATGTGGCGTACTAACCCCATTTTCTCCCCCTCTCCCAAACATTTTAGGTTCCGGTCGTTGAAGTTTGACTTGAGGTGATTGGAAGGAAGACTTGGATATTCTATCATCCAAGTGGTAGGTCCTCATTTCCCCGAGGACGATGCCAATACTCTTTTATGAAGTTACTTAGTTACTACAACTTTTGTATTGACTCTATTTCCTATTTGAGACAAAGTTGTATAAAGCCTATATGTGGCTTACTTTATTGATGTAGGGCTATGCCCAATGTTATGGTTCTCGTTTAGATGGTTTATGAGATGAGACGGATTTATGATTGTATTTTCTTATTATATAAATGTGTGAAATAAGAGTAGAAGACTATGTAATCTTCTTATACGAACAAGTCTATATATACTTGATATAAATATGATTATGTGTATGTAGAGGTCTATGTAAACCTCCGATTAGAGTTAGTTTACAAAAGTTTTGAATTCTTCCGTATTTTTAATCGATGAATGCAATGATGTAAGACTAAGAGGCTTGTCTTAGTCCTCAAAGAGGACGACGATGCCGGTTACATCTGGGGGGTATACCCGGATGTGACAAAACCGATGTGTGCAGGATACAGACGATGCTTGCAGGCAATGTTTTACGTCAATAAATCAATTTATGCTCTCTCCAGATGATGCTGGCAGCCCATGTCTGACGTCGGCTAAGTGTTGTGCGATAGACAAATATGATGGGAGCAGGGAATGCTCAATGTCTACTTACTGTTTTTTATAGGCCAAGGGTGATGTAGACAATCTATGCCCGATGACAGCTGAGCGATATACACAAGACATACTCGATAAACGCAGTCAACAGGCGATGCCGATTGAGCAATTTGCTGGCTACAAATGATACTAGGAGCCCACGTCTAACGTCGTCGGGAAGTTGTGTGCAGTAAAAGAGCGATGAGGGAAGGAAAAGTGTGATGACCGATGGGTGATGTGCACAAGCCATGGGTGATGTGGGTGGTCCACGTGCGATGTCACCCGAGCAATGGTCAGGCATGGACTAATGTGACAGTCAACGACTAGTGTCTCCTGGATGATGCCTATTTTCGTTGACCGATGTGGCTTCATTGATGTGCATAGGCCACAACCAATGTTGCCTATCCGATGTGCTTAGACCATGGCTTAAGTGGTCGAGCTAATGTGCACACGACACATCTGGTGCTTGCAGGCCTTGGTTGATGTTAAATATCGTTGGCCGACGTCACTTTCCAGATGCAAACATGTCATGTATGTGCATGCAGGCCTTGGATGATGCCGCATACCTTTGGCAACATTTCTTGCATGATACACACATTCCTCATCGGTGCATGTCGGCCTTGGCTGAAGTAACATGCCATTGGCTGACGTCTTTTTCCAAATGCACACATGCCACGACAAATACATGCAGTCCTTGGATGATGCTGCCTATTGTTGGCTTATATCTGCAAACCGATGTGTTTAGGCTATAGACGATGCTGACAGGTCATATCTGATATCGGCAGACCGATTTTTGCAGGATACAAACGATGGTGGCAAGCCATGTTGGACTTCGCCAGACTGATATGTGCAGGCTATGGACGATGCTGTCAGGACACTTCAATGTTGGCTGACCGATATGTGTAGGATGAAGACGATGTTGGTAAGCCACGTCAGACGTCAGTTAACCTTTCTGTAGGCCAAAGGCGATGATGGATGACTATGTTGTGCACGCCAAAGGCGATGCGGGCATGCCACGCCTGACATCGGCTGACCATTGTGTGCAAGCTAGAGTAAAAGTGGGTTGGCAAAGCCCAACGTAGGATGATAGTTGTGTGCAGGAAAAAGGATATGTAGGCAGGCCACGTCGAACGTTGACTTTTCATTGTGTGCATGCCAAAGGCGATGCGGAAAGGCCATGTCGAATATTGGTTGAATGTTGTGTAGGCTAAAGACAATAGGGGAAGGCAACGCCCGACGTCGTCTGATCATTGTGTAGGACAAAGTCAATAAGGGAAGGCAACGCATTATGTCTCCTGACCATTGTTTGCACACCAAAAAAGATGCGAGAAATCCACGCCCCACAACGGCTAAACGATGTGCAAAAACCACAACCCTCATGGGCATTTCATTGACGATATCGACTAAGAAATGTGCAGGTTACGGTGGATGCGGGTGGCCCATGTCTGACGTCATCTGTCCCTTGTGTGTAGGATAAGGGCGATGGGGGAAGGACATGCCCGACGACCATTGGGTTGTGTGCATAGGCCACGACCGATGTGGTTGGTCCATGCCTGACGTCCTCTGATCTATGTGCACAAGCCAGGGACGATCCGACAGTCTACCACCAATGTCGCCAGTCCAATGCCTCTTATCGTTGGCCGATGTCGCTTGACCGAAGCAGATACGCCTTGGCTGATACTGCCAGCTATCGGTTGATGCCGAAGTCGCCCTACCGACACGCCACAACTTATGTTGCTTGCTTTTGGCCAATGTCTCTTCCCGAATTAGCACCGGCCTTAGCTGGTGATGCCTGATGTAGTCTGATGCAAAGGTCGCTCAGCCGATGAACACACCCCATGACCAATGCGTGCAGGCCTTAGCTGATGCTGCGTTCCTTTGGCTAACGTTTCTTTCCATATGCGCACATGCCATGTTAGATGTGTTTAGTCCTTGGCTGAAGTTGTCTGTCATTGGACGATGTCACTTGCCCGAAGCACACAAGACTTGGCTAATAGTGCCTCCTATTTCTGACATCGATGTCGCTAAGACGATGCACACACGCCATAGATTATGTGTGCATGCCTTGGATGATGTTGTATGCTTTTGTCTGATGAAGCTTGTCAGATGTGCACAAACCACGTCAGATGCATGAAGACCTTAGTTGATGTTGCATGTCGTTGGCTGACATCTCCTCTCCAATGCATGTAGCCACAACCAATATCGCCACAGTATGCGCACACCCCATGGATATTGAAAACAAGCCTTGGATGATGTTGTCTGCCATTGGTCGATGTCGCCTGGCCTATGCGCACACACCATGAATGATGCATGCAGGCCTTCAATTTTATTGGCGGATATCTCTTGGTTGATGTGCTCACGCTAAAACTAATTATGCCTAGCCTTTGCACTTAGACCACGGCTATAGTTGCCCAACCGATGTGCACACGACATGGCTGATGTATGCACGCCTTAGATAATGTTGTATTCCATTAGACGATGTCTCTTCCAAGATGCGCATATGCCACGTTTGTGCGTGCATTCCTTGACTGAAGTTCCATGCCATTGGCTGACGTCGCTTGCTAGATTATCACATGCCACGTTTGATGCGTGCAGGCCGATTTTCTTGTTGTTGAACCAAATCTATACACCGATGTGTGCAGGGTACGGACAATGCTGGCAGGCCACATCCGACGTTGGCACACCGATGTGTACAGGCTACAGATGATGCTGGCAGGCCACGTTTGACGTTGGTAGAGCGATGTGTGAAGGTTACGGAAGATGTTATCATGCCATGTTCGATGTCCGCAGACCGCATGCTTTGCACGAGGTTGGCAGCCCATGTACAATGTCTAACCATTTTGTGCATCCCAAAGGTGATTCGAGCATACTACATCTGACGTCGGCTGACCATTGTGTGCAGACCAAAGGCGATGTGGGCATGGAATGCCTGATGTGGGCATACCTTTGTGTGTAGACCGAGGGCAATTCAAGCATTCCACGCCTGACAATTACTAAGCTATGTGCACAAACCACAGCCGATGCGGGCATTCCATGACCAATGTCGACTAAGCGATGTACACATGCCATGATTGAGGCGTGCAGGCCTTTGTTGGTGTTGCATGCCTTTGGCAGACGTCGCTTGCCAGATGTTCAAATGCCACATTCGTGCATGCAGGACTTGGCTGATGCCGCATGCTATTGGCCGACATCCCTTGCCAGTTACGCACATTCCATGTCCATGTGTGCAGGCCTAGTTAAAGCCACATGACATTGGCTGACGTCACTTACCAGATGAGCACATGCCACATCAGATGTGTGCAGGCCTTGGATGATGTTGTATGCAGGTCAAGGGAGATTTGGGCATTCCACACCCGACAATGACTTAGCGGTGTGAACAAACCATGAGCGATGCCGGCAGTCCACTACCAATGTCGACTAAGCGATATGCACAGGCCACAACCAATACGGGTGTTCCATGACCAATGTCGCCTTACCGAAGTCACTTTTTGTTGGCCGACGTTGTTTTCCAAATCACACAGGTCTTGGTTGATGGTGCATGTCGTTGCCCGATGCCGATGTTGCCCAGCTGATGTGCACACGCCACAACACATGCGTGCAGGCCTTCACTTATGTTGCCTTTGTTGGCCGACGTTGCTTGTCTGATATCCAAATGACACATCCTATGCGTGGACCACTTGGAGCTTTTGATTCCGTTGCGTGGATTTTGACTTAGAGGAGTAGACGTCATTTTTTCCAAAGATTCATAATGAACTTTGACAACCCAAATATTCACGTTCGAACGTACAAACACATATTAACTTCCAAAAATAACTTTTATATATATATATATAAAATAATTTTCAATCATTTTTATTTGTACTTTTTTCGAGTAATTCCAAAATGAGTAATTGATTAATAAAACTTAGGAAAAATATGAAAGTATAAAAATAACGCAAGAAATTAGCAAATAAGTATAGTAACCCTAAATGCAATAATTTTAACAAATTTTTTAAATTTTTATTTGGTTTGATAAATCTAGAAAATGAGTAATTTATGGATAAAACAAGGAAATCTATGAAAAAAATATAAAATTAACCCAAAAATTCACAAATGAATATAGTAACCTTAAATTCAACAATTTCAACAATTACTTTAATTTATATTGTTTTTTGGTAATTCCCTAAATTTGGTAATTAATGAATAAAAATATGGAAAAAAATATAAAACTAATTCCAAAAATTCAAAAATAATTATAGTAACCTCAAATTCGTCTATTTCAACATTTTTAAAATTTTTTTATTTAGTTTCACTAGTCCCGAAAATAGGTAATTCATTAATAGGAAATATAAAAAAATAAAACATTAACGCCAAAAATTCATAAATAAATATAATAACATTGAATCCAACACTTTCAACATTTCTTTTACTTTTTATCTTAGTTGGGTAATCCCTAAAATGGGTAATTCATTAATAAAAATATAGAAAAAACATTTTTTTGAAAAATATAGAATGAATGCCAAAAATTCAAAATTGAATATAGTAACCATAAATTCAACAATTTCAACAATTTTTTAATATTTATTTTTGTTCGGTAAATCTTGAAAATGGGTAATTCAGTAAAAAAAAATAGGGAAGACATAAAAGAATTACAAAATTAATGCCAAAAATTCACAAATAAATGTTGTTCGACGTCGCTTGTCTAACAAGTGAAAGCCACAAATGATGCTGGTAGTCAAGTCCAACATGGTCTGATAGAAGTGTGCAGGCCACAGTGGATGCGCTAGGCCACACGTGACGTTGGCAGACCGATATGTGTAGGCTAGAAACTATGTAAGATCGATGTGTGTAGGCTACAGATGATGCTGGAAGACAT
Organism: Solanum sitiens; assembly: GCA_016801875.1. Classification (NCBI taxonomy): domain Eukaryota; kingdom Viridiplantae; phylum Streptophyta; class Magnoliopsida; order Solanales; family Solanaceae; genus Solanum; species Solanum sitiens. The sequence continues at coordinate 205,093 of JABWTJ010000258.1, forward strand.
GTCCAACATCGACTGACCGATGTGCAGGATATAGACAATAGGTGTAGCCAACGTCCGATGTCGGCTGACTGTTGTGTACAGGCCAAAGGGGATGCGGTCAAGCCATGTCTAATGTTGGCTGACCATTGTGTGCAAGCCAAAGGCGATGTTGCAAGGATACGCCCGACGTTGGAAAATTGTAGTGTGCTTGCCTAAGGAGAAGCAGGAAGGCCAAGCCCGACGTCGTCTGACCGTTTTTCAGGAAAAAAGGCGCTGAGCGCAGGCAACGCACGATGTCGAATAACCGTTGTTTGCAGGCCAAGGGCGATGCGGGCAGTCCATGCCTGATGAAGGTTAAGTGATGTCCAATAGACACAACATATTTGGGGAGTCCACGACCGAAGTCGGTTGAGCAATGTGCAGGCTACGACCGATGCAAGCTGCACACGTTCGACATCGGTTGGCCATTGTGTGCAGGCAAAATGCGATGTTTTAAGGACAAATTGATGACGGTTGAGTGGTGTGCAAATGCCACAGCTGATGCGGCAGTCCACAACAAATGTCTCCTATATGATTCCGCTCGATGTTGGTTGATGTTGATTGCCTAAAACACACTAGACTTGTCTAATCCTGCCTTCCGTTGGTCGACACTGATGTCACCCTCCGGATGTGCACACATCACGACTGATGTGTGCATGCATTGGCTGATATTTTCTCCTGTTGGCCAATGTCAATTGCCTGAATAGCATAAGCCTTCCCTTACACAACTTGACGATGGACAATGCAAATGTCTCCCAACCGATTCAAATACGCCACGAGCGACACGTGCAGGACCTTGTAGATCTTGCATTTCATTGCCAAACTTTGTTTTCCAGATGCGCACATGCCATGTCAGATATGTGTAGGCCTTGGCTGATGTTGGTTGCCATTGGCCGATGTAGCTTGCCTGAAGCGCATAAGCCTTAGCTTATGGTTCGTGCCAATGCCCGACATCGATGTCACCCAGATGATGCACACACGCCATGGAGTATGTGTGCATGCCTTGGGAAATGCTACAAGCAGTTGTTTGACATCGCTTGCTATATGCACACAAACAACGTTAGATGCCTGAATACCTTCACAGATGTTGCCTTTTGCTGGACAACGTCACCTTGTCTATGCATGAAAGCTTACTACAATGTCGCCCAATCGATGCACCCATGCCACGACTGATGCATGCAAGCCTTGGCTGATGTTCCTTGCCATTGATCGATGTCGCCTGGCTGATGCGTGCAGGTCACGAACAATGTCACCGAGTCGATGCCCACATGCCATAGGTGATGCATGCATACCTTGGCTATTGCTTCTTGTTGTTAGTTGATGTCGCTATGCTGATGCGTGTAGGCCACAACGGATGTCGCTTGGCCGATGTGGTCATATCATGGTTGAATTAACACAGTCGATGTGCACACGACATGATCGATGCATGGAAGCCTTAGCTGATGTTGCATGTAGTTGGCCGATGTCACTTGCCATATGCGCACATGCCATGTCCGTGCATGGACTCCCTGGCTAATTCCATATTCCATTGACCAATTACGCATGCGGGATACAGACATTTCTCTTTTATGCTAGCAGACCTTTGCTGAAGTCGCATGCCATTGGCTAACGTCTCTTGCCAGTTGCCCACACATCACTTCATATACATGCAGAACTTGGCTGATGTAACGTGTGATTGGTTGACATCAGCAGACAAGCCACATCCGACGTTGGCATACGTATGTGCTAAATCCACGAACGATGTTTGGAGGACAGGTTCGACGTTGACAGACCGATGAGTGCACATTACGGACAATGCTGTCAAGCACCATTCGACATAGGCATACCAATGTGTGCAAGCTGCGAGGCGATAGTTGCATCCCACGTTTGACGTCGGATGACAATTGTGTGCATTCCAAAGGCAACGCGGGCAGCCCACATCCAACGTCGGATGACCATATTTGGCTGGCCAAAGGCGATACAGGCATGCCATGCTCGACGTGGACTAACCAGTGTGTGCAGGACAAAGGTGATGCGGGATAGCAATATCCGATGTCAGTTGACCATTGTGTGCAGGCCAAGAGCGATATGGGTAGTCCACTCCTGACAATGACTGAGTGATGTGCACAAGCCACGACCGATGCAGGCAGTTCACAGTCAATGTTGGCTGAACAATGTGCACAAGCCACAGCTGATGTGGGTAGACAACGACTAATGTTTCCTTGACGATGCGGCATGCCATTGGCCGACGTTGATTTCTCGAACTTCACATTTCTTCATAGATACTTCCTATTGTTACACGACACCGATGTCACCAGCCGATGCGCACACACCATGGCTCATACATATAGTCCTTAGCTGATGCTTCTTGTCATTGGCCGACGTCACTTGCCCGATTCGCACTAGCGACGGACAATGTTGCCTTCTATTGACCAACGCTTGCTTAGAAAAGTGTACAAGCAGAACCGATGCTAGCAGTCCATTAAAGAAGTCGGCTGAGCATTGTGTAGGCTACAAGCGATGCAAATTGTCACACCTGGATTCTGGAATCTGAATATGACCGGCTTTGTTTACCTCTCAGAGGTCGCATATAAGCCTCTTCTTAGCTTTCATCACAATCATACAGTTAAATTTGTGGAAAATTTAAAACTTTTTAATACTTATCGAAGTATACATAGACTTCATATAGTACTACATAAGAGTGATATTCTAATAGCTCAAACTATATAATCATCTATTAAAGATTAAACAATTGAAATAAATGATCGTAGTAATAATAATAATAGTTTGCTAATTAGCCTTATTGCAAACGCTTGAACAAATACTTGAATGAAATGCTAGGGAAAGTAGTCACTAGCTATATCTAATGTACTAAGATAGAATAATAAAGTGTAGCATCCTCGAACTCAAGAGGACCTACAAAAGTCTGGAGATCGCTAATCCAAACCGCTTCGTCAACACTTCAATCTTCTTTAGAACTTGCACCTATAAAAATAGTAATAATATATTGGGTTAGTACACAATTGTACTAAGTATGGGTGTATGCACATAAACACATAAATACTATGCATGAACAAGGAAAGCTCTTCCTAAAGCAATATGTCATTTTAGAAAGTTAAGTTACTTTCTTTCTTAATTCGTAAATCGTGAATTATGATATGTATATGACACGTCTCATGCAATTAAGGTACACAACTCGTTTTCTATATAAACATAATACCTTGGAATCATGAACATAATTTTAGAACAACTTAAACAAAAGTTTATTATTTTGCTCCTTAGGCCGAGAGCTACCCTTCTCATACATAGATTATTTTCAGTTTTTTCTTCTTCTTTTTGTTGTGTAGTTTAATGATCTCCTTTGATCTTATGTTTTACTTACAAGTGCAATGATTCATTGTATTCCCATACCTACAATGAATCGAGTAAGCAACTCACAAGACTAAGGAAATGATTTGGCTATATTACTTACAAGCTAGATTTCTTTACTCAAGTTGAATGTGGATAAATATATTATAAGCTAATCTTTATTGACTATGCCCATTAATTGGTTGTTAGCCAAATGTAAAACTCTTTGGGTCATAATCCATACTCCATTATTGGCTCAAGCCACTAACTTGTTGTTTCTATCAAACACTAGTGATTGGTGTTCTATAAGATCTTACTTTACTTAGTTCACTATGAACTTATGATTCTACTTCTTTGCTCGATTGTTCACTTTGAACATGCTACATTATTATTTCCTACTCTCTTAAAGAATTCTCTTAGCATTAACGGAAGTATATCATGCGAGCTATATGAAATCCAGTGTCTCCCCCACACCGAAAAGAGGTGATTCACCGATTAAGGTGAACCAAGTTCTGTGTCTATCCCACACTGAAAAGGGGGGTTCACCGGCTAAGGTGATACCGTGTTTGTGTCTTCCCCACACCGACAAAAGGGGGTTCAGGGCTGTAGTGAACCGGATACTTTCCTGAGCTATAATCAATGTAGATCATGTGAGATAAACATGAAATCCGGTGTCTCTCCAACACCGAAAAGAGGTGGAATCACCGGCCAAGGTGAAACCTAACTTGCTAGCGTTCTTAGTTGATGGCGTCCACTAGCTAGGTGACCCTATGTTGGCAACATAGTTCTAAGACTAGGAGATGTACGGAGACCCTAGTCCACCGGGGTGGTGATCTCATCTCATGAGACTTACATTTGCTGGCACAAGCTCATTGCTAGTCTATCGGTGCTAAGCTCAGATTTTATCTTATTATCTTTTAGAGTTCACTCAAAACATTATGGAAGCTTGCTTCTGAGGTTTACTTACTCTATGGATGATTGGTCATCCCTCTTTTTACTTGATGAATATGATCTTAAGTCTTTACATTATCATCATGGTGGGAGTGAGACTTGTCTCACGGACTCTGGTACCCTTTTATGTGAGTATTTTTGACATAACTATTAAATGTAGTTGAGACTTATCTCACTTCTTTTAACACTCTATTAGGTCAATTTGATAACTTAAGCTTTCAGTTATTTCATTACTAACCTTAACTTGTTCACGTTAATTGTTAGTCTTGTATCATTCTTTATGATAATTATAACTTCTTATACAATGCTATTACGTTCATAAGTTCGTGTGGATAGGGTATGTTGGGATTTGTCCCATTGATTGGCATACCCTATTTTATGAGTTTATTGAGTTAAGATTGGTATGGCTTCACACATTTTGGGAGATAATGTTATTAAGTCAATTTGTTGGCATAAATCAAACAATGATATTATCACTGGCCAATTCAATCATTCATGAATACATTATAGTAATCTAACATGTTAAACAGGTCAACCTTTAACCTTTGATTAACATATAAAACAATTCAATGAATAACTCATAACGATTTCATCTTCTCGAACACAAGTAGGCATTATAACATTCAACGTTCATGTATAACACCTTAAGCATGCGGATCTAAACATGTAGGTTTTCATTCGACATATAAATCACTAAAACATACACATAATAATCAGTTAACACCACATACGAACAACAATGCATCGAGAATTACACAATAGATACTACAAGAATCGGAAATTGGGAGAACTAGGGAGATTAACATGTGATTCATTGGGAACAACCCTAGTTTCGATATTCTTGAAGTAAAAACATTTGAAAAGCCTCTTGGAGAAAGAATTCCAGGAGAGAAAACCGATACCTTATTGTAGAATTAAAACTACGAAGATTAACTTGAACTTTGCACGAAAAACCTTGAAGAATGCTTGCTTGAAATCGTCTAGGGTTCTAACGTTTTTCTCTTGTTTTTAGTTGTTGCGTTTTTGGGTGAATAACGTGGAACTAACTCTTTAAGAACTGAATTTTAACTAATTCTACTTGGACTATATAACCTAATTAAGTTAGAGCAATTAGCGAATTACAAAAACGCCCCTCCTAGATTGACTAGGATTAGAAGAAACTTGCCTTAACCGAAATCTGGATTTTTTCTTAGTGGTATCGGTTTTAGTCATTTAAATTAACTAATTAAGTTGCTAAATTAATTAATTAGGTAACCTAGGGTAATTACTAAAGTACCCCTAAGTTGTTAGGACCATAACCAACCTTTTGGACCATCCAAGGTTAGGTACTAGGTTGTCTCTTACTTGTCTTAACCAAAATCTGGAAATTGCTTAATGATTTCGGTTTTGTCCATTTAAATTAATTAATTAAGTTGCTAAATTAATTAAGTAAGTAACCTAGGGTTATTACTAAAGTACCCTTAAGTTGTTAGGACCATAACCAACCTTTTGGACCATCCTAGATTAGGTACTAGGTTGTCTCTTACTTGTCTTAACCGAAATCTGGAAATTGCTTAGTGATTTTGGTTTTGTCCATTTAAATTAATTAATGTGCACACGACACGACTAATGTGTACATGCCATGGATAAGGTTGCATGCAGTTGGGCGACGTCGCTTGCCATATGAACATATGCCACATTCGCGCATACTGGTTTTGGCTGATGTCGCATGCAATTGGCTAACGTCTCATGCCAAATACTCACATTCTATGTTCGTGTGTGCATGATTTGGATGAAGTTATATGCCATTGGCCGATGTTGCTTTCCATATGTGAACATGCCACACTAGATGAATGCAGGACTTCGCTGATGCTGTCAATCGTTGGTCGACATCTGCATACTAATATGTGCAGGCTACGCACAATGCTGGCAGATCACATCTATTGTCAGTAGACCAATATGTGCAAGCTATTGATGATGCTAGAAGGTCACTTTTGACGTCTGCAGACCGATGTGTGCAGTGTATTGACGACGTTGGCAGACAATGTTTGACGTCAACAAACCGATATGTGCTATCTCCAGACGATGCTGGCAGCTCATGTCTGTCATCGGCTGAGTGTTGTGCGCTAGACAAAGACGATGGGGGCCGTGAGCGCTCGATGTCTCCTGACCATTGTTAATAGTCAAAGGGTGATGCAGGCAATCCATGCCCAATTATAGATGAGCGATTTGCACAAGCCACGTTTGATGTACACAGTCAATGGGCGACAATGATTGATCAATGTGCATGCTACAAACGATGCTAGCATCCCACGTCTGCCGTCGGCCGGCCGTTGTGTGCAGGACAAGAGCGATGATGGAAAGCAAAGCGTGATGACCGCTGGGTGATGTGCACAGGCCATGGGTGATGTGGCTGGTCCACGCCCGATGTCGCCCGAGCAATTGGTACAGGCTTGGACCAATGCGACAGTCCACGACTAGTGTCGCCAGGCCGATGCCTCTTTTCGTTGACCGATGTGGCTTGTTTGATGTGCATAGGCCACAAGCAATGTTGCCTAGCTGATACGCTTTGACCATGGCTTAAGTGGTCTAGCTAATGTGCACACGACACATCTGATGCTTGCAGGCCTTAGCTGAAGTTAAATGTCGTTGGCCGACGTCTCTTTCCATATGCTCACATGCCATGTCTGTGCATGAAGGCCTTGGATGATGCCTCATACCTTTGGACAGCATTTCTTCAATATACACACATTCCTCATACATGCGTGTCGTCCTTTGCTAAAGTGTCATGCCATTGGCCGACATCATTTAATAGATGTGCACATGCCACGACCAATACACGAAGTCCTTGGTTGATATTGTCTATCGTTAACCGATATTTGCAGACCGATCTGTGTAGGATATAGACGATGCTGACATGTCATATTCGATGTCGGTAGACTAATTTCTACAAGATAAGAACGATGGTGGCAAGCCATGTTGGATGTCGGCAGACTGATATATGTAGGCTACAGAAGATGATGTTAGGCCACGTTCGATGTTGGAAGACCGATATATATAGGATGAAAATGATGTTAGTAACGCACGTCTGCCGTCGGCTGACCTGTGTGTAGGCCAAAGGCGATGAGGGAAAACCATGTCTTACAATGGTTGTCTATGTTGTGCATACCAAAGGCAATGTGGGAACGCCACGCCCGACGTCGGCTAACCATTGTGTGCAAGCCAAAGTAAATGCAGGTAGGCAAAGCCCGACGTAGGCTGACCGTTGTGTGTAGGAAAAAGGTGATGCTCACAGGACACGTAAATGTCAACTTTCCATTGTGTGCATGCCAAAGGCGATGCGGGAAGGCCACTTCGAATATTGGTTGACTCTTGAGTAGGCCAAAGGCGATAGGGGCAGGCAACGCCCGACGTCGTTTGGTAATTGTGTAGGCCAAAGTTAATGGGACAAGGCAACACCTTATGTCTCCTGACCATTGTTTGCACGCAAGGAAGATGAGGGAAGTCCACGCCCCACAATGTCTAAGTGATGTGCACAAACCACAACCCTCACGGGCATTTCATTGACGACGTCGGCTGAGTAATGTGCAGGTTACGGCGGATGCGGGTGGCCCATGTTCGACGTCTGCTGGCCTTTGTGTGTAGGACAAGGGCAATGGGCAAAGGACATGTCTGACGACCACTGGGTTGTGTGCATAGGCCACGGCCGATGCGGCTGGTCCATGCCTGACGTCCTCTGAGCTATGTGCACAAGCCAGGGCCGATACGACAGTCTACAACCAATGTCTCCTGGCCAATGCCTCTTATCGTTGGTCAATACCGCTTGTTTGAAGCACATACGCCTTGTCTGATGCTGCCAGCTATCGGCCGACGCCGATGTCGCCCTACAGACATGCCACAACCTATGTTGCCTACTTTTAGCCAATGTCTATTGCCCGATGTGCACCCTCTTTAGCTAATGATGCCTGATGTAGGCCGATGCAAAGGTCGCTCAGCCGATGCACACAAGCCACGACCAATGCATGCAAACCTTGGCTGATGATGTGTTCCATTGTCCAACGTTTCATTGCAAATGCAGACATGCCATGTTAGATGTGTTTAGGCCTTGGCTGATGTTTTCTGCCATTGGCCAATGTCGCTTACCCGAAGCACACAAGACTTGGCTAATGGTGCCTTCTATTTCCAACGTTGAGGTCTCCAAGCCGATGCACACCCGCCACGGGTTATGTGTGAATGCCTTCGATGATGTTGTTTGTCGTTGTCTGATGATGCTTGCCAGATGTGCACAAATAATGTCAGAAGCCTGAAGACCTTAGCTGATGCTGCCTTTTGTTGGTCGATATCTCTTGTCCAATGCATGTAGGCCACGACCAATGTCGCCCAGTGTATGCGTACACGCCATGGATAATGCGTACAAACCTTGGATGATGTTGTCTGTCATTGGTCGATGTCGCCTAGCCTATGCGCGCAGTCCACGACTGATGCCACAGAGTTGTTGCGCACACGCCATGACTGATGCATGCAGGCCTTCGATATTATTGTATGATATATCCTGCTTATGCGCACAGGCTATAACTGATGACGCCTAGCCGATGCACATAAATCACAGCTATAGTCGCCCAAACGATGTGCACATGACATGGCTGATGTATGCACACCTTGGATAATGTTGCATTCTATTAGACAACGTCTCTTCCAAGATGCGCACATTCCACGTCTATGCATGCAGGCCTTGGCTGAAGTTCGATGCCATTGGATGACATTGCTTGCTAGATGAGCACATGCCACATTTGATGTGTGCAGGACGATTTTCTTGTCGTTGGATGACATCTCTATACCGATGTGTGCAGTCTGCGGAAAATGCTAGAAGGACACATCCTATGTCGGCACACTGATGTGTACATGCAACATATGATGCTGGTAGTCCACGTTTGAAGTTGGTAGAGCGAGGTGTGAAGGCTTCAAAAGATTTTTTTCATGCCACGTTCGACGTACGCAGACTACAGGCTTTGGACGATATTGGCAGCCCATGTCCAACGTCGACTGACCATTTTGTGCTGCCCAAAGGTAATTCGAGCACACTACATCTAACGTCGGATGACCATTGTGTGAAGACCAAAAGCGATGCGGGCATGGAATGCCTGATGTCGGCATACCATTATGTGCAGACTAAGGGCGATTCGAGCTTTCCACACCCGACAATGATTAAGCGATGTGCACAAACCACGGCCGATACGGGAAGTCCACGGCCAACGTCGACTAAGTGATGTGCACCAACTACGATTGATGTGTGCATGCCTTTGTTGATGTTGCATTCCATTGGCAGACGTCGCTTGCCAGATGTGCACATGCCACATTTGTGCATGTAGTCCTTGGCTGATGCCGCATGCTATTGGCCAACATCCCTTTACAGATATGTACATTCCACGTCCATGTGTGCAGGCCTTGTTAAAGCCGCATGACATTGGCTGACGTCGCTTACCAAATGCACACATGCCACACTAGATGTGTGAAGGCCTTGACTGATGTTGTATGCGGGGCAAGGGAGATTTGGGCATTCCAGACAAAACAATGACTTAGCGGTGTGAATAAACCACGAGCGATGCGGCCAGTCCACTGCCAACGTCGACTAAGCGATATGCACAGGCCACGACTAATAAGGGCGGCCCACGAGCAATGTTGCCTTACCATTGTCGCTTTCTGTTGGCCGACGTTGTTTTCCCAAATCACACCGGTCTTGGTTGATGGTGCATGTCGTTGTCCGACACTAATGTTGCCCAACCGATGTGCACATGCCACGAGACATGCGTGCATGCCTTCTCTTATGCTGCCTTTCGTTGGCCGACGTTGCTTGCCCGATATCCACATGACTCGTCCTATGCGTGGCCCACTTGGAGCTTTTGATTAAGTTGCGTGGATTTTGACTTAGAATAGTTGACGTCATTTTTTCCAAAGATTCATAATGAATATGTACAACCCAAATATTCACGTTCGAAGGTACAAACACATATTAACTTCCAAAAATAAATTTTTTATATATATAAAAAATAGTTTTCAACCATTTTCATTTGCATTTTTTTTGATTAATTCTAGAATGAGTAATTAATTAATAAAAAATGGGGAAAATATGAAACTATAAAAATAACGCCAAAAATTTACAAATAAGTATAGTAACCTTAAATGCAATAATTTTAACATTTTATTTTGATTTTTATTTTGTTCTATAAATCTAGAAAATGAGTAATTTATAGATAAAACAAGGAAAATTATGAAAAAAATATAAAATTAACCCTAAAAATTCACAAATAAGTGTAGTAACCTTAAATTCAACAATTTCAATAATTTTTTTAATTGTATTTTTTGTTTGGTAAATCCCTTAATTGGGTAATTCATGAATGAAAATATGAAAAAAAATATAAAATTAATTCAAAAAATTCAAAATAAATATAGTAACCTCAAATTCATCTATTTTAACATTTTTTTAAATATTTTTTATTTTTGTTCGGTAATCCCAAAAATTGGTAATTCATTAATGGAAAATTTCAAAAATATGAAAAAAATAAAACATTAACGCCAAAATTCACAAATAAATATAGTAACATTGAATCCACCATTTTGAACATTTTTTAAACTTTTTATTTGAGTTGGGTAATCCCAAAAATGGGTAATTCATGAATAAAAATACTGGATTAAAATTAACGCCAAAAATTCAAAAATAAATATAGTAACCATTAATTCAACAATTCAACCATTTTTTTAGTTTTTACTTTTATACAGTAAATCTTGAAAAAGGGTAATTCATTAATAAAAATAGGAAAAATATAAAATTAATGCCAAAAATTCACAAATAAACATAGTAACCTTAAATTCAACAATGTCAATAATTTTTTAATATTTATTTTTGTTTGATAAATCTTGAAAATGGGTAATTTAATAATAAAAAATAGGGAAGACATAAAAAAATTATAAAATTAACGCCAAAAATTCACAAATAAATGTTGTTGGACGTCACTTGTCTAACAAGTGCAAGCCACAAATGATGCTGGTAGTCAAGTCCAATGTCGTTTGATCGAAGTGTGCAGGCCACAAGGGAGGCGCAGACAGATGTGTGTTGGCCAGAAACTATGTTGACTGGCCACGTCCAACGTCGTCAGATCGATGTGTGCAGGCTACAGACGATGCTTGTATACACATCTAACATCGACTGACCGATATGTACAGGGTAGAGACGATAGGTGTAGCCCACATCCGATGTCTGTTGACTGTTGTGTGCAGGACAAAGGGGATGTGGTCAAGCCATGTCTAACGTCGGCTGACCATTGTGTGTAGGCCAAAGGCAATGTGGAAAGGCAATGTCCAACGTCAGAAAATTATTGTGTGCAGGCCGAAGGAGAAGCGCGAAGGCCCAGCCCAATGTCGGCTGAACGTTTTTAATGCAAAAAGGCAATGGGTGAAGGCAATGCCCGATGTCACCTAACCGTTGTTTGCAGGCCAAGCGCGATGCACGAAGTCCACGCCTGATGATGGTTAAGCGATGTGCAATAGTCATGGCCTATTAGGGCAGTCCACGATTGAAGTTGGTTGAGCAATGTGCAGGTTACGACCGATGCAAGGTGTCCACGTATGACGTCAGCTGACAATTGTGTGCAGGCCCAAGGCGATGTTGGTAGGACAAATTAATGACGTTGAGTGATGTGAAAATGCCACAACTGATGTGGAAGTCCACGAAAAATGTCTCCTGGACGGTTCCGCTTGATGTTTGTTGATGTTGCTTTCCAAAAACACACTAGGCTTGGCTGATCCTGACTTCCGTTGGTCGACATTGATTTCACCCTGCGGATGTGCACACGTAACGGCTAATGCGTGCATGCATTGGCTGATATTTTCTCCCGTTGGCCAACGTCAATTGCCCAAAGAGCACAATCCTTGCCTTACACTACTTGACGATGGACAATGCAAATGTCTCCCAACCGATTCAAACACGCCACAAGCGACGCGTGCAGGACCTTGTAGATCTTGTATTTCATTACCAAACTTTGTTTTCCAGATGTGCACATGCCATGTTAGATGTTTGTAGGCCTTGGCTGATGTTAGTTGCCATTAGCCGATGTTTCTTGCCTGAAGCGCAGAAGCCTTGGCTTATGGTTCTTGCCACTGGCCGACATCAATGTCACCCAGATGATGCACATACACCACAGGTTATGCGTGCATGCCTTAAAAAATGCTACATGCACTTGTCTGACGTCGCTTGCTAGATGCGCACAAACAACCTTAGATGCGTAAAGACCTTCACAGATGCTGCATGTTGCTGGACAATGTTGCCTTGTCGATGCATGAAAACTTACAAAAATGTCGCCCAATCGATGCGCCCACGCCATGGATGATTCGTGCAAGCCTTGGATGTTGTTGCCTGCCATTGATCGATGTCGCTTGGCTGATGCGTGTAGGTCACAAACAATGTCACTGAGTCGATGCCCACACGACATAGGTGATAGATGCAGACCTTGGCTATTGCTTCTTGCCATTAGTTGATGTCGCTTTGTAGATTCGTGTAGGCGACAACCGATGTCTCCTGGCCGATGTGCTCACACTATGGTCGACGTAACATAGTCGATGTGCATATAACATGATCGATGCATGGAGGCCTTTGTTGATGTTGTATGCTGTTGGCCGATGTCACATGCCATATGCGCACATGCCACATCCGTGCATGGCCACCCTGGCAAATTTCACATGCCATTGGCCGATTACGCTTGTGAGATACACATATTCCACGTTTGTGCTTGCAGGTCTTTGCTGAAGTCGCATGCCATTGGCGAATGTCTCTTTCCAGTTGTCCACACATCACATCAGATACATGCAGGACTTGGCTAATGTAATATGTCGTTGTCTGACATCAGCAGACCAATGTGTGCAGGCTACGAACGATGCAGGCAGGACACACGCAACGTTGGCATACCGATGTACAAAACCTATGGATGATGTTTGGAGACCACATTCAATGTCTACAGACCGATGAGTGCACACTACGGATGATGCTATCAAGCCCCATTCGACGTAGGCAGACCAATGTGTGCAGGATGCGGGGCGATGGTGGCAGCCCACATTCGATGACAGCTGACCATTGTATGCATTCCAGAGGCAATGCGAGCAGCCCACATCCAATGTCGGATGACCATTATTGGCAGGCCAAAGGCGATACAAGTATGCCAAGCTCGACGTTGTGTGCAGGCCAAAGGTGATGGAGGAAAACAACTCCTGATGTCAGATGACCGTTGTGTATAGGCCAAGATCAATACTGGTAATCCACACCCGACGATGACTGAGCGATGTACACAAGCCACGGCCAATGCGGGCAGTCCACAGTCAATGTCGTCTGAGTGACGTGCACAAGCCATGGTCGATGCGGGCAATCAATGACCTATGTCTCCAGGATGATGCTGCTTGCCATTGGCCGACGTCGTTTGCCCCAAGCACACATTCCTTCACAAATACTTCCTATCGTTACACAAAATTTATGTAACACACATTTCTTCACAGATACTTCCTATCTTTACACGACATTGATGTCACCAGTCGATGCGCACACACCATGGCTCATGCGTATAGGCCTTGGCTGATGCTTCTTGTCATTGGCCGACGTCACTTGCCTGATTCGCACTAGCAACAGACGATGTTGCCTTCCATTGGAAAACTCTAGCTTAGCAATGTGCACAATCACAGTCGATGCAGGCAGTCCACGACAGAAGTCATCAGAGCATTATGCAGGCTACAAGCGATGCGGGCAACCCAGGTTCGAGTCGGCTGGCAATTGTATGCAGGCCAAGAGTGATGCGTGAAGACAAGCTCGATGGACTCATTGCAATGTGCACAAGCTACGACTGATGTGGCAAGTCCATGCTCGATGTCGGCTGAGTGACGTACATAGGCCATGACCGATGCGGCAGTCAACGACCAAGGCGACAATCCACTACCAATATTGTTTGGCCGATGCTTCTTGCCGTTGGGCTATGACGCTTGCCCGAAGCACACAGTCCTTGGATGAAGGTGTCTGTCATTGGCATATGCCGATGTCGCCTTGCTAATGTGCACACACCATGAATGAAGCGTGCAATACTGGGATGTTGCTTCCTACCGTTGGCCAACATCACTTGCCCAAAGCGCACATGCCTTGGCTGACGCTGCCTGATGTTGGCCAATGCAAATGTATCCCAGCCGATGCACACACAATATGACCGATGCATGCATGCCTTTGTTGATGTTGTATTCCATTGGCCAACTTACCTTTCGACATGCGCACTAGTCATGTCAGATGTGTGCACCCCTTGATAGATGCTTTCTTCCGTTGGCCGACGTCGTTTGCCCAAAGACAAAATGTCCTGGTTGATGTTGCCTGTCGTTAGCAGAAGTCGATATCGTTCAGCTGATGCACACATGCCATAAGTTATGCGTCCATAACTTTGATGATGTTGCATGACATTGTCCAATGTCTCTTTCTAGATGAGCCACAAAACATATTTGATTCATGAAGACCTTCATTGATACTAGCTGCCATTTGTTGATGTTGCCTTGATGATGCACGTAGGCCACGACCGATATGACTGATGCGTGCAGGCCTTGGCTAAAGCAGCTTATCATTTGTGAATGTCGCCTGGTTAATGCTCCTACCATGATCAATGTCGCCGAATTGATGCACACACCCCACGACTGATGTGTGCAGGTATTGGATGTTGATGGTTGTCATCAGGCCGATTTGCGCAGGCCAAAAGTGATGTCTCATGCCCAATGCATTTCAAACAACTGCCTAAGTTGCCTAGCCAATGTGCACACAACATTGTTGATACGTGCATACCTTAGGTGATGCTGCATTCTGTTGGCCGACATTACTTGCAATGCACCTGCCATTTCCCGATGTCAATTTCTAGAAATACACATTTCACGTGCGTGCGTGGAGACTTGGCTGAAGTCGTATGCCATTGGCCAAGCATCTTTTAACATGTTCACATGCCACGTCAGGCGTCAGCAGACTCTTGTTTTCAAGCCAAAGACTGTTCTGCCAGACCACGTCCGATGTCGGTTGACCATGGTTTGCATGACAAAGTCCATGCGGGAAGGCCACGCCCGGCGTAGCCTGACGTTTGTATGCAGGCCAAAGTCGATACAGAGAGGCAACACCCTATGTTAGCTAATCGTTGTGTGCAGACCAAGGGCGATGTGGGAAATCCACACACGGTAATGATTGAGCAATGTGCAAAAGCTACTGCCGATGCGGGCATTCCACGGCCAACATTAGTTGAGCGATGTGTAAAAGCCACAACCAATGTTTCCTGGCTGATGTCGCTTTCCGTTGGCTGACGTCGCTTGCCTAAAGTGCACATGTCTTGGTTGATGCTACCTGTCGTTTCTGAATACTGATGTCGTCCAGGCGATGTGCACACATCATGGGTAATGCGTGCAGGTTTTGGCTAATGCTTCCTTTTGTTATCCTATATCGCTTCCCTTATGCTCACTAGCTACAAACGATACCTCTTACCATTGGTCGACTCTAATATCGCTTGCCAAATGCACACGTGACACGTCTAATGCATGGACGCCAAGTTGGTTGATGTCGTCTGTATTTTGCCGACGTCGTTTACCCGATGCCCACATTCCACGTCAAATGTGTGGCCAGATGGAGCTCTTGATTTCATAACACGGATTTTACTTAGAGGAGTATACATAGTTTTTTTTCCTGATATTGATAATGAACATGTAAAACCCAAAGATGCACGTTCTAACGTACAAACAAGCATTAGCTTTCACAAATAACTTTTTTATATTTATAAAAAAATAGTATTTTTTTTGTATTTTTTGGGTTATCCCGAAAATAAGTAATTGATTAATAAGACATATAAAAATTATAAAAATAATGCAAAAAATTTACAAAAACATATAGTAACCTTAAATTCAACAATTACACTAATTTTTTTAATTTTTATTTTGTTTGGTAAATCCTGAAAAATAATTTTTTTTTAACAAAATACAAAATTAATGCCAAAAATGCACAAATAAAAATATAGTTACCTTAAAAATTCAACAATTTGACTAATTTTTTTAAATTTTTTTTCGTTTGTTAAATCATGAAAAATGGATAATTCATGAATAAAAAATATATAAAAAAAGTTAACGCTAAAAATTCACAAATAAAATTGTAACCTTAAATTCATCAATTTCGACAATTTATTTATAAAAAAAATGGGTTAATCCTGGAAAATAGATAATTCATTAACAAAAAATAAGAAAATATGAATATTAAATATAAAATTATCGTCAAATTAATGCCAAAAATTCACAATAAATACGGTTATCATAAATTTAACAATTTTCAAATTTTTATTTTTGTTCGATAAATTTTGAAAATTGGTAATTAATTAATCAAAAATATAAAAACTGAAAAAATTATAAAATTAAAGACAAAAATTCACAAATAAATATAGTAACCTTAAATTCAACAATTTTATAAATTTTAATTTTAAAAATGTGATGTAAAACATAAAAAAACTATAAAAAATAAATTTTAAAAAATGAATTAAAGTCGAAATAATCTTAAGATGTGAAACTTATGATGTAGTACATATTTGTACAAATAAAAGATTTTTTAATATTGTACAAACTGTTAACGAAATGAAATTCGTACGAATGAATGATGTGAGGCAGATACATTTAGAATAAATGATGTAAAATATATGAATATGTTGTTATGCAGGAACGACGTTTCACACTCTTTAGATTTTTGTACGGAATGGAATCCACATGTTTTCGACTAGACCTCGATCAATGCTGTTGCATGCGACGTTGCTCCTCTACCAAGTGCAAGTCACAAAAGATGGGGGTAGGCACTTCCGATGTTGGCAGTCCGAAGTGTGCTGGCCCATGCGATGTTGCTGACACGTTTGACGTCGGCAGGCCGATGTGTGCATGCTACAGACAATGTTGGCAGGCCACGTCCAAAGTCGGCAGACAGATATGTGAAGGCTACAGATGATGATAGAAGGCCACATCAGACGTCGGCTGACCGATGTGTGAAGACCACCGGTTATAGTTGCAGCCCACATTTGAAGTGGACTGACCATTGTGTTCATGCAAAAGGCAATGCAGGCAGGCTATGTTTGAAGTCGTTTTACCATTGTGTGTAGGCCAAAGGCGATGCAGGTGGGCCACATCCGACTTGAGCTGTCTATTTTGTGCAGGCCAAAGGTGATGCAGGAAGTTAAGGCTCCACGTCGGCTAACGGAAGTACAGGGCAAAGGAGATAGGGGTACGCAACGCCCGATGTCTCATGACCAATGGTTGCAAGTCAAGGTTTATACAGGCAGTCAACACTGATGAAAGATGAGCGATGAGGACAGGCCACAACAGATTTTGGCAGTCCACGACCGAAGTCAGCTGAGCAATGTGCAGGCTACAGCCAATAAGGGCAGCCCACATCTGATGTCGATTTTCTGTTATGTGCAGGCCAAAGGCGATGGGGAAAGTCAAAGGCTGACGACCGGTGAGTGATGTGCACTGGCCACAACAGATGGGAATGGTACACGCATGACGTTGGTTGAGCGTGTGCATAATCTATGACTGATGCGGCAGTCCACGACCGATGTAGCTTGGATGATACCGCTTGACATTGGCCGATGTCGCTTGCCTGAAGCACACTAGTCTTGGATGATGCTGTGTGCCATTGGTTGATGTTGATGTCACCTTGCCGATGTGCACACGCTACGGCTGATGTGTGCAGGCCTTCGCTTATATAGTCTTTCATTGGTCGACGTAACCTTCTCGATGCGTGCATGCTTAAGCCAATGTCACCAAGCCGATTCACACATGCCACAGTTGATGTGTTCACGCGTTGACTGATGTTTCCTGCCATTGGTCGATGTCGCCTAGCTGATATTTGTAGGCCTCAACCTATGTCACCGAGTCGATGCGCACACACCATAGCTGATGCGTTAAGGCCTTGGTTGTTGCTGCCTTCTTTTGGATGATGTTGCTTTGCCGATGCATGCTGACCCAGGCCAATGTTTACTAGACAATACTCTAAGACCACAACTGAAGTCACCCGCCGATATGCACACGACACGGCTGAAGCGTGAAGGCCTTGGTTATTATTGCTTGTCATTGGACGAAATCAGTTGCCAGATTTGCACATGCCACATCCGTGCATAGCCCTTGTCTGATAAAGCATGCCATTGGTTGACGTGTCTTGCGAGATACACACATTCCACCTTTATTCTTGCAAGCCTTGGCTAAAGCTGCATGCCATTGGCCGACGTCCCTTTCCAGATGCACACATGCCACGTCACATGCGTGTAGGCATTGGGTGACACTACCTCTATTTGGACGACATCAGCAGACCGGTGTGTGTAGACTACGAACGATGCTGGAAGGCCACATCCAGCATCAGCATACAAATCTGCGTAGGCTAAGGACGATGTTGGGAGGACACAATCGACATCCGTATACTGATGTTTGCAGGCTATCGAAGATGCTTTCACTCAACGTTCAATGTTGGTAGACTGATGTATGCAGGCTTCGAACGATGGGTCAGCCCACATCCAACGTCGGTTGACCATTGTATGCATGCTAAAGGCAATGTGGGTAGACCACATCCAATGTCAGCTGAAAAATGTGTCTGGCCAAAAGTTATGCAGGCAGGCCATTCCCAACACCAAGTGACTTTTGTGTGCAGGACAAAGGTGATGCGGTCTGTCAATGCCCGATGTCGACTAACCATTGTGTGTAGGCCAAGGGCAATTGGGGTACTTCATGTGCTACACTAACTGAGTGATGCACAGAAGCCACGACCGATTCTGTCAGTCCACTGTCAATATTACAAAGAAACGTGCACAAGACACCATCGACGTGCGCGGTCAACGACTAATGTCGCCTTACCGATCCGCTTTTTATTGGCCACGTGCTTGCCCAAAACTAACATGCCTTGGCATAAGCTGCCTGTCGTTGCCTTACGCCAATGTCGCCCAACCGATTCGCGCACACCACGACTCATATGTATAGACCTTGGCTAATGCTGCATTATATTGGCCAACGTCACTTGCCCAATGCGCAGTAAAAATAGATAATGTTTCCTTCCATTGGCTGATGTGGTCTTACGGATATGCACAATCCATAATTAATACAGGCAATCCACAAGCGACGTCAACTAAGAAATATTGCACGCTACGGCCGATAAAGACAGCACACGATTGAAGTTCGCTGGTCGTTGTGTGCAGGCCAAGGGTAATGTGGGAAGGACAAGACCGGTGACCGCTGAGTGATGTGCACAAGCCACGACCGATTCGGCCAATCCATGCCCTACGTTGGCTAAGCGATGTGCATAGGCCTCGACAGATGTGGCAGTCTACATCCAATGTCATCTGGCGAATGGCACTTCCCGTTGGCCGATGAAGCTTGCCTGAAACACACATGCCTTAGATAATGGTGTTAGTCATTGGTCAACTCCAATGTCACCTTGTTGATGTGCACAAGCCATAACTATTATGTGAAGGCCTTGATTGATGCTACCTGTCGTTGGCCAACGTCACTTGCCTAAAGCACACAGGCCTTGGATGATGTTGCGTGACGTTGGCCAATGTAAGTATCACCCAGTTGATGCATACCCGCCATGATCGATGCGTGTAGGCTTTGGATTGTGTTGCATTCCATTGGCCAATGTCGCTTTCCAAATGCTTATATGTCATGTCAAATTCGTGCATGCCTTGGCTGATGCTACCTGCCATTGGCAGACGTCGTTCAGTTAAAGAACATAAGCCTTGGCTTATGGTGCCTTCTGTTGGCCGACGCTGATATCTCTCAGCCAATGCACATACGCCACAGGTTATGAGTCCATGCCTTGGATGATGCAATGTGACGTTCTCCGGCGTCGCTTTCTAGATGTATGAAAACCTTAGTTGATGTTACGTGCCATTTACTGATGTCGCCTGGCCGATTCATGAGGCCACGTCCTATTTCACCCCGTCGATGCACACACGCCACGAATGATACGTACAAGCCTTAGTTGATGCAGCCTACCATAGGTTGATGTCGGTCTAAGAGTCGACGCACATACACCACGACATATGTTTGCAGGCCTTGCTTGTTGTGGCGTGCTATTGGCTAACGTCGTTTGCCCAAAGTACACAAGCATTGCCTAATATTGTTTGACGTTGGCCGATGCAAATGTTGCCTAAGCGATGAACACACGCGACGGCCAATGCATGCAGGCCTTGGCTGATGATGCATTCCCTTAGCGAATGTCGCTTGCTTGATGCGTACATGTCATGTCAAATGCTTACCAGCGTTGGATGATGCTTCATGTCATTGTTTGATTTCTTTTGTCCGAAGCGCACAAGCCTTGGCTGAGGGTGGATGCCATTTTCCAACGTCGATGTCGCTCAACCGATGCATACACACCACATGTATTGCATACATGCCCTTGATGGTGATGTATGTTGATGTCCAACGTCTCTTGATTGATGAGCGCAAACCACGTTAGTTGCGTGAAGACCTTGGATGATGCTTCGTGTAAATTGAACAACATTGCCTGGACGATGAATGCATGCCACGACAGAAGTCGCCCAATTAATGTGCACATTCCACATTAGATGTGTGCAAGCCTTGACTGATGTTGCCTGTAATTGGTCGATGTCGCCTGGACAATGCGCGCATGCAAGGACTGATGTTGCTGAGTCAATGTGTACACAAACGAATGATGCGTGTTGTCCTTGTGTATTGCTGCATCCCATTGGCTGATGTGTTTTGGTCGATGCACGAATGCCAAAGTCGATGTGCTCAGAAAACGGATGAAGTCACCTAGTCGATGTGCACACAACATGACTAATGTGTACAGGCCCTGGATGAGATTGCATGCAGTTGGACGATGCCGCTTGCCAAATGTACATATGCCACGTTCGAGCATGCTGTATTTGGGTGATGTCGCATGCAATTGGCTAATGTCTCATGCCAGATACTCACATTCCATGTTCGTGTGTGCAGGATTTGGCTGAAGTAATATGCCATTGGCCGAAGTTGCTTGCCATATGCGCACATGCCACACGAGATGCATGGAGGACTTGGCTGATGCTGTCACCCGTTGGTCGACATTTGCATACTGATATGTGCAGGCTACGCACGATGCTAGCCGACCACATCTATTTTCACTAGACAGATGTGTGTAGGCTACGGACGATGCTCGAAGGCCACATTCGACATTTGCAAACCAATGTGTGCAAGCTACAGATGACGCTGGCAGGCAATGTTTGACGTCAACAGACCGATTTGTGCTATCTCCAGACGATGGTGGCAGCCCACGTCTGACGTCAGCTGAGTGTTGTGCGCTGGACAAAGACGATGGGGAATGGGAATGCTCGATGTCTATTGACCGTTGTTTATAGGCCAAGGGTAATGCAGGGAACCCATTCCCAATGACAGCTGAGCGATTTTTACAAGCCACGGTCGATGTACGCAGTCAATGGCTGATGCCGATTCAGCAATGTGCACGCAGCCCATGTCCGACGTCGGTTGAACGTTGTGTGCAGGACAAGAGCGATGAAGGAAGGGAAAGCATGATGACCGCTCGGTGATGTGCACGGGCCATGGGTAGTGTGGTTGGTCCACTCCCAATGTCGCCCGAGCAATAGGTACAAGCTTGGACCAATGCGACAGTCCATGACTAGTGTCGCCTGGCCGATGCCTCTTTTTGTTGACTGATGTGGCTTGGACGATGTGCATAGGCCACAACCAATGTTTCCTAGCCGATGCACTTAGACCATGGCTTAAGTGGTCGAGCAAATGTGTACTGTGCACATCTGATGCTTGCAGGCCTTGGCTTAGTTAAATGTTGTTGGCCGACGTTGCTTTCCAGATGCACACATGCATTGTCCGTGTATGCAGGTCTTAGATGATGCCACATACCTTTGGCCAACATTTCTTACAAGATACACACATTCCTCATCCATGCGTGTCGGTCTTGTCTGAAGCCGCATGCCATTGGCCGACGTCTTTTGCCAGATGTGCACATGCCACAACAAATGCATGTCGTCCTTTGCTGATGCTCCCTTTCATTGGCGGATATCTGCAAACCAATGTGTGTAGGCTACAGACGATGCTGACAGGTCATATCTGATGTCAGCAGACCAATTTTTGCAGGCTACGAACAATGGTGGCAAGCCATGTTGGACATCGGCAGACTAATGTGTGCAGGCTACAGAAGATGACGTCAGTCCATGTTCGATGTTTGCTGACCTATATGTGTCGGATGAAGACGATGTTGGTAACCCACGTCCGACGTCGGCTGTCTTGTGTGTAGGCGAAAGGCGATGTGGGCAAACCATGTCTTAGGATGGCAGACTATGTTGTGCACGCCAAAGGCGATGCGGGTACGCCACGCTCGACGTCGGCTGACCATTGTGTGCAAGCCAAAGTAAATGCGGGTAGGCAAAGCTCGACGTAAGCTGAAAATTGTGTGCAGGAAAAAGGTGATGTAGGCAGGCCACGTCGAACATCGACTTTCCATTGTGTGCATGCCAAAGGCGATGCGGGAAGGCCACGTCGAATATTTGTTGACTGTTGTGCAGGCCAAAGGTAATAGGGGAAGGCAACGCCCGACGTCGTGTGATTATTGTGTAGGCCAAAGTCAATGGGGGAAGGCAACGCCTGATGTCTCCTGACCATTGTTTGCATGCCAAGGAAGATGCGGGAAGTCCACGCCCCAAAATGTCTAAGCGATGTGCACAAACCACGACCCGCACGGGCATTTCATTGACGACGTCGACTGAGAAATATGCGGGTTACAGCGGATGTAGGTGGATCATGTCCGACGTCAGCTAGCCGTTGTGTGTAGAACAAGGGCGATGGGAGAAGGACATGCCCGACGACCACTGGGTTGTGTGCATAGGCCACGACCAATGCAGTTGTTCCATGCCTGACGTCTTCTGAGCGATGTGCACAAGCTAGTGCCGCTACAAAAGTCTACAACCAATGTCTCCTGGCCAATGCATCTTGTCGTTGGCCGATGTCGTTTGACCGAAGTAGGTACGCCTTGGCTGATGCTGCCAGCTATCAAACAACGCCGATGTCGCCCTACCGACAAGCCACAACTTATGTTGACCACTTTTGGCCATTATCTCTTGCCCAATGTGCACCGGCCTTAGCTGATGATGCCTGACGTAGATCGATGTAAAGGTCGCTTAGCCTATGCACACACACCACGAACAATGCGTGCATGCCTTGGCTGATGTTGTGTTCCATTAGCCAACATTTCTTTCCAAATGCGCACATGCCATGTTAGATGCGTTTAGGCCTTGGTTGATGTTGTCAGCCATTGGATGATTTCTCTTGCCCGAAGCACACAAGAGTTGTCTAATGGTTCCTCCTATTTCCGAAGTCGATGTACCAAGCCGATGCACACACACCATGGGTTATGTGTGCATGCCTTGGATGATATTGTATGTCGTTGTCTGACGACGCTTTCTAGATGTGCACAAACCACGTCAAATGCGTGAAGAACTTAGATGATGTTGACTGTCATTGGCCGACGTCTCCTGTCCAATGCATTTAGGCCGCGACCAATGTCGCCCAGAGTATGCGCACACGCCATGGATAATGCGTACAAGCCTTGGATAATGCTATCTACCATTGGTCGATGTCGCCTGGCTGATGTGCGAAGTCCACGACTGATGCCACCGACTTGATGCGCATACGCCATGACTGATGCATGCAAGCCTTTGCTAGTGTTGCTTGCGATTGGCAGATATATCTTGGTTGATGCGCGCAAGCTACAGCTTATGAAGCCTAGCCGATGCGCTTAGACCACGGCTATAGGCGCTCAATCGATGTGCACGTGCCATGGATGATGTATGCACGCCTTGGCTGATGTTGCATTCCCTTAGACGATGTTTCTTACTAGATGCGCACATGCCACGTCTGTGTGTGCAGGTCTTGGCTGAAGTTACATGCCATTGGGTGACGTCGCTTGCTAGATGAGCACATGCCATGTTTGATGCGTGCAGGTTGATTTGCTTGTCGTTGGACGACATCTATACACCGATGTGTGCAGGCTCCGGAAAATGCCGGAAGCCCACATCCAATGTCGGCACACCGATATGTACATGCTATAGACAATGTTGGCAGGACACGTTCGATGTTTGTGGAGTGATGTGTGAAGGCTACAGAAGTTGTTGTCATTCCACGCTAGACTTCGGCAGACCCATGTTTGTTGGCTTGGGACGAGGTTGGCAGCCCATGTCCAAGGCCGACTGACAATTTTGTGCAGCCGAAAGGATATTCGATCATACTACGTCTGACGTCGACTGACCATTGTGTGCAGACCAAATGCGATGCGGG
This sequence comes from Solanum sitiens, assembly GCA_016801875.1. NCBI lineage: Eukaryota > Viridiplantae > Streptophyta > Magnoliopsida > Solanales > Solanaceae > Solanum > Solanum sitiens. Next base: position 229,738 of record JABWTJ010000258.1, read on the forward strand.
CATGGAATGCATGATCTCGGCATACCGTTGTATGGAGACCGAGGTTGATTCGAGCATTCCACGCCTGACAATGACTAAGCGTTTTGCACAAACCATGGCCGATGAGGGCAGTCCACGCCCAACGTCGACTAAGCGATGTGCACAGGTCACGACTGATGCGTGCAAGCCTTGGTTGAGGTTGCATGACTTTTGGCAGACGTCGCTTGCCTGATGTGAACATGCCACATTCGTGCATGAAATCCTTCGATGATGTCGCATGCTATTGGCCGACATCCCTTGCTTGATACATACATTCCACGTCCATGTGTACAGGACTTATTAAAGATGCATGCCATTGGCTGATGTCGCTTACCAAATGTGAGCATGCCACATGAGATGTGTGCAGGCCTTGGCTGATGTTATATGCAAGGAAAGGGGATTCGTTCATTCCACACCCTACAATGACTTAGCGATGTTAACAAACCATGAACGATGCGGGCTGTCCAATGCCGACGTCGAATAAGTGATGTGCACATGCCACAACCAATACAGGCGTTCCACGAGCAATGTTGCCTTGCCGTTGTCGCTTTCTTTTGGCCGACGTCGTTTTCCCAAATCACACAGGTCTTGGTTGATGGTGCATGTTTTTTCCCGATGCCGATGTTGCCCAGCTAATGTGCACACGCCACGACACATGTGTCAGGCCTTCGCTTATGCTGCCTTTTGTTGGACGACGTTGCTTGCTGTATATCAACATGACACGTCTGATACGTGGCCCACTTGGAGCTTTTGATTCCGTTGCGTGGATTTTGACTTAGAGGAGTAGACGTCATTTTTTCCAAAGATTCATAATGAACATGTACAACCCAAATATGCACGTTCGAAGATACAAACACACATTCACATCCAAAAATAAGTTTTATATATATATAAAATAATATTCAACCATTGTTTTTATTTGTATTTTTTTGATTAATCCCAAATTGAGTAATTGATTAATAAAACATAGGAAAAATATGAAAAAATATAAAAATAACGCGAAAAAATTATAAATAGATATAGTAACCTTAAATGCAATAATTTTAACAATTTTTTATAATTTTTTTGTACGATTAATCTAGAAAATGAGTAATTTATGCATAAAACAAGGAAAACTATGAAAAAATATAAAATTAACCCCAAAAATTCACAAATAAATATAGTAACCTTAAATTAAACAATTTTAATAATTTTAAATTATTATTTTGTTTGCTAAATCCCTAAATTGGGTAATTCAAAAATTAAAATATGAAAAACAAATAATATAAAATTGATTCCAAAAATTCAAAAATAAATATAGTAACCATAAATTCATCTATTTCAACATTTTCTAAAATTTTTTATTTTTGTTCGATAATCCCAAAAATAGGTAATTCATCAATAGAAAATCTGAAAAATCTGAAAAAAATAAAACATTAACGCCAAAAATTCACAAATAAATATAGTAACATTGAATCCAATACTTTCAACATTTTTTTACTTTTTATTTTAGTTCGGTAATCCCTAAAATGGGTAATTCATTAATAAAACTATAGGATTTTTTTTAATTTTTTTTTAAATTAACGCCAAAAATTGAATATAAAATATAGTAACCATAAATTCAACAATTTCAACAGTTTTTTTTTAGTTTTTACTTTTATACGGTAAATCTCGAAAAAGGGCAATTCATTTATAAAAATAGAAATAATATAAAATTAACACAAAAAATTCACGAATACATGTTATAACCTAAAATTCAACAATGTCAACAGTTTTTAATATTTATTTTTGTTCGATAAATCTAGAAAATGGATAATTCAGTAATAAAAAATAGGGAAGACATAAAAAAATTATAAACTTAACGCTAAATATTCACAAATAAATGTTGTTGGACATCGCTTGTCTAAAAAATGCAAGCCACAAATTATGCTGGTAGGCAAGTCCAAAATCGTCTGATTGACGTGTGCAGGCCACAGGGGATGCACTAGGCCATGCCAAACGTCGACAGACAGATGTGTGTAGGCTAGAAACTATGTTGGTTGGTCATGTCCGACGTCGTCAGATCAATATGTGCAGGCTACGGACGATGCTGGCAGACACGTCCAAAATCGACTAACTGATGTGTGCAGGCTAGAAATGATATGTGTAGCCCACGTCCGATGTCGGCTGACTTTTGTGTGCAGGTCACAGGGGATGCGATCAAGCCATGTCTAACATCGTCTATCCAATGTGTGCAGGGCAAAGGCGTTGTGGGAAGGCATCGTTTGACGTCGGAAACTTTTAGTGTGTTGGCCTAAGAAGAAGCGGGAAGGCAAAGCCCGACGTCGGTCGACCGTTTTTCAGGCAAAATGGCGATGGGCTTAGGCAACGCTTGATGTCGCCTAATCGTTGTTTGTAGGCCAAGGGCGATCGACAGCCCACGCCTTATTACAATTAAGCGATGTGCAATAGACATGGCATATACGGTCAGTCCATGACCGAAGTTGGTTGATCAATGTGCAGGTTACGACAGATGCAAGCTGCCCACGTCCGACGTCAGCTAGCATTTTTGTGCTGGACAAAGGAGATGTTGGAAGGAAAAATTGACGATGTTGAGTGATGTGCAAATGCCACAGTTGATGCGGCAGTCCACGACAAATGTCTCGTGGACGATGCCACTTGATATTGGTTGATGTCGCTTGCCAGAAGCACACTAGTATTGTCTGACCCTTCCTTCCGTTGGTCGACATTGATGTCGCCCTGCGGATGTGCACACATCACGGTTGATGCGTGCATGCATTGGCTGATATTTTCTCCTATTGGCAAAGTCAATTGCCCGAAGAGTATAAGCCTTTCCTTACAGTGCTTGACGATGGACAATAAAAATGTCTCCTAACCAATTCAAACACGCCGCGAGCGACACGTGCAGGACCTTGTAGATCTTCCATTTCATTGCCAAACTTTTCTTTCCAAATGCGAACATGCCATGTCAGTTGTGTGTAGGATTTGGCTGATGTTGGTTTCCATTAGACGTTGTTGCTTGCCTGAAGGCGCAGAAGCCTTGGCTTATCGTTCCTGCCATTGGCCGACATCGATGTCACCCAGATGATGCATACACGCCACGTGTTATGCGTGCATGCCTTAGACAATACTACATGTAGTTGTCTGATGTCGCTTTTTAGATGCGCACAAACCACGTTAGATGCGTGAATACCTTCACAGATGCTACCTGTTGCTGGAGAACGTTGCCTTATCGATACATGAAATCTTACAACAATGTCACCCATTCGATGCGCCCACGCCACGAGTGATTCATGCAAGCCTTGGCTGATGTTTACTTTTATTGATCAATGTCGCCTGGCTTATGCGTGCCGGTCACGATCAATGGCACAAAATCGATGCCCACACGCCATAGATGATGGATGAAAACCTGTCTATTGCTTCTTCCCATTAGTTTATGTCGCTTTGCTGATTTGTGTAGGCCACAAACGATGTCCCCTAGCCGATGTGCTCTCACCATGGTTGAAGAAACCCATTCGATGTGCACATGACATGATCGATGCATGGAGGTCTTGGCTGATATTGCATGTCGTTGGCCGACATCACTTGCCATATACGCACATGCCACATCCATGCATGGACACCCTGTCAAATTCAGCATGACATTTGCTGATTATGCTTGCGGGATACACACATTCCACGTTTGATCTTGTAGGCCTTTGCTGAAGTCGCATGCCATTGGCTAACGTCTCTTTCCAGTTGCCTATACGTCACTTTGGATACATAAATGACTTGGATGATGTAATGTGTCGTTAGCTGACATCAGCATACCAATGTTTGCAGGCTCCGGACGATGCTAGCAGGACACATCCGACGTTGGCATACCGATGTGCTAAAGCCACGGACGATGTTTGGAGGCGACGTTCAATGTCAATAGACCGATGAGTGCACACTATGGACGATGCTGTGAAGCACCATTCGACGTAGGCAGACAAATATGAACAATTTGCGGGGCGATGGTGGCAGCCCACGTTCAACTTTGGCTGACCATTGTGTGCATTCTCAAGGCAATGCGGGCAGCCCACATCCGACGTCGGATGACCATTGTGGGCAGGCCAAAGGCAATGCAGGCATTCCATGCTCAACATCGACTGACCAGTGTGTGCAGGCCAAAGGTGATGGGGAAAGCAACACCCGATGTCAATTGACTATTGTGTGCAGGCTAAGAGCGATACGGTTAGTCCACTCCCGACAATGACTGAGCGATGTGCACAAGCCACGATCCATGCGGGTAGTCCACAGTCACTGTCGGCTGAGAGACTGCACAAGACATGGCCGATGTTAGCAATCAACGACTTATGTTTCCTTGACGATGTTATATACCATTGGCCGATGTCGCTTGCCCGAAGCGCACATTCCTTCACAGATACTTTCTATCGTTACACAACACCGATGTCACCATTCGATGCCTACACACCATGACTCATGTGTATAGGCCTTAGTTGATGGTTCTTGTCATTGTCCGACGTCAATTGCCCGATCCGCACTAGCGACGGAAGATGTTGCCTTCTATTGACCGAAGCTTTCTTAGCGAAGTGCACAATCACAACCGATGCAGGCAGTCGAAGACAGAAGTCAGCTGAGCATTATGCAGGCTACAAGAGATACGATTAGCCTACGTTCGACGTCGATTGGCTGTTGTGTACAGGCCAAGTGTAATTCGTGAAGGCAAAGCTCGATGAAAAATTTATGATGTGCACAAGCCACGATTGATGCAACCTGTCCACACCCAACGTCGGCTGAGCGACGTGCATCGACCACGACCGATGTAGCAGTCCACAAACGATGCGACAATGCACAACAAATATCGTCTGGCCGATGTCGGTTGTCATTGGGCAATGAAGTTTGCCCGAAGCACACAGTCCTTGGATGAAGGTGTTTGTTGTTGGCATACGCCGATGTCGCCTTGATAATGTGCACACACCACGGCCGAGGCGTGCAATACTAGGATGTTGCTTCTTACCGTTGGCCAATTTCACTTGCCCAAAGCGCACATGCCTTGGCTAATGCTGCCTGACATTGGCTTATGCAAATGTAGCCTAGTCAATTCACACACGCCACGACCTATGTGTGCAGGCCTTTGTTGATGTTATATTCCATTGGCCAACGTCGATTTTGACATGCGCACTAGTTATGTCAGATGCGTGCACGCCTTGATTGATGCTTCTTGCCGTTGGCCGACGTCGTTTGGCCAAAGACAAAAATTCTTGGCTGATGGTGCCTGCCGTTGGGAGAAATTGATATAGCTCAGCAGATGCACACACGCCATAGGTTATGCGTCCATGCCTTTGATGATGTTGCATGACATTGTCCGATGTCGCTTTCTAGATGCGCACAAAACACATCTGATGCGTGAAGATATTGGTTGATATTTCCTGCCATTTGCTGATGTCGCCTGGATGATGCACGTTGGCCACGATCGATGTCGCCAAATCATTTCGCACACGCTACTAATGATGCGTGCAGGCCTTGGCTGAAGAAGCCTCTCATTTGTCAATCTCTCTTGGTTAATGTGCCGGCCAAGACCGATGTCGCCGAGTCGATGCACACATGCCACGGCTAATGCGTGTAGGTGTTGGATGTTTCTTCTTGTCATTAGGACGACGCGTAGAGGCCAAAAGTGATGTCTCATGTCTGATGCATTCAAACCACTACTTAAGTTGCCTAGCCGATGTGCACACAACATTGTTGATACATACAGTCCTTAGCTAATACTGCATCCGGTTGGACAACAATGCTTGCAATGCGCCTACAATTTCCCGACGTAATTTGCTAGATATGAACATTTCACGTGCGTGCGTGCAGGCCTGGCTGAAGTCATATGCCATTGGCTGACGCATCTTGTAAGATGTTCACATGCCACGTCAGACGTTAGCAGACCCTTCTGTGCAAGCCAAAGGCTATTCTGCCAGGCCACGTCCGATGTCAGTTGACCATTGTGTGCAGGACAAAGGCCATGCTACAAGGCCATGCCCGGCGTAGCCTGACCTTTGTGTGCAGGGCAAAGGCGATGCAGAGAGGCAACACCCGACATTAGTTGACCGTTGTGTGCAGACCAAGGATGATGCGGGCAATCCACGCACAATAATGATTGAGCAATGTGCAAAAGATACTGCTGATGCGGGAATTCCACGACCATCGTTAGTTGAGTGATGTGAAAAAGCCACGACCAATGTTTTCTGGACGATGCCGCTTTCCGTTGGCTGACGTCCCTTGCCTGAAGTGCACATGTCTTGGTTGATGCTGCCTGTCGTTGCCAAACGCTGATGTCGTCGAGCAGATGTGCACACGCCACGGGTAATGCGTGCAGGTCATGGCTAATGCTTTCTTTCGTTAGCCAATATCGCGCCCCCGATGTTTACTAGCTACGAACGATGCTTCCTACCATTGGTCGACGCTAATGTTGTTTGCCAAATGCACACGTGCCATGAATAATGCATACATGCCAATTTGGTTGATATTGCCTGTAGTTTACCAACGTCGTTTACCCGATGCCCACATGCCACGTCAAATGTGTGGTCAGATGGAGCTCTTGATTCCGTAACACATATTCTACTTAGAGGAGTACACATCGTTTTTTTTCTTCAGATATTCATAATGAACATGTAAAACCCAAAGATGCACGTTCTAAGGTACAAACAAGCATTAGCTTTCACAAATAACTTTTTTATATTTATAAAAAAATAGTCATTTTTAGTTATTTTTTAGGTTATCCGAAAAATAAGTAATTGATTAATAAAACATATGAAAACTATAAATAAAAATGCCAAAAATTCTTAAATACATATAGTAACCTTAAATTCAACAATTTCAAAAAGTTTTTCAATTTTTATTTTTGTTCAGCAAATCCCAAAAATGAATTATTGATGAATAAAAAATAAGAAAAATATGACAAAATAAAAAAATAGCGCCAAAATTTCACAAAAAATATAGATCTTAAATTCAATAATTACAGTAATTTTTTTAATTTTTATTTTGTTTGGTAAATCCTGCAAAATTAAAAAAAATTAACAAAATTAACGCCAAAAATTCATAAATAAATATAGTAACCTAAAATTCAATAATTTCACTAATTTTTTAATTTTTATTTTCGTTTCTTAAATCATGAAAAATGGATAAATCATGAAAAAAAACTATGAAAAAAAATATTAAATTAATGCTAAAAATTCAAAAATAAAATTGTAACCTTAAATTCATCAATTTCAACAATTTATTTTAAAAAGATTCGGTTAATCATGGAAAATGGATAATTTATTAATAAAAACTAAGAAAATTATGAAAATTAAATATAAAATTAATGCCAAAAAATCACAAATAAATATAGTTTTTATAAATTTGATAATTTCAAAATTTTTATTTTTGTTCGGTAAATTCCGAAAATGGAAAATTAATTAGTCAAAAATAGGAAATTTGAAAAAATTATAAAATTAAATCCAAAATTTCACAAATAAATATAGCAGCCTTAAATTCAACAATTTTATAAATTTAAATTTTTAAAATGTGAAATAAAAACTAAAAACTGTAAAAAAATAAATTTTAAAAAATGAATAAAAATCGGAACAATCTGAAAATGCTCGAAAATACTACATAAGATGTTAAACTTATGATGAAGTACATGTTTGTACAAATAAAAGATAGTTTTATATTGTACGAACGGTTAACGAAATGAAATTCGTACGAATGAATGATGTGAGGCAGATACTTTAAGAATAAATAATGTAAAATATATGAATATGTTGTTATGCAGGAGGAACGTTTCACTCTCTTTTGATTTTTGTACGGAATGGACATCCGGCGTTTTCGACTAGACCTCACTCAATGTTGTTGCATGCGACGTTGCTCCTCTACCAAGTGCAATCCAGAAACGATGCGGGTAGGCACTTCCAATGTCGGTAGTCCGAAGTGTGCTGGACACATTTGACGTCGGCAGACCGATGTGTGCACGCTACTGACGATGTTTGCATGCCACGTCCAAATTTGGCAGACGGATATGTGAAGGATACAGATGATGATAGAAGGCCACATTCGACGTCAGATAACCGATGTATGAAGACCACAGATGATAGTTACAACCCACGTTTGAAGTCGACTGATCATTGTGTGCATGCAAAAGGCGATGCAGGCAGACTACGTTTGAAGTAGTCTGACCATTGTGCGTAGGCTAAAGGCTATGCAGGTGGGCCACGTCTGATGTTGGCTGTCTATTTTGTGCAGGCCAAAGGCGATGCTGGAAGGTAAGGCTCAATGTCGGCTAACCGATGTGCAGGGCAAAGGAGATTGGGGCACGCAATGCCCAATGTCTTGTGACCAAAGTTTACAAGTCAAGGGTTATGCGAGCAGTCCACACCAATGACAGATGAGCGATGTGGACAAGCCACGAAAGATTCGGGCAGTCCACGGCCAAAGTTAGATGAGTAATGTCTAGGCTACGACCAATGAGGGCATCCCACATTTGATGTCGACCGTCCACTATGTGCAGGTCCAGGGCGATGGGGGAAGTCAAAGGCTGATGACCACTAAGTGATATGCACTGGCCACAACTGATGCGGACGGTACACGCATGACTTTGGTTAAGAGTGTGCACAAACTAGGACTGATGCGGCAGTGCACGACCAATGTAGCATGGAGGATAGCTCTTGACATTGGCTGATGTTGCTGGCCTGAAGCACACTAGGCTTGGCTGGTACTGCCTGCCATTGGTCGATGTTGATGTCGCCCGGCCGATGTGCACACGCCACGGCTGATGTGTGCAGGCCTTGGCTTATGTTGTCTGTTGTTGGTCGACATTGCCTTCTCTATGCATGCATGCTTAAGAAAATGTCACCGAGCCGATGCACACACGCCACTTGTGATGTGTTCACGCCTTGGCTGATGTTGCTTGCCATTGGTCGATATCGCCTAGCTGATTTTTGTAGGGCTCAACCTATGTAACTAAGTCCATGCACACACACACCATAGTTGATGCGTGAAGGCCTTGGTTTTTGTTGCCTTCTGTTGGATGATGTTGCTTTGCTGATGCATGCAGGCGTAGGCCGATGTTTCCTAGACGATGCGCTCAGACCACGACTGAAGTCACCCAGCCGATTTGCACACGACACGACTGATGCGTGAAGGCCTTCATTGATTTTGCATGTCATTGGACTTAATAAGTTACCATATGCGCACATGCCACGTCCGTGCATGAAGGCGATGTCTAATGCAGCTTGCCATTGGCTGACGTCTCTTTCCAAATACACACATTCCACATTTATTCTTGCAAGCCTTGGCTGAAGTCGCATTCCTTTGGCCGACGTCCCTTGCCAGATGCACACATGCCACGTCACATGCATGTAGGCCTTGGGTGATACTACCTATCATTGGCTGACATCAGCAGACCGATTTGTGTAGGCTACGAACAATGCTGGCAGGACACATCCGACGTCGACACATGAATATGCGTAGGCTATGGACGATGTTAGGAGGACACAATCGACGAAGGCATACCGATGTTTGCAGGCTATCGACGATGCATTCAGTCACTGTTCAGCATCGGTAGAGCGATGTGTGCAGGCTTCGGAAGATGGGGCAGCCCATATCCAACATCGATTGACCATTGTATGCATGCCAAAGGCAATGTGGGCAGACCACGTCCCGCGTCAACTGACCATTGTGTTCTTGCCAAAAGCTACGCAGGCCGGTCGTGCCCAATAACGACTGACCTTTGTATGCAGGACAAAGGCGATGCGGGCTGTCAACGCCTGATGTCAACCAACCGTTGTGTCCAGGCCAAGGGCGATGGGGGTATTCCATGCTCTACAGTGACTGAGTGATGCGTACAAGCCACAACCGATGATGTCAGTCCACAATCAATATTATAGTGAAACGTGCACAATCCACGACCGATGTAGGCGATCAATGACTAATGTCTCCTTGCCGATGCCACTTGTTGTTGGGCGACGTTGCTTGCCCAAAGCGCATATGCCTTGGCAGAAGCAGTCTATCATTTCCTTATGCTGATGTCGCCCAACTGATGTGCGCACACCGCGACTCATATGTATAGGCCTTGGCTAATGCTGCATTCCATTGGCCAACATCACTTGCCCAATGCGCACAAGAAATAGATAATGCTTCCTTCCATTGGCCGACACCGTCTTAGCTATATGCACAAGCCATGGATGATGCAGGCAGTCCACAAGCGACGTCAGCTGAGAAATATGCAGGCTACGACCGATGAAGGCAACACACAGTTGACGTTCTCTTGCCTTTGTATGCAGCCAAGGGTGATGAGGGAAGTACAAGCCCAATTACCGCTGAGTGATGTGCACTGGCCAAGACCGATTCGGCCAATCCACGCCGTATGTCGGCTGAGCGATGGGCATAGGCCTCGACTGATGTGCCAGTCTACGACCAATGTTGTCTGGCGAATGCCACTTGGCGTTGGAAGATGAAACTTGTCTGAAACACACATGCCTTAGATAATGGTGTCTATCGTTGGCCGACTACAATGTCACCTTGCTGATGTGCACAAGCCACAACTATTACGTGAATTCCTTGATTGATGCTATATGTCGTTAGCCTACGTCAATTGCTTGAAGCACATAGGCCTTGGATGATGCTGCCTGACGTTGGCCAATGTAAATATCACCTAGTCGATGCAAACCAGCCATGAACAGTGTGTGTAGGCCTTTGATTGTGCTGCATTCCATTAGCCAATGTTGCTTTCCAAATGCTCATACGTCATGTTAGATTCGTGCATGCCTTAGTTGATGCTGCCTGCCATTAGCAGACGTCATTAACATGAAGAACATAAGCCTTGGATTATGGTGTCTTCCATTGGCCGAGGTTGATATCTCACAGCCAATGCACATACGCCACAAGTTTTGAGTCCATGCCTTCGATGATGCCACATGATGTTGTCCGCCGTCGCTTTCTATATGCGTGCAGACCTTGGTTGATATTGCCTGCCATTTACTGATGTCGCCTAGCCAATGTACAAAGCCATGTCCTATTTTACCCCGTCGATGCACACACGCCACGATTGATATGCACAAGACTTAGTTGATGCAGCCTGCCATTGGTTGATGTCAGTTTCAGAGTTGACGCGCATACGCCACGACAGATGTATGTAGGCCTTGCTTGTTGTTGCGTGCTATTGTGTAACATCACTTGCCCAAAGCTCACAATCATTGCCTAATACTGTCTGACGTTGGCCGATGAAAATGTCCCAGACAATGCACACACGCGACGGCCGATGCACGCATGCGTTGGTTGATGTTGTATTCCATTAGCGAATGTAGCTTGCTTAATGTGCACATGCCATGTTTGATGCTTGCAAGTGTTGGCTAATGCTGCCTGCCGTTGGTTGGCGTCTCTTGTCCGAAGCGCACAAGCATTTGCTGAGGGTGCATGACGTTGGCCGACGTCGATATTGCTCTGCCGATGCACACACACCACAGGTAATGCATGCATGCCTTTGATGATGATGTATGCCGCTGTCCGATGTCTCTTGCCATATGTGCGCTAAACACGTTAATTGCATGAAGACCTTGGCTGATGCTGCATGCAATTGGCAAACATTGCCTTGCCAATGCATCCATGCCACGACTGAAGTCGCCCAATTAATGCGCGCATTCCACATTCGATGTGTGCAAGCCCTGGATAATGTTGCATGTAATAGGTCGATGACGTCTGGACAATGCGCGCAGGCCAGGAGTGATGTTGCCGAGTCAATGTGTACACACACGGCTAATGTGTGCAGTCCTTGCGTGCTGCTGCCTCCCATTGTCCTATGTCTTTTGGCCGATGCGCACATGCCAAAGTCGATGTTGCCTAGTCGATATGCTCAGACAATGGATGAAGCCTCTCGATTGATGTGCACACGACACGACTAATGTGTACAGACCGTGGATGAGGTTGCATGCAATTGGGCGACATCGCTTGCTAGATTCTCCTATGCCACATTTTCGCATGCTGGATTTGGCTGATGTCGCATGCCATTGGCTTACATATCATGCTTTATACTCATATTCAATGTCCATGCGTGCAAGATTTAGCTGAAGTTGTATGCCATTGGCCGATGTTGCTTGCCATATGCGCACATGCCACACCAGATGCATGCAGGACTTGGCTGATGCTGTCGCCCGTTGGTCGACATCTGCATACTGACATGTGTAGGCTATGCACGATGCTGACAGGCCACATCTGTTGTTAATAGACCGATGTGTGCAGGCTATAGACAATGTTGGAAGGCCAAGTTCGATGTCTGCAGACCGATGTGTGCAGGCTACAAACGACGCTGGTAGGCAATGTATGACGTCAACAGACCAAAGTGTGCTGCCTCCAGACGATACTGACAGCACACGTCTGACGTTGACTTAGTGTTGTGCGCTAGACAAAGATGATGGGGGCAGGGAATGCATTCCCGAAACAACTGAACGATTTGCACAAGACACGGTCGATGTACGCAGTCAAAGGGCGGCACCAATTGAGTAATGTGCAGGCTACAAATAACGCTAGCAGCCCACATTTGACGTTGATTGACCGTTGTGTGCTGGACAAGAGCTATGAAGGAAGGCAAAGCATGATGACCGCAGGGTGATGTGCATAGGCCATGGGTGATGTGGCTGGTCCACGCCTGATGTCGCCCGAGTAATGGGTAAAGTCTTAGACCAATGCGATAATCCACGACTAGTGTCGCCTGTGATGCCCCTTTTTATTGACCTATGTGGCATTGTTGATATGCATAGGCCACAACCAATGTTGCATAGATGATGTGCGTAGACCATGGCTTAAGTTTCGAGCTGATGTGCACACGACATATTTGATGCTTGAAGGCCTTGGCTGATGTTAAATGTCGTTGGCCGACGTCAGTTTCAAGATGCACACATGCCATGTCCGTGCATGTAGGCCTTGGATGATGTCGCATACCTTTGGCAAATATTTCTTGCATGATACACACATTCCTCATCCATTCGTGCCGGCTTTGGTTGAAGCCGCATGCCATTGGCCGACGTCTTTTGCCAGATGTGCTGATGCCACGGCAAATGCATGTAGTCCTTGGCTGATGCTGCCTATTGTTGGCTGATATCTGCATACCAATGTGTGTAGGCTACAGATGATGCCGACAAGTCATATTCGATGTCGGCAAACTAATTTTTATAGGCTACGAACGATGGTGGCAAGCCATGCTGGACGTCGGCAAACCAATGTGTGCAGGCTATGGACGATGCTGTCAGGCCACGTTTGACGTTGGCAGATCGATATGTGTAGGAGAAAGATGATGTTGGTAACCCACGTCCGACGTCGGCTGAACTGTGTGTAGGAAAGTCATAATAAAATTATCGCCAAAATTTCACAAATAGATGTTATTGGACGTCGCTTGTCTAACAAGTTCAAGCCACAAATGATGCTGGTAGGAAAGTCCAACGTCGTCTGATCGAAGAGTGCAGACCACATTGGATGCGATAGGCAATGCCTGACGTTGGCAGACCGATGTGTGTAGGCTAGAAACTATGTTGGCTGGCCACGTCTGACGTCTTGCATATCGATGTGTGCAAGCTACGGACGATGCTAGCAGACACGTCCAACATCGACTGACCAATTTGTGCATGCAAGAGACGATAGGTGTAGCCCACATCCGATGTTGGCTAGCTGTTATGTGCAGGCCAAAGGTAACGCGGGAATGTGTGCACGCCAAAGTCAATGTGGGAAGGCAAAGTTCGACGTTGGAAAATTGTTGTGTCCAGGCCTAAGGAGAAGCGGGAAGGCCAAGCCCGACGTCGATTGACCTTTTTTCGGCAAAAAGGCGATGGGCGCAGGTAACGCCCGATGTCACCTAACCGTTGATTGTTGGCTAATGGCGTTGCGGGCAGTCCATGCCTAATGATGATTAAGAGATGTGAAAAAGCCATGGCATATTCGGGCATTCCACGACCAAAGTAGATTGAGCAATGTGTAGGCTACGACTGATGCATGTTGCCCATGTTTGACGTCAGTTGTCAGTTGTGTGCAGGCCAAAGACGATGTTGGAATGACAAAGTGATGATGTTAAGTGATGTGTAAATGCAACAGCTGATGCGACAATCCACGACAAATGTCTCCTGGATGATGCCGCTTGATGTTGGTTGATGTCACTTGCCAGAAGCACACTAGGCTTGGTTGATCCTTCCTTCCGTTGGTCGACAAAGATGTCCTTGCGGATGTGCAGACGTCACAGCTGATGCGTGCATGTATTGGCTGATATTTTCTCCCATTAGCCAATGTCGCTTGCCCGAATAGCACAAGCCTGCCTTACACTAATTGACGATGGACAATGCAAATGTGTCCCAGCCGATTCAAACACGCCACATGCGATGCGTGCATGACCTTGTTGATCTTGCATTTCATTGCCAAACTTTGATTTCCAGACGCACATGCCATGTCAGATGTGTGTAGGCCTTGGCTGATACTGGTTTCCATTCGCTGATGTTGCTTGCCCGAAGTGCAGAAGCCTTGACTTATTGTTCCTGCCATTGGCCGACATCGATGTCCCCCAGATGATGCGCACACACCATGGGTTATACGTGCATTCCTTGAAAAATGCTAGATGCAGTTGTCTGACATCGCTTACTAGATGTGTACAAACCATGTTAGACGTGTGAAGACCTTCACAGATAGTTCCTGTTGCTGACCAACGTCTCCTTGTTGATGCATGAAAGCATACAACAATGTCTCCCAATTGATACGCCCACACCACGGATGATTCATGCAAGCCTTGGCTTATGTGGCCTGACATTGATCGATGTCGCCTGGCTGATGCGTGCAGGTCACGAACAATGTCACCGAGTCGATTCCCACACGCCGTAGGTGATGCATGCAGATCTTGGCTATTGCTTCTTGTCGTTAGTTGATGTCGCTTTGATGATGCGTGTAGGCCACAACCGATATCACCTGGCCGATGTGCTCACACTATGGTTGAATTAAACTAGTCGATGTGCACACGACATAATCGAGGCATAGAGGCCTTGGCTTATGTTTCATGTCGTTGTCCGACGTCACTTGCCATATGCACACATCCACGTCTGTGCATGGGCTTCGTGGCTAATTCCGCATGCCATTAGCCGATCATGCTTGCGGGATACGCACATTCCACGTTTGTGCTTGTAGGCCTTTGCTGAAGTCGCATGTCATTGGCCAAACTCTTTTGCCTGTTGCCTACACGTCATGTCAAATACATGCAGGACTTGGCTGATGTAACCTGCCGTTGGCTGACATCAGCAGACCAATGTGTGCAGGATACATACAATGCTGGCACGCCACTTCCGACGTTTGAATACCGATGTGAGGAAGCTATAGACGATGTTTGGAGGCCACGTTCTATGTCGATAGGCCGATGGGTGCACACTACGGACGATGCTGTCAATCACCATTCGACGTAGGCAAACCATTGTGTGGAGGCTGTGGGGCTATGGTGGCAGCCCATGTTCGGCGTCCACTGACCATTGTGTGCATTCAATAGGCAATGTGGGCAGCCCACATCCGATGCCATATGACAATTGTGGGCAGGCCAAAGGCGATGTTGGCATACCATGCTCGACGTCGACTGACCAGTGTGTGCAGGACAAAGGTGATGCGAGAAAGCAACACCGAATGTCAGATGACCATTGTGGGCCGGCCAAGAGCGATATGGGTAGTCCATGCTCGACAATGATTGAGCGATATACACAAGCCACGACCAATGTGGGAAGTCCACAATCAATGTCAGATGAGCAACGTGCACAAGCCACGACCAATGCGGGAAGTCAATGACTTATGTCTCCTGGACAATGCTTCTTTCCATTGGCCGACGTTGCTTTCCTGACACGCACATTCCTTTACAGATACTTCCTATTGATATGCGACATCGATGTCACCAGCCGATGTACACACCATGGCTCATGAGTATAGGCCTTGGTTGATGTTCCTGTTATTGGCCTACATCATTTGACCAATTTGCACTAGCGACAGACAACGTTGCTTTCCATTTGCCGACGCTAGCTTAGCGATGTGCACAAGCACAGCTGATGCAGGAAGTCCACGACAAAAGTTGGCTGAGCATTGTGCAGGCTACAAGTAATGCGCCCAGCCCACGTCTGACCTCATCTGGCCGTTGTGTGCAGGAAAAGGGTGATATGGGAAAGAGAAGATCGATGAACACTGTGTGATGTGCACAAGCCACGGCTGATGTGGAAAGTCCATGCCTGATATCAACTAAGTGACGTGCATAGTCCATGACCGATGCGACAGTCAACGACTTATATCATCTGGCCGATGTCGCTTGTCGTTGGGCGATGACGCCTGCTCGAAACACACACTCCATGGCTGAAGGTATCTGTCGTTGGAATAAGCCAATGTCGCCTTGCTAATGTGCAGAGACCATGGCTGAGGCATGCAATCCTGGGATGTTTCTTCTTACTGTTGGCCAACGTCACTTTCCCAAAGCCCACATGCCTTTGCTGACGCTGCCTAACATTGGCCAATACAAATGTTGCCTAGCCGATGCACACATGCTACGACTGATGCGTGCTAGCCTTTGTTGATGTAGTATTCCATTGGCCAACGTTGCTTTCCACGTGCGTACTAGTCATGTCAGATGTGTGCATGCCATGACTGATGCTTCCTAACATTGGCCAATGTCGTTTGACCAAACACAAAAATTCCTGGCTGATGGTACCAGTCATTGGCAGAAGTAGATATCGTTCAACCAATGCACACACGCCACAGGTTATGTGCCCATGCCTTTGATAATGTTGAATGACATAGTTTGATGTCGCTTTCTAGATGCGCACAAAACACATCTGATGCGTGAAGACCTTGGTTGATGTTGCCTTCCATTTTCTGATGTCGCCTAGATGATGCACGTATACCACGACCGATATCGCCATGTCGTTGCGCACATGCTACGACTAATGCGTTCAGGCCTTGGCTAAAGTAGCCTATCATTTGTCGATGTCGCCTGGTTAATGCGTCAACCACGACCAATGTCGCCAAGTCGATGCACACACGCCACGACTGATGCATGTAGGTATTGGATGTTGCTTCCTGTCGTTTGGCCGAAGCGCGTAGGCTAAAAGTGATGTCTCATGTCCGATGCGTTCAAACCACTGCTTAAGTTGCCTATCCGATGTGCACACAACATTGTTGATACGTGCAGGACTTAGCTGATGCTGCATTCCGTTGGTCGACATTACTTGCAAGGTGCCTACCATTTCCCAACGTCACTTGCTAGATATACACATTTCACGTGCGCGCGTGAAGGCCTGGCTGAAGTCGTATGCCATTAGCCGACGTAGTTTGTAAGATGTTCACATGCCACGTCAGACGTCGACTGACCCTTGTATGCAAGCAAATTATATTCTTCGAGACCACGTCCGATGTCGCTTGATCATTGTGTGCAGGCCATAGGCCATGCGGGAAGGCCACGCCCGTCGTAGCCAGACCTTTTTGTGAAGGCCAAAGACGATGAAAAGAGGCAACACCCAATGTTAGATGACCGTTGTGTGCAGACCAAGGGAGATGCGGGCAATCTACACACGATAATGACTGAGAATGTGCAAAATCTACGGCCGATGCGGGCATTCCACGACCAATGTTAGTTAAGCGATGTGAAAAGGCCACAACCAATGTTTCCTGGCTGATTCCGCTTTCCGTTGGCTGACGTCGCTTGCCTAAAGTGCACATGTCTTGGTTGATGCTGCCTGTCGTTGCCGAACGTTGATGTTGTCTAGCCGATGTGCACACGCCACGGGTAATGCGTGCAGGTCCTTACTAATGCTTCATTTCGTTGGCCAGTATCGCTTCTCCGATGCTCACTAGCTACGAATGATGTTTCCTACCATTAGTCGACCCTGATGTTGCTTGCCACATTCACATGTGCCACGTCTGATGCGTGCATGACAACTTGGTGAATGTCACGTGTAGTTTGCTGATGTCGTTTACACGATGCCCACATGCCACGTCAAATGTGTGGTCAGATGGAGCTCTTGATTCCGTAACACGGATTTTACTTAGAGGAGTACACGTCATTTTTTTTCTAGATATTCATAATAAACCTGTAAAACCGAAAGATGCACGTTCTAAGTTACAAACAAGCATTAACTTTGACAAATATTTTTTTATAAATATTAAAAATATTTGTTTTTTTGTATTTTTTGGGTTATCCCGAAAATAAGTAATTGATTAATAAAATATATGAAAACTATAAAAAAAAACATGCCAAAAATTCAGATATACATAGAGTACCTTAAATTCAACAATTTCAAAAAGTTTTTAAATTTTTTACTTTTGTTCAGCAAATCCTGAAATTGAATAATTGATGAATAAAAATAATTACACTAATTTTTTAAATTTTTATTTTGTTTGGTAAATCCTGAAAAATAAGTAATGCTTTAACAAAATATAAAATTAACACCGAAAATTCACAAATAAATATAGTAACCTTAAATTCAATAATTTCACTAATTTTTTCAATATTTATTTTCGTTTGTTAAATCATAAAAAATGGGTAATTCATGAATAAAAAAATATTAAATTAACCCTAAAATTTCAAAAGTTAAATTGTCACCTTAAATTCATCCATTTCAACAATTTTTAAATTTTTTATTATTTTTGGTTAATCTTGGAAAAAAGATAATCCATTAAAAAAATAAGAAAAATATAAAATTATATATAAAATTAATTCCAAAAATTCATAAATAAATACAGTTATCATAAATATAAAAATTTCTAAATTTTTATTTTTGTTCGGTAAATTCCGAAAAAGTGAAATTAATTAATCAAAAATAGGAAAGATGAAAAAATTATAAAATTAATGCGACAAATTCACAAATAAATACGGTAACCTTAAATTCAACAATTTTATAAATTTTAATTTTTAAAATGTGATGTAAAAATTAAAAAACTCTAAAGATAAATTTTAAAAAATGAATAAAAGTCAGAACAATATGAAAATGCTCGAAAATACTGCCTAAGATGTGAAACTTATGATGGAGTACATATTTGTACAAATAAAAGATATTTTAATATTGTATGAACCGTTAACTAAATGAAATTAGTACAAATGAATGATGTGAGGCAGATACGTTTAGAATAAATGATGTAAAATATATGAATATGTTGTTATGCAGGAAGGGCATTTCACATTCTTTTGATTTTTGTACAGAATGGACATCCGCACGTTTGCAACTAGACCTCTATCAATTGTTGCATGTAATGTTGCTCCTCTACCATGTGCAAGCGACAAAGGATTTGTGTAGGCACTATCGATGTTGGCAGTCCGAAGTGTGCTGGCCATAGGCGATAACACGTTTGACGTCGGCAGAATGATGTGTGCACGCTATGGACGATGTTGGCAGGCCACGTCCAAATTCGACAGACGGATATCTGAAGGCTACAGATGATGATAGAAGACCATATCCGATGTCGGCTGACCAATGTGTGAAGATCAAATATGATAGTTGCAGCCTACGTTTGAAGTCAGATGACCATTGTGTGCATGCAAAAGGAGATGTAGGCAAGCTACGTTTGAAGTCGTCTGACCAATATGTGTAAGTCAAAGGCGATGTAGGTGGGCCACGTCCGACGTCGACTATCTGTTTTGTGCAGGCTAAAGGCGATGCAGGAAGGTAAGGCTCGACGTAGGCTGACTGATGTGCATGTCACACTCAAATTCTGGAATCCGGACGCAACCGGCATCGTTAACCTCTCAGAGGTCGCAGACAAGCCTCTTCTTAGCTTTCATCACAATCATTTAGTTAAATTTACGTAAAATTTAAAACTTTTTAATACTTATCGAAGTATACATAAAATTCATATAGTATGGCATAAGAGTGATATTATAATAGCTCAAACTAAACAACCATATATTAAAGATTAAACAATTGAAATAAATAATCGTAATAATAAAAATAATAGTTTTCCAGTTGGACTTCTTACAAACGTTTGAACAAATACATGAAAAGAAACGCTAGGGACATTAGTCACTAGCTATATCTAATGTACTAGGCTAGAATAATAAAGTGTAGCATCCTCGAACTCAAGAGGACCTACCAAAGTGTGGAGATCGCTATTCCAAACCGCTTCGTCAAATTTCAACCTTCTTGAGAACCTTCACCTATAAAAATAGTAAATATATATGGGGTTAGTACACACTTGTACTAAAAATGGGTGTATGCACATAAAAACATAAGGACTATGCATGAACAAGGAAAGCTCTTCCTAAAGCAACAAGTCGTTTCTGGGAAGTTACATTACTTTCTTTCATGATGCTTTAATCGTGAATTATGATATGTATATGACAGTTCTCATGCAATTTAAGGCACACAACTCGTTTTCTATATGAACAAAAGACCTTGGAATCATGAACATAATTGTAGAACAACTTAAACAAATGTTTATAAATTTGCTCCTTAGGCCGAGTGCTACCCTTCTCATACTTAGATTATTTTTCAGTCTTTTTCTTCTTTCTATTGTGTAGTTCAATGATCTCCTTTGATCTTATGTTTTACTTACAAATGAAATGATTATTGTAGTCCCATACCTACAATGAATCGAGTAATAAATTCACAAGACTAAGGAAATGATTCGGCTACCCTTCTTCCAAGTTAGATTTCTCATTCTTCTTTGTTAAATTGGGATGAATGTATTTATAAGCCAATATTTATTGGCTATGGCCATTATTTGATTATATGCATAATATATAGTTCTGGGAACATTATCCATACTCCATTATTGGCTCAAGCCACTAACTTGTTGTTTCTATCAAACACTAGTGATTAATGTTCTTTAAGCTCTTACTTTACTTAGTTCACTATTGGCTTATGATTCTACTTCTTTGCTCTGTTGTTCACTTTGAACATGCTACTTATTCTTTCTTACTTTCTTAAAGAATTCTCTTAGAATTAACGGAAGTAGATCATGCGATCTACATGAAATCCAGTGTCTCCCCCACACCGAAAAGAGGTGATTCACCGGTTAAGGTGAGCCAAGTTTTGTGTCTAACCCACACCGAAAATGGGGGTTCACCGGCTAAGGTGATACTTTGTGTGTGTCTTCCCCACACCGAAAAGGGGGGTTCACGGCTGTAGTGAACCGGATACTTTATAGAGCTATAACCGACATATATCATGTGAGCTAAACATGAAATCTGGTGTCTTCCCCACACCGAATAGAGGTGTAATCACTGACCAAAGTGAAACCGAAACTGCCTAGCATTCTTAGGTGGAGGCATCCACTAGCTAGTCCCTATGCTGGCGAAACATTGTTCGAAGACTAGGAGACATACGAAGACACTGGTCCACCTGGGTGGTGATCTCATCTCATGAGGCTTACATGTGCTTGCACAAGCTCATTGCTAGTCTATCGATGCTAAGCTCAAATCTATTTTAGTTTATTATCTTTTAGAGTTGACTCAAACATTATGGAAGCTTGCTTCTAGTTATGATGTTTACTTAACTCTATGGATGACTGGTCATCCCTTTCTTTGCTTGATGAATATGAATTTAAGTCTTACATTATCATTATGGTGCGAGTGAGACTTGTCTCACGGACTCTAGCACCCTCTTATGTGAGTATTTTTTACATAATCGATTAGGTGTAGTTGAGACTTGTCTCGCTTCTTTTAACACTCTATATTAGGTCAATTTCATAACTTAAGCTTTTAGTTATTTCATTACTCACCTTTACTTGTTCACGTTAATTGTTAGTGTTGTATCATTCTTTATGATAATTATAACTTCTTATACAATGCTATTACGTTCACAAGTTGTGTGGATAGGGTATGTTGGCACTTGTCCCGTTGATTGGCATACCCTATTTTTATTAGTTTATTGAGTTAAGATTGGTATGGCTTCACACATTGTGGGAGATAATATTATTAAGCCAATTTGTTGGCATAAATCCAACTATAATATTATCACTAGCCAATTCAATCATTCATGAATACATTATAATAATCTAACATGTTAACCAAGCCAACTTTTAACATTTGATTAACATATACAAAAATTCAATGAATAACAAATAACAATTTTATCTTCTTGAACACAAGTAGGCATTATAACATACAACGTTCATGTAAATAACACCCTAAGTATGCGAATCTAATCATGTATATTTAATTCGACATATAATTCACTAAAACATACACATAATGATCAGTTAACACCACATACAAATAACATGCATCGAGAATTACACTATAGATACTACAACAATCGGAAATCGGGAGAACTAGGGAGATGAACATGCGATTCATTGGGAACAACCCTAGTTTCGATATTCTTGAAGTTAAAACGTTTGAAAAGCCTCTTGGAGAAAGAATTCCAGGAGAGAAAACCCATACCTTATTGTAGAATTAAACATACGAAGATCACCTTGCACTTTGCACGAAGACCTTGAAGAACTTGCTTGAAATCATCTAGGGTTTCTAACGTTTTTCTCTTGTTTTTAGTTGTAGTGTATTACGATGAATAACCAGTCTAAATCTTTAGGAACTAAATGTTAGCTAATTCAACTTGGACTATATAACCAAATTAAGTTAGACCAATTAGCTAATTACCAAATCGCCCCTCCTAAATTGACTAAAAATAAGAGAACCTTGACTTAACCGAAATCTGGAATTTTCTTAGTGGTTTCGGTTTTAGACATTTAAATTAATTAATTAAATTGCTAATTTAATCAATTAGGTAACCTAGGGTAATTAATAAAGTACCCCGAAGTTGTTAGGACCATAATCAACCCTTCGGACCATCCTAGGTTAGGTACTAGGTTGTCTCTTACTTGACTTAACCGAAATCTGGAAATTGCTTAGTGTTTTCGATTTTGTCCATATAAAATAATTAATTGAGTTTCTAATTTAATAACCTAGGGTAATTACTAAAGTACCCCTATGTTGTTAGGACCATAACCAACCCTTTGGACCATCCTAGGTTAGGTACTAGGTTGTCTATTACTTGACTTAACCAAAATCTAGAAATTGCTTAGTGGTTTCGGTTTTGTCCATTTAAATTAATTAATTAAGTTTCTCATTTAATTAGTTAAGTAACCTAGGGTAATTACAAAAGTACCCCTAAGTTGTTAGGACCATAACCAACCCTTTGGACCATCCTAGGTTAGGTACTAGATTGTCTCTTACTTGACTTAACCGAAATCTGGAAATTGCTTAGTGGTTTTGGTTTTTCCACTTAAATTGATTAATTAAGTTGCTAAATTAATTAATTAAGTAACCTAGGGTATTTACTGAAGCACCCGTAAGTGGTTAGGACCATAACCAACCCTTTTGGGCCATCCTAGGTTAGGTACTAGGGTGTTTCTTAGTTAGTTACTTGTCTTAATGTCACCCGGTTCGGTCTTAGGTTGTCGGGTCCAGTAGTTAGTAATTTTTTGTTGGTCCTAGGTTAGTTAGTTAGTTAGGGACGTTGGTTAGGACCTTGAATCACTTAGGGAGCTCGGACCCACATGGCTGGACCAGTACGTGCGCCTGTCCCCAACCTCTCTAACCGATTTGGTTAAAGTGGTCCCTTGGCCGGTTGCACATGTGTTGCGTTTATTTTTCTAACTAACTATTCTTGAAGGCTCATTTGGAGTGTTTACTTATTGTCCCATCAGTATGTCCTTAGGCACTGCTTATTCTACATTATCATTCTAAATGGTTATGTGTTATGTTACTAGGCTTGACGCTTGGATGCCTAGTACCTAATGTGTTATGTATGAAAATTAATATTTTAGCTTAGGGTCTTCATTGAAGGTACAACTCTTATACAAGCTTGGATTATATTCTAAATGCTTGCATATACATAAAAATTGGCTAACACCCCTTAGCCAATTTTCTACACTATGCCCAATATTTCTCAATATTGGGCATAGGGACGCCTATGTACCCCAATACTCATTCTTAAAGACCTACTAGGCTCTTCACTAGACATATAATTTTTTGGAATGTTAAATTATCCCCCCCTTAGGAACATTCGTACCCGAATGACACTACTCATCATTTTAAATCGAATAGGGTATTTTTGAAAAGCACATTAACATACTAGAGACTTTATTCTTTGTGAATATATGATTCACAACTTACTCTGGATGATGCACATTACTCTAAGCTTATCTGAAGCTTCTTTTCTAAGATACAGGAACTTCCTTCTCAATCTTACTTTAACTTAATGCACATCACACTCATGCAACACATAAATCTCGCAAAACGCTATACAAAAACAACAACATGAATGCAAGCATGAACTCATATTAACTCATATAGTGGAAGTATATAACACACAATTATGGACTTAAGACACCAAAACCCGCCTAGTGTACTAAAATCTGGAGTCTCATTAACGAAATCGGACTTAGGAAGAGTATATCTAACTTTAAGAACTTAACAAGTGAGGATAACGGGATCTCATATCGGCATCGGCCTACCATGTTTCCCCCTCAACAAGGTAGTTCTTCCATAACACCTTTACGGTGGCAACCCCCTTATTCCTCAACCATTTCCTTTGGCAATAAAAAATTTCAATGGGAATCTCTTCGTAAGAAAGGTTCTCATCGACTCCTAACCCATTAGATAACCTCTTGTTGGCTTTATGATTGGAACTATTTGGCTTTGTTGGATTTGAACCACGCCCTTCCCATTTTAACTCTAACTCATTTTGAAACTGAAACCTTACTACCCTATTTAGACAGTCTATTGTAGCATAACATTTATGGAGCCAATCCATACCTGAGCCACATTCTTGAGCTAGTATGCATCCAACTCAGCCTTCTCCTCTTCATTAACACCCATAACAGGCATTTAGAACCAACCATGCACTCGCCTCCATGCGAACGGCCACACTTACCACACGTCTTTCGGTCACGCTAGGCATTTCTACCATTGCCATTCCTGGGAAGGCCAAATCTTGAGTCTGGCGCCTTAGACCACTCGGCCATCCTAATTCTTGTGTTCATCTTTCTACTCGCGCACACAAGAAGAAAGTAAGATGCTAGAATAACACAAAATGTCAAAGCTCTATACAACACAATAAAGAGTAGAAGAAGGGAAGATTCCTAACATCACAAAGTCTCTAAGTCATGATTGTGGTGCACTTCACAACCATAAGTGAGAAACTACGCAACGTGGTTGTGTTGAGCGTTAGTTCCTAGGAAATTTAACCTCATGCTCTGATACCGAGTTTGTCACGCCCGAATTCTGGAATCCGGATGCAACCAGCGTCGGTAACCTCTTAGAGGTTATAGAAAAGCCTCTTCTTAGATTTTATCACAATCATACAGTTAAATTTGCGGAAAATTTAAAACTTTTTAATACTTATCGAAATATACATAAAGTTCATATAGTATGGCATAGTGACATTCTAATAGCTCAAACTAAACAACCATATATTAAAGATTAAACAGTTGAAATAAATGATCGTAATAATAAAAATAATAGTTTGCCAATTGGCCTTATTACAAACGCTTGAACAAATACTTGAAAAGAAACGCTAGGGACAGTAGTCACTAGCTATATCTAATGTACTAGGCTAGAATAATAAAGTGTAGCATCCTCGAACTCAAGAGGACCTACAAAAGTCTGGAGATCGCTATTCCAAACCGCTTCGTCGAATTTCAACATTGTTGAGAACCTGCGCCTATAAAAATAGTAAATATATATGGGGTTAGTACACACTTGTACTAAGTATGGGTGTATGCACATAAACACATAAGGACTATGCATGAACAAGGAAAGCTCTTCCTAAAGCAACATGTCGTTTCTAGGAAGTTACATTATTTTCTTTCTTGATTCTTTAATCGTGAATTACGATATGTATATGACATGTTCTCATGCAATTTAAGGCACATAACTCGTTTTCAATATGAACATAAGACCTTGGAATCATGAACATAATTTTAGAACAACTTAAACAAATGTTTATATATTTGCTCCTTAGGCCAAGAGCTACCCTTCTCATACTTAGATTATTTTTCAGTCTTTTTCTTCTTTCTATTGTGTAGTTCAATGATCTCCTTTGATCTTATGTTTTACTTACAAGTGAAATGATTCATTGTAGTCACATACCTACAATGAATCGAGTAAGCAATTCACAAGACTAAGGAAATGATTTGGCTACCCTACTTACAAATTAGATTTCTCATTCTTCTTTGTTAAATTGGGATGAATGTATTTATAATACAATATTTATTGGCTATGGCCATTATTTGATTATTTGCATAATATATATTCTGGGGACATAATCCATACTCCATCATTGGCTTAAGCCACTAACTTTTTGTTTCTATCAAACACTAGTGATTAATGTTCTTTAAGATCTTACTTTACTTAGTTCACTATGAACTTATGATTCTACTTCTTTGCTCTGTTGTTCACTTTGAACATGCTACTTTATTCTTTCTTACTTTCTTAAGGAATTCTCTTAGCATTAACAGAAGTAGATCATGCGAGCTATATGAAATCCAGTGTCTCCCCCACACCGAAAAGAGGTGATTCACCGGTTAAGGTGAACCAAGTTATGTGTCTACCCACACCGAAAAGGGGGGTTCACCGGCTAAGATGATACCGTGTCTGTGTCTTACCCACTCCGAAAAGGGGTGTTCACGGCTGTAGTGAACCGGATACTTTCCTGAGCTATAACCGACATAGATTATGTGAGCTAAACATGAAATTCGGTGTCTTTCCCACACCGAAAAGAGGTGGACTCATCGGCCAAAGTGAAACCAAAACTGCCTATCATTCTTAGGTGGAGGCATCCACTAGCTAATCCCTATGATGGCGAAGTATAGTTCGAAGACTAGGAGACATACGGAGACCCTGGTCCACCTAGGTGGTGATCTCGTCTTATGAGGCTTACATGTTCTGGCACAAGAACATTGTTAGTCTATCGGTCCTAAGCTCAGATCTATTTTAGTTTATTATCTTTTAGAGTTGACTCAAACATTATGGAAACTTGATTCTAGTTATGATGTTTAATTAAGTCTATGGATGACTGGTCATTCCTTTCTTTGCTTGATGAATATGAACTTAAGTCTTACATTATCATCATGGTGCGAGTGAGACTTGTCTCACAGACTCTAGCAGCCTCTTATGTGAGTATTTTTGATATAAACGATTAAGTATAGTTGAGACTTATCTCGCATCTTTTAACACTCTATATTAGGTCAATTTCATAACTTAAGCTTTTAGTTATTTCATTACTCACCTTAACTTGATCACGTTAATTGTTAGTCATTCTTTATGATAATTATAACTTCTTATAAATGCGATTACGTTCACAAGTTCGTGTTGATAGGGTATGTTGGGACTTGTCCCATTGATTTTCAGGCCCTATCTTTAAGAGTTTATTGAGTTAAGATTGGTATGGCTGCACACACTTTGGGAGATAATATTATTAAGCCAATTTGTTGGCATAAATCAAACTATGATATTATCACTAGCCAATTCAATCATTCATGAATACAATATAATAATCTAACATGTTAAACAAGCCAACTTTTAACCTTTGATTAACATATACAACAATTCAATTAATAACTCATAACAATTTCATCTTCTCGAACACAAGTAGGCATTATAACATTCAACGTTCATGTAAATAAGACCCTAAGTATGCAGATCTAATCATGTATATTTCATTCGACAAATAATTCACTAAAACATACACATAATGATCAGTTAACACCACATACAAATAACATGCATCGAGAATTACACTATAGATACTACAAGAATCGGAAATCGGGAGAACTAGGGAGATGAACATGCGAATCATTGGGAACAACCCTAATTTCGATATTCTTGAAGTTAAAACGTTTGAAAATCCTCTTGTAGAAAGAATTCCAGGAGAGAAAACCCATACCTTATTGTAGAATTAAATCTGCAAAGATCACCTTGCACTTTGCACGAAAACCTTGAAAAACCTTCTTGAAATCGTCTAGGGTTTGTAATGTTTTTCTCTTGTTTTTCGTTGTAGCATTTTATGATGAATAACGAGTCTAAGTCTTTAGGAACTGAATGTTAACTAATTCAACTTGGACTATATAACCTAATTAAGTTAGACCAATTAGCTAATTACCAAAACACCCCTTCTAAATTGACTAAAAGTAGGAGAACCTTGACTTAACCAAAATATGGAATTTTCTTACTGGTTTCGGTTTAAGCCATTTAAATTGATTAATTACATTGCTAATTTAATTAATTAGGTAACCTAGGGTAATTACTAAAGTACCCCTACGTTGTTAGGACCATAATCAACTTTTTAATCCATTATAGGTTAGGTACTAGGTTGTCTCTTACTTGACTTAACCGAAATCTGGAAATTACTTAGTGGTTTCGGTTTTGTCCATTTAAATTAATAAATTAAGTTGCTAATTTAATTAATTAATTAACCTAGGGTAATTACTAAAGTACCCCTAAGTTTTTAGGACCATAACCAACCCTTTGGACTATCCTAGGATAGGTACTAGGTTGTCTCTTACTTGACTTAACCGAAATATGGAAATTGCTTAGTGGTTTCGGTTTTGTCCATTTAAATTAATTAATTAAGTTGCTAATTTAATTAATTAAGTAATCTAGGGTAATTAATAAACTACCCCTAAGTTGTTAGGACCATAACCAACCCTTTCGACCATCCTAGGTTTATACTAGGTTGTCTCTTACTTGACTTAACCGAAATCTTGAAATTGCTTAGTGGTTTCTGTTTTGTTTATTTAAATTAATTAATTAAGTTGCTAAATTAATTAATTAAGTTGGTAAACTAATTAATTAAGTAACCTAGGGTATTTACTAAAGTACCCCTAAGTGGTTAGGAACATAACCAACCCTATTGGGCCATCCTAGGTTAGGTACTAGGATGTTTCTTAGTTAGTTACTTGTCTTAATGTCACCCGGTTAGGTCTTAGGTTTTCGGGTCCACTAGTTAGTTATTTTTTGTTGGTCCTAGGTTAGTTAGTTAGTTAGGGACGTTGGTTAGGACCTAGAATCAGTTAGGGATCTTGGACCCATATGGCTTGACCCGTACGTGCGTCTGTCCCCAACCGCTCTAACCGATTCGGTTAGAGTGGTCCCTTGGCCGGTTGCACATGTGCTTGCACATGTGTTGCGTGTATTTTCCTAACTAACTATTCTGAAGGTTCAGTTGGAGTGTTTACTTATTGTTCCAAGGATCCTCACTATGTCCTTGGGCACTGCTTATTCTACGTGATCATTCTAAATGGTTATGTGCTATAGTACTAGGCTTGACACATGGATGCCTAGTACCTAATGTTTTATGTATGAAAATTAATGTTTTAGCTTAGGGTCTTCATTGTTGGTACAATTCTTATACAAGCTTGGATTATATTCTAAATGCTTGCGTATACATAGAAATTGGCTAACACCCCTTAGCCAATTTTCTACACTATGCCCAATATTTCTCAATATTGGGCATTGGGACGCCTATGTACCTGAATACTCATTATTAAAGACCTACTAGGATCTTCACTAGACATATAATTTTCTGGAATATTACAGTGCAAGCCAAATGAGATGGGGGCACACAACGACTGATGTCTCGAGACCAATGCTTAAGAGTCAAGGGTTATGCGGGCAGTCCACACCGATGACAAATGAGCGATATGGACAAGCCACGACAGATTCGGGCAGTCCACGACAAAAGTTAGTTGAGATGTGCAGGCCTCGACCAATGAGAGCAGCCCACATCTGATGTTGACTATCCGTTATGTGGAGGCCAAGGGCGATGGGGGAAGTCAAAGGTTGACGACCGGTGAGTGATGTTCAGTAGCCACAACATATATGGACAGTTCACGTATGGCATTGGTTGAGCGTGTGTACAAGTTATGACTGATGTGGCAGTCCATGACAAATATAGCTTGGACGATGCCGTTTGACATTGGCCGATGTCGCTTGACTGAAGCACACTAGGCTTGGCTGATGCAGCCTGCCATTGGTCGATGTTGATGTCACCGTTCCGATGTGCACACGCCATGACTGGTGTGTGCAGGACTTGGCTGATGCTGCCTACCGTTGGCCATCATCGCTTGCTCGAAGAGCACAAGCTTTGGTTGATGCTTTCTGTCTTTGGATGATGCAAATGTCGACCAACCGATGCAAACACGCCATTGATAATGCGAGAAGGCCCTTGCTGATGTTGCATTACATTGTCCAACATCGCTTTCAAAATGAACACATGCCATGTCATATTTCTGTAGACCTTGGCTGAGGATGCTTGTCTTTGGCCGATGTCACTTTCCCGAAGTGCACAAGCCTTGGCTTATGGTTCCTGCCATTGGTTAACGTCGATTTCACCCAGCCGATGAAGACACACCACGAATTATTTGTGCATTCCTTGGATAATGTTTCATGTCGTGTCTGATGATGCTTGCGAGATGCTCACAAACCACGTTAAATGCTAGAAGACTTTCGCTTATGTTGTCTGTCGTTGGTCGACGTCTCCTTGTCGATGCATGTATTCTTAATAAAATGTCACCGAGCCCATGCACACACGCCATTCCTGATGTGTTCACGCCTTGGCTGATGTTGCCTTCCATTGGTCGATATCGTCTAGCTAATGTTTTTAGGCCTCAACCTATGTCACCGAGTTAATGCGCACAAGCCACAACTGATGCGTGCAGGCCTTGGTTGTTCCTGCCTTATGTTGGATGATGTCGCTTTGTCGAAGCATGCAGGCCAAGGCCGATGTTTCCTAGACGATGCGCTCAGACCACGGCTGAAGTCATCCAGTCGATGTGCACCGACACGCCTGATGCGTGAAGGCCTTGGTTGATGTTGCATGTAATTGGACAAAATCAATTGCGAGATGCGCACATGCCATGTCCGTGCATGCAGGCCTTTTCTAACGCAGTATGCCATTGGCTGACATCTCTTGTGAGATACGCACATTCCACCTTTATTCTTGTTACGACCCAAAGTACCCCCTAGGAGTAATCGGCGTCGTTATCCTCTATGAGGACTAAGACAATACCTTAGTGTTCGTCATACCACATCATAGGCAAAGAAAATGCAAAAGAAAAAATAAAACTTTTCTATATAACGAAGTATACTTAGACTTCTCGCATATTGCATATGGGGTTTACATAGACCCCTAGCTTATGAAGCTTAAATAGGATTCTCAATTAACATTTAACAACAATATAGTCTAATAGTTTGTCTCACATTTAACCATCTAAAGAATGAATCATAATAGTTTAAGCATAACCCTTAGTCTATTAAAATATGCCCATATAGGCTACAATGAAGTCTCAACATGAAAATGGAATAATTGTCTCAAAACATTGACAAAACTAATAAGGCTTGATGAGTGGCTCTATCCTCGAAATTCATGAGGACTCACCAATTTAATTGGGAAAGATCCATGTCTTCTTTACCAATAGGCCGATTATCCTCAATGGCCCGGACCTAAAATGTTTGGGGAAAAGGGTAGAAATATGGGTTAGTACAAAACACATGTATTAAGTATGGTCCCTATGCATAAAAATCATTAATGCATCAAAAAATGCACCAATTAAACAAAATCATGCATAACATCAAATAACTCAATATACATATCTATGGAACCTCATAAGTCAACCCAACATAAAAGCAACTCAAGCAACACTTGTGCAATGCCAAGAATAAATCCCCATAACCCTATCCAAATCAAAGTATCACATCAAGCAACCCACTTCATAGTTACAACACATTTTCATAACATGCTTCATACATCAATACTTACTCAGAACTTATCAATATAACCATAATCATAATCATAATCATAAACTAACACCAGTAGGACCATCTCTTAGGATCCCACATGTGCAATGTGTAGGAGAAGTATCATACCCTCCCTCACACCATGTAGTAGCCTTAAAGACAACCCTAACAAGAGTTCACATACATACTTGTTCATTTAACTTTAATTAGGGAAAGAAGTGCAATAACCTACATGAGACCATGTGAGCTACATGGAATCCGGTGTTCTACTCCCACACCGAAAAGAGAGGGTTAACACTTGCCTAAGGTGTAACCATTCGTATGTATCTATCTAAATGGATCCACTAAGCTAGAGTCTTATGTGGGCACATAGTTAAGGGTCAAGGAGATTGTTACTAGAAACCTTGACTTACTAGACGTGAAGGTTTCCATCTCATGAGACAACACATATTTTAGGAATCCGTACTTACTAACGTGAGGAAACCTATGTGGGAGGCCGGACTAACTAAACGTGAGACCTCCATCTAATTTACATGTCCTTTCGGTGGTAAGCAATTATTCCCTTTAGTTATCGTCTTATTATATCACACAAGTTCCATTAGTCTCTTCTAGACCACTATGTAAACGTCTTACCATACTAGCTCATAGATCATCATAAGTGATAACCATCCTTTCACTTTAGACAACACTTCACAAATGAGTAAACCTTTCACTTAACAATTCACTATAATCATGAGAAACTACTTTCAATAATATAATATTCATATCATATCATACATGCATAATTCATGTCTAATTCAATGTCTTAGGGTTAAGGATGAGGAATAACTAGCATCAACATCACAACCAGACAATTGACATAGAAGCATTGCTATTTAATTAGCTCATACTTCATAATTGAATTCAAGAAGAACCAATCAACATACCTCATTGCCTCTTTCAAGAACCTTCATACTTCCATACCAATAATACATAACCAATTACATAAACAAGGTAAATTCAAGAAGAAATTACATAATTAACAATGATATAGTGAATCTAAGTATTCATAACCTTCACAATTTACCATATCAATTCAAGGTTTTCATGAAATTGGGGGAAGGACATGAGTCTAGAGAAATCTCATAGAAATCATCAATTAACTATCAATATTTACTTAAAAACATTAATTCATCATAATTACCACAATTGATTCATAGTTTCGTTTTTCAAAGAAGACCCATGTATAGAAGAAAACCTAGATTTTCGGGGATTTAGAAATCATCTTTAGAGGGACCTCTTGGGGAAAAGAATCCAAAGAGTGAAAGAAACCACACCTTAGAGATGACAAAGCCACGAAATTGGGTTGGAACCTTGAAGGCTTTATCTTCTTCTTGGAGGTCTAACGGTCCTCAATGGAGATTTGGAGGAAGAGATAATTTGAGAGAGTTGAGGGTGATTTTTGATTTCAACTTTTGAGACTTGATTTGGGTATTACAAATAACCTAAAACTGACCCTAATACCTTATATATTCACCCCTTAAATTACCCAAAAGACCCCTCACTTAAATGGATCTTTTTATGAAGTTAGAATGTTTAAAATACGACTTTTATGAATCTTGGAAGTGGCTGCGCGTCGCGGGGTTAATTTCACAATTTATTTTTGAAATCCGGGTTGAGGAAGGGGACCTAATGTAGTCCCCACGTCATGAGGAAATGTTTGGATCCCCACGTGATGGCTGCGGCCACCAGATTCTTCACTGCTCGCAGGCTGCTTTGGAAGCCTGCTCGCCCATATTCGGGTCCTCCCCAAGGACCCTTCCGGTGGTCCTTCGGGTGTCGTGATGGTACGTTTTCACCCTCCATACTACATATTACCTATTTAAAGTCTTTTTACAAGTTTTGGACTTCATATGACCCTCCCAAACCTTCACCAAACATATGGACGTTAACTAGTTCTTCGTTAGTTTTCGGACGTTAAGGCCTTTAGTTAATGTTATGGCCCCAATACTTCTCAAACAATTTCTTTACACTTATTTAGGTCTAAAATCATCATTACTCAACATATAAGTCTCTATTATAGGTCATGGAATTTCCAGGGTGTGTCAATACTCCCCCCTTAGGAACATTCGTCCCCGAATGACACTCTAGACCTTTGTAAGGAAGAAGAGACTCAAGAATAGTAGCCCAACCAACATCAATATAATAAAATGAGTCAGTAATAATTGGAGGAATCATTCACTCCTCGCAACATATAATCACAGCAATAACACATAGGAACTTAACTCACAACATACCATCTACTGACGCTCAACCTTTTCATATCATATAAGGAGGAACTACCTTCTCCATTTAAATATGAGCTCAATATGAACATCAAAAGTTGTCATGTTGATTTCTTATTAAAAAAACACCAATTATGTTCAATACAACTTCAATTAATACTTATAGCACACCATATAGTTAACTGAAAACCAATTATAAGAAACACATTTCATGGAAAAGAAAACAACTCAACTTAGGCATGAATTTCTACTATAATATGCACATCTTAGAAAAACATGATAAGTTCAACATTATTCATAATATCCAAATAAGGAACTACTAACCTCAATCCTGGCTAGGTTTAAGGGGTAAAAGATGAGGATAGCGGGACTTCATGTCGGCCTCGGCCTCCCATGTTGCACCCTCAACAAGGTGGTTCCTCCAAAGAACTTTTACGGAGGCAAACTCCTTATTCCTTAGTTTCTTAACTTGGCGATCCAAGATCTCAACCGGGACCTCTTCATAAGAAAGGTCCTCTTTTACCCCTAAACCTTCTTGTGACAACCCGAAAACGACTATGCTAAGTAAGGCCTAAACGTACATAGAATGCCTAGGTTAGACCAGGTTCACATAGATTGATACGCGTGGAACCAGAACTCTGAACCTATGAACCAGCCAAGCCAACCAACTTGGTGAGTTAGTTGATCTAGGAAGGGTTGGTTCCAGCCAGGTTGGGTACCCGAATACTAGGATTCCCCGGATGAGTCTTAACCGGACTTAGAGGTTTAACCTAGGTTTTAAGGGTTCTAAAGGTATAAAGGTAATTTTGGGGCTTGGGGTAGTATAGTAATTACCCTAGGATGATATTTAATTAATTAAATAAGGTTATTAATTAGTCAAAATGGATCAAATCTCGGTGGTCAAACCCGAGTTTGACCAGACCTTCACACTCAGGTTCGAGCCGAGTTGGAGGCATTAGGGGGCACGAATTAAAGGATTAAAAATTAGAGAAAATAAGGAGGGGCATTATAATAACTTAATATATAATTATGATCAGATTTTTACCATTTAATTTGTGTTGAATAAGTCAACAACAATTCCCAAAAAAGGGGCGCATGACTCCCACTAGGAGTGTGCTTCATGCCCACTCTTAATTCTTTATATTACTCCTAAAAACATTTTCAGCTTTACCTCACAATTCAAAAACAGAAAATAAACGTAAACTCACTGTTCTAAAAGTATCCTTGGCTGCATCCATCAAAAAACAAAAGGAAGTCTTACACCTAATTGTTTTAATTAAAGAACTTCACTTGGGAACAAGAATCAATGCTCAGAAGAAAGGTTTGTGTGTGGGTGGGGACGTGTGGTTGTGGCTGGTTGTCAAGGCTGAAAAGGTATGGGTTTTCTTTTCTCTTGGTCCCTTTCCCAAGAGTCCCTAAGGTTCAGTTTAAGTCCAATAAAAAAACTAAGGTTGTCCCCCGTTGCATGCCCCTGTCATTAGATCCTATGAACGAATTGATGCATGCGTTGATATGACTTCTGGTAGATGATTTTAGGAATGATTGTGATTGTGTGCAATGTGTGTTTTGGGCTATTTATGATTTTTTATGTACGTCCGAATGTTGAATGTCATATGTGCACAAAACATGTTGTTTTTCCGTAATTGTATTGTTACGGTTCACTTGAAGAAAATGGTGAATCATGTGTTATGTAATGTTTTGTGTTTAACATGCAAACAGAAATCGTGATATTCATGAACAAGAAAGTGAAAGTAAAGTCCTTAATGAATTGGTTAAAAGTATATGTAAAACTATGAGTTAAACGCCTAGGCTAAATGTAAGTGAGTTAAAATTATATGTTAATTGAACATAGTTTTGGCTAGTCTCTAATATAAATGAACAGAAATATATGCTTCCATTTAGGGTGGATCTCGAGACCTTAAGGTCCTAATAATAAGAGAAGAAGCCTTGAATTAAAAGAAAAGAAAATAGGGCGAGATAGGGGATTCGAACCCGACTCATTGAAAGAAGCCTTAAATTAAAAGAAAAAGAAATAGTGTGTGGGAGGGGGGATTCGAACTCGGCTCCTTGGCCAAGGGTGTGAGATACATAAATCTCACACAAAAGTAAAATAATAAAAAAAATTGAGGCGACTGGATTCGATCCCAGATCCTCTTGGCCGAATAAATGAAGTTACCTAGCACTCTAAATAATTAAAAATAAAGTGCTGCCAAAGGGATTCGAACATGGGTCCCCTTGCCCAAAATTGTGAGACATATTATAATGAAATAAAATGCAGCCACTAGGGATCGAACTTGGGTCCCTTGGCTGAATGTGTAAAATGCATAAGTCTTACACAACATATACTTAGATTGTCATGAAACACTTAGTCAATTATGAGTAACCCGAAATGGGTAATTCCATGAGTTAATGGTAAAATTAATAAATGAAAATTCACGTAATGAGGTGAGTAATTATATTATACTATGATGCTGATGAAAATAATGACAACATGATAAGAGGCTAAGATGAATGGAGAGACAAGTCTCAATCAAGCCTAAGTAAAGGTCACTAAAAGTACTCACCTAAGAGAGTGTTGAATATGAAGAGACAAGTCTCAATCACATTATATATGTAAGTGTAAGGACAATTCACACTTAATACGTAAAGAAGATATGAGAAATCATCTAATGAGCTATGAATACCTCATGCTAAGAAGCAAGCTTCGATGATGTATAAGTTGAATGTAAATAGGAACTTTAAACTAAGCACCGATAGTCTAGCTATGACTGGTGATGCCTTTCTTCGGGAAGGGCGGAGGTTCACATAAATCTCATGAGCTGAGACTGTCCACCAAGGTGGGTATGGGTCTCCCTAAATCTCCTAGTCTTTGAACTATGTTTCCCACATAGGTAACTAGCTTGGTTCGAACCCATAAAGCTAGAATTTTTTTTGGTTTCACTTTGGCTAGTGACTACACCTCTTTTCGGTGTGGGGAAGACATCGAATTTCATGATGCTCACATGATCTATGTCGGTTAAGGTTAGAAGTTCCTCAAAGTATTAAGGACAATGAAATGAATGATACCGAAGGTGTTTGTGCAATATAATCAAGAGGTAAAACCGGATTCAAGTAATGACAATAGGTCATTCTTGGTCATTGCACTTCATGATCCCGATGAGAGTCTTAAACTTCATCCTAGGTATAGCTGGTGTTCACATCATCCTATGAATGAATGAAATGAATAATGTAAAGTACAAATAAATGAATGAAGCAGGCTCTGTGTTTACTAAGGTTGACCCTCGGATTGAGATCCCATATGTTGGACCCTCACTTGAGATGTCTTAATGCTACGTCCATGATTCCAAGGTCTCATGGATATGAAATGTATACTATATGAAACATGAAATGTATATTATGTGAACCTATGTGTGTATGATGTGTGACATATTCATGGTATGACCTTCCTATTACGAAATAGTCAAAGTCAAGAGACTTGACCTTCTAAGAAAGCATGTTGATTAGGAAGAGCCATTCTTGTTCATGCATTACCGTTATGTATTGTTGTATGTACCCATACTTAGTACAAGTGTGTACGAATTCAATACAATATTACTATTTTAGGCTCAAGCTCAGGCTTAGGCTCAGGTAGACGTTGAGGGTATCATTGCAGCTATTCGGACTCAGAGATTTCATCTGGACTTGGTAGGTCCTCATGCATTCGAGGATGCCTGCCTTTATATTTCTTGCTTAGTAGTAGGTTTGAATTAGTGGGGTATGTTCCACTAGTATTTCTTTCCTATTTTATTCAGACGGTTGTAATGATGCCGTTTTGGCAAGTATTACTTATGACATGAGATTCCATTTCTTTCAAGTTGCATGATCTTATAATTAGATGGTTGATGTATGAGCAATGAACTTCCTTACAAATATGCGTTTATATGAAGTCTATGTATACTTCAACTATAACAAAAAGTTTTAAATTTTCCGCTAAAATTAACCGTATGAATGTGACGAATGCAAGAGGTCGTCGATGCCGGTTGTGATTCGGATTCAAGAATCCGGGTCGTTAAAAACTTGGTATCAGAGCATTAGGTTAAATATCCAAGACATCACACTCATATCAACCACGTTAAGTAGTTTCTAAGTTATGGTAGTGAAGTGCACCACTATCATGAATTAGAGACTGCAGAATGTTTAGGAAATTTTCCCTTCTTCTACTCTCTTTCGTTCTATGTGGAATTGTGACATGATTATGTCATTAAGAATCTAACTCTCTTCGTGTATCTATGTGCAAATAATGAATACGAGGAGAAATGCAGGCAGGAGTGTAGGTGAGGCAGCTGCTGGAGGAAATCAAGTTCCTCCTCAAGCCCCAGTTGTTGCTGATCAGGTGTCTGTCAATCCAGCTGGGTTGACAGATGGAGAAGTGAGGAATACCTTGCTATAGATGGCACAAGCCATCACTACTCAGGCTCAATCCATCACGGCTCAAGCCGCGAGAGAGGGTGCTCCCGTAGAGAATCCTCATGCTGGCACCATGGCTAGCAGGCTGAGGGACTTCACCAGAATGAACCCCCTAGTTTACTATGGATCCAAGACCTATGAGGATCCCCAGGAGTTCGTGGATGAGGTACACAAGATCCTTTGTGCCATGGGAGTAGATGAGGAGGCGAAGGCTGAGTTGACTGCATATCAACTCAAGGATGTGACACAGATTTGGTACCGGATGTGGGATGATAGCCGAGCACGTGGAGATGTTCCCATCATTTGGGATGTTCTCAAGACTGCCTTTATGAAGAGATTCTTCCCCAGAGAGCAACGAGAAGCTAAGGTTGAAGAGTTCATCAACCTGATACAGAGAGGTATGTCACTCAAGGAGTATTCCTTGAAATTCGTTAAACTCTCAAAGTATGCTTCTTCTCTTCTGGCAAATAGCAGAGATGAAATGAGCAGGTTTGTGACTGGCGCGTCGGAGGATCTAGTGGAAGATTGTCGGCAACCATGTTGGATGATAGCATAGATCTGGGCAGGTTTATGGTGCATGCTCAGCAAGTGGAGGAGAGACGCCGTAAGAGAAGAGTTCATGAAAGCAAAAAGCCTAGGACTGCGAATCAGGCTGGTCCTAGCTCCGACAAGGGCTCATTTAGAGTCCAGAACAGACCTAAGTTCAAGAGACATTCAGGTAATTCTGCTTCTTCAAGAAATGTGAATACCAAAGTAAATGAGTTTGGCCCCAGAAAGGACAATGATTGGAACGTCCAGCATAAAAGCAAGCTTTGTGGTAAATGTGGACGTCCCCATGGAGGTGAGTGTTTAATAGGTTCTAAAACCTGCTACGGGTGTGGCAAGACTGGACACATGGTCCAAGATTGTCCTCAGACGATGGATAAGGCCAAGGCAAATGCCCAGCCTCGGCCGAATGCTAATGCTGCAGCCAAACCTCCTAAGAGGAACCGATTTTATGCACTGAAAGGTAGAGAAGAAAAAGAGAAGTCAGCTGATGTTGTCACGGGTACATTGCATGTCTTTACTTTCCCAGTGTATGCATTATTAGATCCCGGATCCACTCTATCATTTGTTACTCCTTTGATAGCTAGTAGATTTCATGTGCTTCCCGACGTCCTGCATGTGCCGATTCTAGTAAGTACCCCTGTAGGAGATGACATAAAAGCAGAAAGAGTGTATAAAAATTGCCCAATTCAAATCCTTGATAGAGTCACTCATGTTGATCTTGTGGAATTAGCCATGCTCGATTTTGATATAATCTTGGGTATGGATTGGCTCCATATGTGTTATGCCACAATAGATTGTCGAATGAGGGTAGTGAGGTTTCTGTTTCCAAATGAGTTAGAGAGGGAATGGGAAGGGCAGGTTCAAGTCCAGTCGGACAAATTGTTTCACACTTAGAGGCCAATAAGATGATAGCTAAGGGGTATTTGTACCACTTTGTTAGAGTCAATGACTTAGATCAAGAAATTCCTTCCATAGACTCAGTATCAATAGTGAATGAGTTCCCAAATGTCTTTCCGGAGGATTAACCAGGAATCCCTCCTGCACATGAGATTGACTTTGGTGTTGATTTAGATCCCAACACCAAGCCAATTTCTATTCCCCCGTATAGGATGGCACCAGATGAATTCAAAGAGTTGAAGTTGCAGTTAAAAGATATACCTTATAAGGGCTTCATCCAGCCGACCATATCCCCATGGGGTGCTCAAGTGTTGTTCGTAAAGAAAAAGGATGAAACCCTTAGAATGTGCACCGATTATCGGCAACTTAACAAAATCACTATAAAGAATAAGTACCCTCTTCCCAGAATTGACGGTTTATTTGACCAACTCTGAGTTTCAAGTTTCTTTTCCAAGATAGACCTTTGGTCAGGCTATCATCAGCTTAGAGTAAGGCGAGAAGACGTTCCTAAGACGGCTTTTCGTACTAGATATGGGCATTATGAATTTCTGGTCATGTCATTCGGTCTCACTAACGCACCAGCCGCGTTTATGGACCTTATGAATAGATTTTTCTGTGAGTACCTTGATTACTTCATCATAGTATTCATAGATGACATTCTCATATACTCTAAGTCTAGACAAGAGCATGAGGTACACTTGAGAAAGACATTACAGATACTTAGAGAACATCAGTTGTATGCAAAATTCAGCAGATGTGAATTCTGCTTGAGATTAATGACCTTTCTTGGTCATGTTGTGACCGACCAAGGTGTAGAAGTTGATCCTAAAAAGTTTGAGGCAGTGAAGAAATGGCCGAGACCCCTTACTCCTACCGATATTTGCAGTTTTCTGGGTTTGGCCAATTACTATCGCAGGTTTGTGGATGGCTTTTCCACTATTTCTGCTCCATTGACAGCCTTGATGAAGAAGAAGGCGAAGTTTGAGTGGTCTGAAAAATGTGACAAGAGCTTCCAAGAGCTCAAAGACTGACTCATTTCAGCCCCGGTTCTCACATTGCCGAGGAGTGGTGCAGGATATGTGGTGTACTGTGATGCTTTCCGAGTAGGTTTGGGATGTGTTCTTATGCAGGATGGCAAGGTGATTGCATATGCATCGAGACAGTCGAAAATCCACGAGAAGAACTATCCTACTCATGATCTTGAGTTAGCTGCTGTGGTGTTTGCATTAAAACTTTAGAGACATTATTTATATGGTGTACATGTTGATGTATATACTGACCATAAAAGTCTTCAGTATGTTTTTACATAGAGGGAGTTGAACCTTCGTTAGAGGAGATGGATAGAACTGCTCAAAGATTATGATATGAGTGTTTATTATAACCCGCGTAAGGCCAATGTAGTGGCTAATGCATTGAGTCAATTGAGCATGGGCAGCATGTCTCATATTGATGAAGAGAAGAAGGATCTAGTTAAAGAGGTACACCAATTGGCTAGATTGGGTGTACAGCTGGCAGATGCACCAAGTGGGAGTGTCTTAGTTCACTCAAGTTCTGAATCCTCATTTGTTGTAGATGTTAAAGCCAATCAACATCTTGACCCAGTACTCATGGAGTTGAAGGACTCAGTATTGATTAATTTGAATGACTCATTTTCCCTAGGAGGGGATGGTGTACTCAGGTACCAAAACAGGTTATGTGTGCCCAATGTTGATAATTTGAGGTCTAATATTTTGGCAGAAGCTCATGTTTCCAGGTATTCCATTCATCCAGGTGCCACCAAGATGTACCATGACCTTAAATAGGTCTATTGGTGGGACTGCATGAAGAGAGATATCTTTAAATTCGTGGAGGAGTGTCCATATTGCCAACAGGTTAAGGCAGAAAACCTTAAGCCTGGGGTCTCACTGAGACGATTGAGATTCCAACATGGAAGTGGGAGGCTATTAATATTGATTTTGTGGTTGGTCTGCCAAAGACTAGAAAACTACATGATTATATTTGGGTTAATGTTGACAGAATGACCAAGTCCGCTCACTTCATACCATTGAAGTCTATTTACAAAGCTGAAGATTATGCCAAGCTTTATATTGATGAGATATTGAGATGGCACGGGATTCCTCTGTCTATCATCTCGGATAGGGGAGCCCAATTTACTTCTCATTCTTTGAGGTCTTTCCAAAAGGGCTTGGGCAGACAGGTGAAGCTTAGTACTGCTTTTCATTCGCAGACGGATGGACAAGAAGGCGTACCATCCAGACCCTTGAAGACATGCTGAGAGCATGTGTTATTGACTTCAAGGGGAGTAGGGATGATCATTTGCCGCTGATAGAGTTCTCTTACAATAAAAGCTACCATTCCAGTATTGGGATGGCACCTTTTGAAGCACTATATGGCCGAAGATGTAGGTCTCCGGTTGGGTGGGTTGAGGTAGGAGAATCTGCCATCCTTGGTCCTGAGATCGTACATGAGGCTATGGAGAAAGTGAAGATGATCAGAGATAGGTTGGCTACTGCTTACAGTCGTCAAAAATCCTATGCAGACAACAAAAAGAGAGCTCTAGTGTTTGATGTAGGTGATTAGGTCTACTTGAAGATATCACCCATGAAAGGGGTGATGAGGTTTGGTAAGAAACGTAAGTTGAGTCCGAGGTATATAGGCCCTTATAAGGTCTTGCAGCGAGTAGGAATATTGCCTACGGATTGAAGTTACCTAAAGATTTGGCTTCTGTTCATCTAGTGTTTCACGTTTCAATGCTTAAGAAGTGTCTAGGCGATCCAACGTCCATCCTTACTATTGAGGGGTTAGGAGTTTATGAGAGATTTTCTTATGAAGAGGTTCCAATCGAAATTTTAGATCGTCAAGTGAAGTGACTGAGGAACAAGGATATTGCCACCGTGAAAGTTCCATGGCGGAAGCACCTTGGTGAGGGAGCAACGTGGGAGACCGAGGCTGACATGCGATCTCGTTATCCTCATTTGTTCAGTTCTTAAGGTTAGATATTTTTTTTATAGTCTGATTCATGTTTAAGAAACTCTAAGTTCTAATTTCTGTAGTCAACTTGGTGTAATAGGTCACTAATCATATGTTTTGAAATAACACTATATGAGTTTAAATGAAGTTATGTTTGCAATCTATGTTGCTGTTTTTGTGTAGCATAGGCATGTTTTCTGTGTTGCATGAATTGTGTTGTGTATTAAGTTAAGTGTGATTGAGAATGAAATTCCTATATATCAAGAATGAAGCCTTAGATAAGCTTGCATGATATGCACCACCCAAATAAATGTGGATCAAATGTTCCCAAAAGAGAAACGTTTAAGTATGATGAAGTAAATTTCGAAAATCACCCTCTTTGTTTAAATGATATGTATTGTCATTCATGGAAGAATGTTCCTAAGGGGGGGGGGGGTAATGTGACAACCCGAAAATGACTATGCTAAGTAAGGCCTAAACGTACATAGAATGCCTAGGTTAGACCGGGTTCACACGCATTGATGCGCGTAGAACCAGACATCTGAACCTATGCACCAGCCAAGCCAACCAACTTGGTGAGTTAGTTGAGCTAGTCAGGCTTAGTTCCAGCCATGTTGGGTACCCGAATACTAGGATTCACCCGGATGAGTCTTAATCGGACTTAGAGGGTAAATACTAGGTTTTAAGGGTTCTAGGGGTATAAAGGTAATTTCGGGGCTAGGGGTAGTATAGTAATTACCCTAGGCTGATATTTAAAAATTAAATAAGGTTATTAATTAGTCAAAATGGGTCAAATCTCAGTGGTCAAACCCGAGTTTGACCGGACCTCCACACTCAGGTTCAAGTTGAGTTGGAGGTATTAGGGGGCACAAATTAAAGGATTCAAAATTAGAGAAAATAAGGAGGGGCATTATAATAACTTAATATATAATTATAATCTGATTTTTACCATTTAAATTGTGTTGAATAAGTCAAGACCAATCCCCACAAAAGGGGCGCACGACTCCCACTAGGAGTGTGCTTTATGCCCACTCTTAATTCTTTATATTACTCCTAAAAACATTTTCAGCTTTACCTCACAATTCAAAAACAGAAAATAAACGTAAACTCAC
This sequence comes from Solanum sitiens, assembly GCA_016801875.1. NCBI lineage: Eukaryota > Viridiplantae > Streptophyta > Magnoliopsida > Solanales > Solanaceae > Solanum > Solanum sitiens. Next base: position 273,705 of record JABWTJ010000258.1, read on the forward strand.
TGTTCTAAAAGTAGTCTTGGCTGCATCCATCAAAAAACAAAAAGAATAAGTCGTACGCCTAAGTGTTTTAAGTAAAGAACTTCACTTGGGAACAAGAATCAAAGCTCGGAAGAAAGGTTTATGTGTGGGTGGGGACGTGTGGTTTTGGCTGGTTGTCAAGGCTGAAAAGGTATGGGTTTTCTTCTCTCTTGGTCCCTTTCCCAAGAGTCCCCTAAGGTTCAGTTTAATTCCAATAAAATAACTAAGGTTGTGCCCCGTTGGATGCCCCTGTCATTAGATCCTATGAACGAATTGATGCATGCGTTTGTATGACTTCTGGTAGATGATTTTAGGAATGATTGTGATTGTGTGCAATGTGTGTTTCTGTCTGTTTATGATTTGTTAGGTACGTCTGAATGTTGAATGTCATATGTGCACAAAACATGTTGTTGTTCCGTAATTGTATTGTTACGGTTCACTTGAAGAAAATGGTGAATCATGTGTTATGTAATGTTGTGTGTTTAACATGCAAAAAGAAATAGTGATGTTCATGAACAAGAAAGTGAAAGTAAAGTCCTTAATGAATTGCTTAAAATTATATGTAAAACTATGAGTTAAATAGGCTAAATGTAAGAAAGTGAATTAAAATTATATGTATAATTGAACATAGTTTCGGCTAGTCTATAGTATAAATGAAGAGAAATAGATGCTGCCATTTAGGGTGGATCTCGAGACCTTAAGGTCCTAATACTAAGAGAAGAAGCCTTAAATTAAAAGAAAAGAAAATAGGGTGAGAGAGGGGATTCGAACCCGGCTCATTGAAAAAACCCTTAAATTAAAAGAAAAAGAAAATAGTGTGAGGGAGGGGGGATTCAAACTCGGCTCCTTGTCCAAGGGTGTGAGATGCATAAATCTCACACCAAAAAAAATAATAAAAAAAAATTGAGGCCCTTGGGATTCGATCCCAGATCCTCTTGGCCGAATGAATGAAGTTACCTAGCACTCTAAATAATTAAAAATAAAGTGCTGCCTAAGGGATTCGAACATGGGTCCCCTTGACCGAAATTGTTAGACACATTATAATGAAATAAAATGCAGCCACTAGGGATCAAACTTGGGTCCCTTGGCTGAATGTGTAAAATGCATAAGTCTTACACAACATATACTTAGATTGTCATTAAACACTTAGTCAATTATGAGTAACCCGAAATGGGTAATACCATGAGTTAATGGTAAGATTAATAAATGAACATTCACGTAATGAGGTGAGTAATTATATTACACTATGATGCTAATGAAAATAATGACAGCATGATAAGAGGCTAAGATGAATGGAGAGATAAGTCTCAACCAAACCTAAGTAAAGGTCACCAAAAGTACTCACCTAAGAAAGTGTTGAATATGAAGAGACAAGTCTCAATCACATTCTATATGTAAGTGTAAGGACAATTCACACTTAATACGTAAAGAAGAGATGAGAAATCATCTAATGAGCTATGAATACCTTATGCTAAGACGAAAGCTTCGATTATATATGAGTTAAATGTAAATTGGAATTTTAAACTAAGCACCGATAGGCTAGCTATGAGTGTTGATGCCTTCCTTCGGGAAGGGAGGAGGTTCACATAAATCTCATGAGATGAGATTGTCTACCAAGGTGGGTATGGGTCTCTCTAAATCTCCTAGTCTTTGAACTACGTTGCCCATATAGGGAACTAGCTTGGTTCGAACCCATAAAGCTAGCATGTTTTGGTTTCACTTTGGCCAGTGACTCCACCTCTTTTCGGTGTGGGGAAGACACCGGATTTCATGATTCTCACATGATCTATATCGGTTAAGGTTGGAAGTTCCTCAAAGTATTAAGGACAATGAAATGAATGATACCAAAATGTGTTTGTGTAAGACAATCAAGAGGTGAAACCGGATTCAAGTAATGACATTAGCTTATTCTTGGTCATTGCACTTTATGATCCCGATGAGAGTCTTAAACTTCATACTAGGTATAGCTGCTGTTCACATAAGCCTATGAATGAATGAAATGAATAATCTGAAGTATAAATAAACGAATGAAGTATGCTCTGTGTTTGCTAAAGGAGACCCTCGGATTGAGATCCCATATGTTAGGCCCTTACTTGAGATCTTAATGCTACGTCCATGATTCCAAGGTCTCATGGATATGAAATGTATACTATATGAAACATGAAATTTATATTATGTAAACCTATGTGTGTATTACGTGTGATATAATGACTCGGATTCTTGAATCCGAATCGCCACCGGCGTCGTTGACCTCTCAGAGGTCGCAGACAAGCCTCATCTTGCATTCATCACATTAATATAGTTAAATTTGCGGAAAATTTAAAACTTTTTATATGTATGAAGTTTACTTAGACTTCATATAGTCATTACGTATTAAACATTATATACTAAGCTCAACATCAATAGACAACCATCTAATATAAAGAACATTTCAAAACAAACGATGAATAGAACATATTAAGTTGCCAAAACGGTCTTACATCAAAAGGTTTCGAAATGAAATTTGAAAGAAATGCTAGGGACAACATCCACTAGCTATGTCTATATATAAAGCTAGACTAAGACTGTAGCATCCTCGAAATCAAGAGGATCTACCAAATGGTTTGGAGAAAACGTTGAAGTCCTAACCGCTGCAAGTGTCGTCAATCTGTCCTCTGACCTGCACCTATAAAAATAGTAAATAGTAGGGGGTTAGTACACCACTTTGTACTAAGTATGTCTGTATGCACACATACACATAAAGCTATGCATGATCAATGAAAGCTTTTCCTAAGCAACATGCTATTTCTGGAAAGTGTCATTACTAGACTTTCCTAATTCGTTATTTGTGAATTGTGGTATGAATATGATGTATTTTAATGCATTCAAAGCACACAACTCATTTTCTATATGATGATAAGACATTAGTATCATCAACATAATTTTAGAACAAGTCGAGCAATGATTTGAAATTTTAACCCTCCACACCCGAGAGCACTTTTTCCATACTTAGTTTTATTTTCAGTCTTTTTCTTCTTCTTAATGTGTAGTTCAATAATTCCTTTAGTCCTTTGTTTTACTTACAAGTGCAATGATTGATTATAGTCCCATACCCACAATGAATCGATGTAATTAATCGAAGGACTAAGGAATGATTCCCTACCTTATAGTGAGTCATTCTTTACACTATATATTCATTACATTTCATAGGCCATTATCAATTGATCATGCCATTGATTTAATTACTTTCATGTTAGGGAAGTAATAGGGTATTTAGTTAACGTTATGTTTCTACTTCTCTTTATTGGCATCATATAAGAAGTCATTATAAGCCATGGCTCTTCCTAATCAACATGTTTTCTTAGGAGGTCAAGTCTCTGGACTTGCCTAATTCGTAATAGGAAGGTCTTACCATGAATATGTCACACATCATACACACATAGGTTCACATAACATACATTTCATGTTTCATATATTATACATTTCGTATCCACGAGACCTTGGAATTGTGGATGTAGCATTAAGACAACTCAAGTGAGGGCCCAACATATGGGACTTCAACCCGAGGGCCTTCTTTAGCAAACACAGAGTCTGCTTCATTTGTTCATTCGTACTTCACATTATTCATTTCATTCATTCGTAGGCTGATGTAAGAACCAACTCTACCTAGGATGAAGTTTAAGACTCTTATCGGGATCATGAAGTGCAATGACCAAGAATGACCTAATGTCATTACTTGAATCTGGTTTCACCTCCTGATTATCTTGCACAAACACCTTCGGTATCGTTCATTTCATTATCTTTCATACTTTAAGGAACTTCAACCTTAACCGACATAGATCATGTGAGCATCATGAAATCCGGTGTCACCCCCACACCGAAAAGAGGTGGAGTCACTGGCCAAAGTGAAACCAAAACATGCTAGCTTATTGGGTTCGAACTAAGCTAGTTCCCGATGGTGGAAACATAGTTCAAAGACTAGGAGATTTAGGGAGACCCATACCCACCTTGGTGGACAGTCTCATCTCATGAGGATTACGTGAACCTCCGCCCTTCCCGAAAGAAGGCATCACCACTCATAACTAGCCTATCGGTGCTCAGTTTAAAGTTTCTATTTACATTCAACTCATACATCATAAAAGCTTGCTTCTAGCATAAGGTAGTCATAGATGATTAGATGATTTCTCATCTCTTCTTTACGTATTAAGTGTGAATTGTCCTTATAGTTACATCCTTACTTTACATTGATGAATGTGAATTATCCTTACATATCATCCTTAGGTGTTAATGAGGCTAGTCTCACACATTCTAACACCTTCATTCGTGAGTAATCTTTTAACATAGTAGCTTAGGTGTAAGTCATACTTGTCTCACTTTCTTTAACACCCCATTATGGTCACTTACTTATTTTAGACCCCTTTAATTATGTTATAACTCACGTTACTTCTTTACTTTAGTGTAGTAGCTTCATATCATCGTTTATGGACGATGAGCACTTCTTTCGATGACTTACATATGTTCATAGTTCATTCTTTTAGAGTATGTTGGGAGTTGTCCCAATGAATGGAATGCCCTTGTTTATGGATTCATTGAGTTACTTTAGAAGTGCTAATAATATACTTGATACTCCTACTACAAAAGAATTGGCATATGATTAGTATTGGCTCAAGGTTTGGGATATTAAACTAGCAAACCATTTTTATTGGCATAGGCTAATTTTTACGTATGTTCATATTTAAATTGAAATATGTATGAAACCTTAGGCAATCTTTCAATTATTTACATAAGCTCCTAGCCATTAGCATGCATTCGTTTTGACCAAGTAGTTTTCACCAATTTTATTGGAATCAGATAGCCAATTCATTCAAGATGTGATTTCATAGATGTCTTTGAGCCAATTCTTAGTTTATGGCTTATAGTGATAAAGTTTTTGAACCTCTTGGACAACATCATATTAATATTCAATGAACTTAGCATCTTCATAATATCACAACAACAGCAAACCAATAGTCGGCCAAAATACAAAAATCACCTAACACATCACGGACATAACTTAGCAAATCATTGATTCTTACTTTACATGATAATATTAACTGTACACGACTACAAGTTCATAGGTTCATTTGATATTCATAATTCAAGAACATTACATATAATAATAGCCAGCACCACATACCAACAACATGATCTCTAACCTATTCAACATTAAATCGAAAAGGATACTAGGGACAAGGGGTTCAACGAGAACACGGGAGCAACCCTAGGTTTCAAGATCGTTGAATTCGTTGAAAAAAAAGTTCTCTTGGAGAAAGAAGTCCAGGAGAGAAACCCATACCTTAAGTAGACCTTAATCTACGAAGACCACCTTCAACGAAAACTTGGAGAAACCTTTAAATCGCCTAGGAGAATCAATGGAATTTTCTATTTTTCTTTCGCTCGCTTGCTTACTATTTTGCGTCATGTATTTGTTTGAGTTTTAACGTGAGTCTAAGTCTTAGGAACTGATATTGACTCATTCAACTTAGGGTTTAATAAGTTAATTAAATAAATAAATAAATTAATTATTAAAAAGCCCCTCCTAGATTGACTAGAACTAGGAAAACACAATACTTAGTTAAATCTGAATTTTTTCCTAAAAATTTCGTTTTGACCTTTCAAATTAATAATATAAATGTCTAGTTTAATTAATTAAGGGACCTAGGGTAATTAGTAAAGTACTTCTAAGTCATTGTAACCATAACTAACTCTTTTGGGTGATCCTAGGTTAAGTACTAGGATGTTTCTTGAGTTATACTAGGTTAGTGTAAGAATTTCGATTTGACCCCTTTAATTTAATTAATTAAATGGATAATTTAATTAATTAAGTGACCTAGGATAATTACAAAAGTACCCTTAAGTCGTTATAACCATAACTAACCCTTTGGACCATTCTAGGTTAGGTGCTAGGATATTTCTTGAACTAGTTACTAGGTTAGTGTAAGGATTTCGTTTTGACCATTTAAATTAATTAATTAAATTGCTAATTTAATTAATAAGGTGAACTAGGGTAATTACTAAAGTATCCCTATGTTGTTAGGACCATAACCAACCTTTTGGACAATCCTAGGTTAGGTACTAGGTTGTCTTTTCCTAGTCTTAACCGAAATCTCGAAATTGCTTTGTGATTTCGGTTTTGTCCATTTAAATTAATTAATTAAGTTGGTAAATTAATTAATTAAGTAACCTAGGGTAATTAATAAAGTATTCCTAAGTTTTTAGGACCATAACCAACCTTTTGGACCATCCTAGGTTAGGTACTAGGTTGTCTCTTTAACTAGTTACTAGGTTAGTGTCACCCGGTTAAGTCTTAGGTTGTCGGGTGCAATAATTAGCTTATTTCGTTTGGTCCTAGGTTAGTTAACTAGTTAGGGCAGTAGGTTAGAGTCTAGAATTTGTTAGGAAGTTAGGCCCCACTTGGAGTGGTCCCTTGTGCACGTTTTCCCCCCTAACTACCCTAACCGAATTCGGTTAGGGTGGTCCCCTCCTTTGGCTGCTACTTCACATGTCTTGCACATGTTCTTGCACATGGGTTGGTTGTACTTACCTAACTAACTATTCTTGATGTCCTATTTGGAATATTTACTTATTGCCCCAAGGACCCACACTATGTCCTTGGGCACTGCTTAATTTACATGATCATTTTAAATGGTCATGTGCTATGGTATCTAGGCTTGACACTTGGATGCGTCATACCTCACACGTTGGTTGTTGTTCTATATGTACATAGTGCCAATTAAATTAGCTTAGGGTCTTCATTGCAGGTACATTTATTGATCATCAATCTTGGATTGGGGTATGGCAACCCAAAAAATGTATTTCATATTCGTATATAGACAATTGGCTAATATCTCTTAGCCAATTTTTCTATACTATGCCCAATATTTCTGAATATTGGGCATTGTGGTGCCTATTTACCCCTAATAGGCTATTCTAAGGGCATACTGGGCTCTTCATTGGACATATGATTTTCTGGAATGCTACATTATACCCCCTTAGGAACATTCGTCCCGGAATGACACTTACACATCATTTAAACAATGAGGGTGATTTTTCGAAAGTTACTTTATCATGCTTAAACTTTTCTCTTTTGTGAATATCTGATTCACACTTATTTGGATGATGCATAACATTCAAGCTTATCTGAAGCTTCATATTTGAGATTGAGAAATTTCCTTCTCAATCACACTTAATTTAATGCACATCACAAATCAAGCAACACAGAAAACATGCCTATGCTACACAAAAACAGCAACATAAACGACAAACATAACTTTGTTTTAACTAACATAGTGCTATTATAACACATAATATTAGTGAATTATAACACCAAATCGACTAAAGCACTTAAACTTAGAGTTTCTTAAACAAAACCAGACTTCGGAAGAGTATATCTAACCTCAAGAACTGAACAAGTGAGGGTAACGGAATCTTATATCGGCCTCGGCCTCCCATTTCCCCCCCTCAACAATGTGGTTCCCCCATAACACCTTATCAGTGAGAACCTCCTTGTTCTTCAGTCGCTTCACTTGATGATCTAAAATTGCAAAGGGAACCTCTTCATAAGGAAAGATTGCCCTCGACTCCTAACCCCTCGACGGGTAGGATAGACGTTGGATCGCCTAGACACTTCTCAAGCATCGAAACGTGAAACACTGGATGAACAGAAACCAAGTTGTTTGCTAATTTTACCTACTTGCTGTAAGATCTCATAATGACCTATATACCTCAGACTCAACTTACCTTTCTTACCAAACCCCATATTTACTAAGGACACAGAGTCTATGGAAAGAACTTATTGTTCTAAGTCTTTGACTCTTACTAAGTGGCATAAGCATCCCTTAGACATCATCGTATTAGCTTTAAGATTTAAAATTATTTGGCCTGTTGGATTTGAACCACGCCCTTCTCATTTTAACCCAACTTATTTGGAAACTGAAGCTTTACTACCCTATTTCTATAGTCTATTATAGCATAACACTTATGAAGCAAATTCATGTCTAAGCCATATTCTTGAGTTGGTATGCAGCCAACTTATCCTTCTCCTCATCATCAATACTCATAGCAGGCTTTTAGACATTACCATGCATTCACCTCCATGCGAACAACCACACTCACACACGTCTTTCATCCACGCTGGGCATTTCCATTATGACCCTTCTTGGGAAGGCCAGATCCTGAGTTTGGCGCCTTAGACCACTCGGCCATCCTAATTCTTGTGTGTATTCTTTTACGCATTCACACAAGAAGGAAGTTAGATACTTATAATGACACAAAGTGTCAATGCTCTAGATAGCACGATAAAGAGTAGTATAAGGGAAGATTTCCTATCATCGCGTAGTCTCTAATTCATGATTGTGGCGCGCTTTACAATAATAAGTCAGAAACTACATAACGTGGTTGTGTTGAGCTTTAGTTCCTAGGTAATTTAACCTCATGCTCTGATACCAAGTTTGTAACGACCCGAATTCTTGAATCCGAATCGCCACCAACGTCGTTGACCTATCAGAGGTCGCAGACAAGACTCATCTTGCATTCATCACATTCATCTAGTTAAATTTGCGGAAAATTTAAAACTTTTTATATGTATGAAGTTTACTTAGACTTCATATAGTAATTACGTATTAAACATTATATACTAAGATCAACATCAATAGATAACCATCTAATATTTCAAAACAAATGATGAATAGAATATATTAAGTTGCCAAAACGACCTTACATCAAAAGGTTCAAAATAAAATGTGAAAGAAACTCTAGGGACAACATCCACTAGCTATGTCTATATCTAAAGCTAGAATAAGACTGTAGCATCCTCGAAATCAAGAGGATCTACCAAATAGTTTGGACAAAACGCTGAAGTCCAAACCGCTGCAAGTGTCGTCAATCTGTCCTCTGACCTACACCTATAAAAATTGTAAATAGTAGGGGGTTAGTATACCACTTTGTACTAAGTATGGGTGTATGCACACATAAACATAAAGATATGCATGATCAGAAAGCTCTTCCTAAACAACATGCCATTTCCGGAAAGTGTCATCACTAGACTTTTCTAATTTGTTATTTGTGAATTGTGGTATAAATATGACGTATTTTAATGCATTCAAAGCACACAACTCATTTTCTATATGATTACAAGACATTAGTATCATCAACATAATTTTAGAACAACTCGTGCGAAGATTTGAAATTTTAAACCTCCAAAGACGAGAGCCCCTTTTTCCATAGATTTATTTTCAGTCTTTTTCTTCTTGTTGTTGTGTAGTTCAATAATTCCTTTAGTCCTATGTTTTACTTACAAGTTAAATCATTCATTGTAGTCCCATACCCACAATGAATTGATCTAAGCAATCCAAGGACTAAGGAATGATTTCCCTACCTTATAGTGAGTCATTCTTTACACTATATATTCATTACATTTCATAAGCCATTCGCTATTGATCATGCCATTGATTTCATTACTTTCATGTTAGGGAACTTATGGGGTATTAACGTTATGTTTCTACTTCCCTTTATTGGCATCATATAAGAAGTCATTATAAGCCATGGCTCTTCCTAATCAACTTGTTTTCTTAGGAGGTCAAGTCTCTGGACTTGCCTAATTCGTAATAGGAAGGTCATAACATGAATATGTCACACATCATACACACATAGGTTCACATAACATACATTTCATGTTTCATATATTATACGTTTCATATCCACGAGACCTTGGAATCGTGGATGTTGCATTAAGACATCTCAAGTGAGTGCCTAACATATGGGACCTCAACCCATGGGCCTTCTTTAGCAAACATAGAGTCTGCTTCATTCGTTCATTCGTACTTCACATTATTCATTTCATTCATAGGATGATATAAACACCAGCTATACCTAGGATGAAGTTTAAGACTCTCATCGGGATCATGAAGTGCAATGACCAAGAATGACCTAATGTCATTACTTAAATCTGGTGTCACCTTGTGATTGTCTTGCACAAACACCTTTGGTATCGTTCATTTCATTATCTTTCATACTTTGAGGAACTACAAATTTAACCGACATAGACCATGTGAGAATCATGAAATCCGGTGTATCCCCCACACAAAAAAGAGGTGGAGTCACTGGACAAAGTGAAACCAAAACATGCTAGCTTATTGGGTTCGAACCAAGCTAGTTCCCTATGGTGGTCACATAGTTCAAAGACTAGGAGATTTAGGGAGACCCATACCCACCTTGGTGGACATACTCATCTCATGAGAATTACGTGAACATCAGCCCTTTCCGAAAGAAGGCATCACCACTCATAACTAGCCTAACGGTGCTCAGTTTAAAGTTCCTATTTACATTCATCTCATACATCATCGAAGCTTGCTTCTAGCATGAGGTAGTCATAACTCATTAGATGATTTCTCATCTCTTCTTTACGTATTAAGTGTGAATTGTCCTTACACTTACATCCTTACTTTACATTGATGAATGTGAATTGTCCTTACATATCATCCTTAGGTGTTAATGAGACTAGTCTCACACATTCTAACACCTTCATTCGTGAGTAATCTTTTAACATAGTAGCTTAGGTGTAAGTGAGACTTGTCTCACTTTCTTTAACACCCCGTTCTGGTCACTTACTTAGTTTAGACCCCTTTAATTATGTTATAACTCACGTTACTTCTTTACTTTAGTGTAGTAGCTTCATATCATCGTTTATGGACGATGAGCACTTCTTTCAATGACTTACATATGTTCATTGTTCATTCTTTTAGAGTATGTTAGGAGTTGTCCCAATGAATGGCATGCCCTTGGTTATGGATTCATTGAGTTACTTTAGAAGTGCTTATAATATACTTGATACTCCTACTACACAAGAATTGGCATATGATTAGTATTGACTCAAGATTTGGGATATTAAACTAGCAAACCATTTTTATTGGCATAGGCCAATTTTTACGTATGTTCATATTTAAATTGCCATATGTATGAAACCTTAGCCAATCTTTCAATTATTTACATAAGCTCCTATCCATTAGCATGCATTCATTTTGACCAAGTAGTGTTCGCCAATTTTATTGGAATCAGATAGCCAATTCATTCAAGAAGTGGTTTCATAGATGTCTTTGAGCCAATTCTTAGTTTATGGCTTTTAGTGATGACATTTTTAAAACTCTTGGAAGACATCATATTAATATTCAATGAACTTAGCGTCTTCATAATATCACAACAACAGCAAACCAACATTCGGCAAAAACACAAAAATCACCTAACATATCACGGACGTAATATCATCGATTCTTACTTTACATGATAATATTAACTTTACACGACTACAAGTTCATAGGTTCATTTGATATTCATAATTCAATAACATTACATATAATATCAGCCAGCACCACATTCCAACAACATGATCTCTAACCTATTCAACATGAAATCGAAAAGGATACTAGGGACAAGGGGTTCGATGAGAACACAGGAGCAACCCTAGTTTTTAAGATCGTTGAATTCGTTGTAAAGAAAGTTCTCCTGTAGAAATAAGTCCAGGAGACAAACCCATACCTTAAGTAGAACTTAATCTACGAAGACCACCTTGAACGAAAACTTGGAGAAACCTTGAAATCGCCTAGGAGAATCAATGGAATTTTTTATTTTTCTTTCGCTCGCTTGCTTACTGTTTTGCTTCTTGTATTTATTTGAGTTTGAACGTGAGTATAAGTCTTAGGAACTGATCTTGACTCATTCAACTTAGGGTATAACTTAATTAAAAAAATAAATTAATTAATTACTAAAAAGCCCCTCCTAGATTGACTAGAACTAGGAAAATACAATACTTAGTTAAATCTGAATTTTTTCCTAAGAATTTCATTTTGACCCTTTTAATTAATTAATTAAATGTCTAATTTAATTAAGTAGGGACCTAGGGTAATTACTAAAGTACACCTAAGTCATTGGAACCATAACTAACTCTTTTGGGCCATCCTAGGTTAAGTACTAGGATGTTTCTTGAGTTATACTAGGTTAGTTTAAGAATTTCAATTTGAACCCTTTAATTTAATTAATTAAATGGCTAATTCAATTAATTAAGTGACCTAGGGTAATTAACAAAGTACCCTTAAGTCGTTATAACCATAACTAATCCTTTGGACCATTCTAGGTTAGGTACTAGGATGTTTCTTGAACTAGTTACTAGGTTAATGTAAGGTTTTCGTTTTGACCATTTAAATTAATTAATTAAATTGCTAATTTAATTAATCAGGTGACCTAGGGTACTTACTAAAGTATCCCTAAGTTGTTAGGACCATAACCAACCTTTTGGACAATCCTAGGTTAGGTACTAGGTTGTCTTTTGCTTGTCTTAACCGAAATCTGGAAATTGCTTTGTGATTTCGGTTTTGTCCATTTAAATTAATGAATTAAGTTGCTAAATTAATTAATTAAGTAACCTATGGTAATTACTAAAGTATCCATAAGTTGTTAGGACCATAACCAAACTTTTGGACCATCCTAGGTTAGGTACTAGGTTGTCTCTTTAAGTAGTTACTAGGTTAGTGTCACCCGGTTAAGTCTTAGGTTGCCGGGTGCACTAATTAGTTTATTTCGTTTGGTCCTAGGTTAGTTATCTAGTTAGGGCTGTATGTTAGAGTCTATAAATGGTTAGGAAGTTAGGCCCCACATGGAGTGGTCCCTTGTGCTCGTTTTTCCCCCTAACTACCCTAACCGAATTCGGTTAGGGTGGTCCCCTCCTTTGGCCGCTACTTCACATGTCTTGCACATGTTCTTGCACATGGGTTGGTTGTACTTACCTAACTAACTATTCTTGATGTCCTATTTGTAATATTTATTTATTGTCCCAATGACCCTCACTATGTCCTTGGGCACCGCTTAATTTACATGATCATTTTAAATGGTCATGTGCTATGGTATCTAGGCTTGACACTTGAATGCCTCATACCTCACACGTTGGTTGTGGGTCTATATGTACATAGTGCCAATTATATTAGCTCAAGGTCTTCATTGCAGGTACATTTATTGAACATCAATCTTGGATTGGGTATGGCAACCCAAAAAGTGTATTTCATATTCGTATATAGACAATTGGCTAACATCTCTTAGCCAATTTTTCTATACTATGCCCAATATTTCTCAATATTGGGCATTGGGGTGCCTATGTACCCATAATAGGCTATCCTAAGGGCATACTGGGCTCTTCATGGGACATATGATTTTCCAGAACGTTACATGTGACATATTCATGGTATGACCTTTCTATTACAAAATAGTCAAAGTCAAGAGACTTGACCTTCTAAGAAAGCATGTTGATTACGAAGAGCCATTCTTTTTCATGCATTACCGTTATGTTTTGTTGCATGTACCCATACTTAGTACAAGTGTGAACTAATTCCATACAATATTACTATTTTAGGTGCAGGCTCAGGTGAAGACTTTCATTAAAACTATAAACATTTACAACAACCCATTGAACCATCTAACTTTAGAGTTTACAACACTTGGGACTAAGCCCATACAAGACATAAAGAAAAGACTTAAGACATAACGAACATGTGGATATTGTCCTCGAATCGATGAGGACTCACCAATACTTCATCTTTAACCTTAGAAACCTATCCATATTCCATGGCACGTCAATACTTCCAATTCCCTACACTTTAGTCAAAATTAAAGAAAGGGGTTAGCACATTAGATGTACTAAGTATGGAAGCCATGCAAAAACCATGAAAAAGGGACATTTTGTAATAACATACTTTTCATGAATTTTTTATTTAAATATCATAATATAAGCATAAGAACAACATTTAACACATTAGAAATACATAAGAAATCATTTAAGCAAAATATTACGTTTTTAGAAAACTTACAGTGAATTCACTTCACTGTACAGTGAACTCATTTCACTGTTACAGTGAAGTTCCTTCACTTCACTTAAGACACCCTTTAGCATGTAATATTCTCACTCAAAGCTATCCTAAGATTCACTTAAGTCACACAAAGAAAGACCGCCCATACACTCTCTCTAGATGTGCCTAAACGGCCCTCAAGATTACTTATAATGAGTCACATACACACTTACAAAGCATCATAACATCAATTACATGAACATGAGATTCTTCTACAAAAGGTGAGTTCCAAGGTTCACTTGAGTGAGTGTGGAGTGACCTCCCATACAATCTCTTTCACACACACGCAACGGATCCTATAGATTACCTAAGATAAAGTCATTATCACTAAACACACCAACACATAGATGATAGGACACTCTCCTTCCAAAGGCTATCAACAGACATACTTAAGTAAATCAAGAAGATAACGTCCATGATTGAAATCTTCAATATTACCTATATAGTCCTTAAGACTACCTAAGGCTTAGATCATGTCAACAACACCAAACATCTTCCCTAACTAGAGTCATCCTCAAGACTTCCATAGATAAGACATGAAGAGATCATCCTTTATGCCCTCTTCACAAATTAACTAAGGAATCCATAAGCCACTCTAGATTAGGTAATTATTCATTTACATACTTCATAACCTAAGGCATTTGTTCATTAATTCATCAAAACATATTCATGACATAAGGACATTCAAATAATGGTCTTGGAGAAGACCTAGGGACTTTCACTAACATCTTCAAAGCCTATTATGCAATGTCTAGATAGCATCCCATATCACCACCTAAACTTCATAGACTTATCTAATGCTAGTAAATATCCCATATGGTGAGAATAGGCAATAACTGACATAGACCATGGTAGCAAGACATGGAATCCGGAGTTCTATCCTACTCCGATGAGGTTGTTCTACTTGCCAATGGTAGAACTTGGACACATCCCATGTAGGCACATGGTTAAGGAATATGAAGGGTTTCTTTGCATTCTAGTCTCATACTTAACTAGAACTACTTACCTTACCATACTCACTCGGTGCTAGCCTTTGTTCTCATAGATTGATTCACATTAAGGTTCATACAAGAGGGTTCTATATCTAGTTCATAACCAAATTACATTTACCCTACCAAAGAGGTCGTCTAGGGATTACCTTCCAATGGCAACAAGAAGCTCATTATGATTTTTTCTAGGGAGATATGATGCCGTTCCAGCCAATCAACCTAGGTCCATCATTCCACATGAAGGATACCCTTACGTCGTTCGACTTCAATTTACATAACTTTACCCTTAGCTTTAAGGGTTCATATAAAGACCCTCTTTTCATCATTCAAAGTCACATATCATCCATACATACAAGACTCTTAACATACTAAGTCAAATCATCACATATTCATACTCATACGAGCATCAAGTAAGGGACATAAGTCTACCTAAACAAGACATCACATACTTCACCTTAACATACAATACAAGTCATTCTAGAAGTACTTAGGAATAACATCCTATACCCTAACATAACTTCATATAAGAACACATATACTTTCATATATAGATAGACATTATCATACATCACATAATCATCATATACTTCAAGTAATGCCGACAAGGCCATGATCATCATATTGCATAAAGTAACGCCGATAAGGCCACATCAATTCACATAACACCGCCACCATAAGTGGACCATACAAATCACACATAATTCAAGAGATAAATTACAATAGAAATACTCAATAATAAAAGAGTTAGGGAAGCGTACCACCCACTTCACCTCACCACTTCAATCCAAAGCCAAACCATTCAGTTCAATACCATAAGGCCCTTACCCATGGCCATAAACAAAACTTCAAAGCATAAATCATAATAATCAATGAATATAAGTCAATTCAATATAGATTTATCAATCTAAGTCCAAATAGACATCAATGGAATAAAATACTTACATCAATAGAAAACCCATAGAAAACTACACTAGAATTTACTAAAAGTTGGTTATCCTTGAGAATTTGTAGATCTATCCTCAGATGACTCATATGATCATCCTCACTCCTCGAGTATATCAAAATATCATCAATAAATACAATCACAAACAAATCAAGATACTTTCTAAAAACTCGATTCATAACGTCCATGAAAGCCGCTGGGGCATTAGTTAGACAAAATTACATCACTAGGAATTCAAAGTGACCATATGTTCTTCGGAATGCCATTTTCATTAAAAAAGAAAGATTTTAGCAATCCTCATCAAGGAAGGGGTCCCATCGCACATCCGATTCATGAACAGAGGATTCATAAACAGACAGGCTTGACATTTCTTAGAAAGCGGAAAAGAGAGGATTTGCAAGAAAAAGTCGAATAGACTGACCTACGAGCAAAAGTCTTGGAAGAGTGAGCGCAGGGAAGGATATTTCTTTGAATAAAGAAGTCGATTTTCAAACTCACTTAAGACCGTTCGTGATCCCCACTTCACTCCTATTCCATTCCTTTCGACTGTCGGAATCAGTCCACAAATGACTTCCTTCTTCAAATTAGATCCCTTCCATCGGTCGCATCTGCCCTGTCTCAATCGGTCGAGCTCCAAACCAGTCTTAATTCCTGCAGACTAAGATTCAGTTTCAAGTCCCAAGGGATTCAATCCAAACACTCATAGATTCTATGCCCGCCGTAGAAGCCACTACTTCCTTCTTCCCCTGAGATGAACTAATCTCGCAAAGAACCTTCCTTCTATTCCGTTCTGTCGTCTCATTTCAGCTTTCAACCGCATTTCCACCACGATTTTTCTCCAAACGAGAATTTCTGGATGTCCCAGAAATAAGGCCTCCAACTCTATGTTATAGCCTTCATGCCCTCGATCCGACGGTCCTCATTCTCCACGACCCATGTAACAAGCTACGCCAAGTAAGAAGTGTAGAACAATTAGTTCATAAGTTTCGTACCCAGGCACGGAATCCACTTGCCAACTGATCCGAGTTTGAATTGGGGAACGCTTTCGTGCTTGATGGCTTCTGATGAACCAATGATAGAGATCCTTCCCTAACAGCTTCCTTGTAAATAAGTTCGAATTATAATAAAGTAACGGTTCGGGAGAGCCTATGCGGAAGCCTTTTTGGAATATCAATCTCCCTTACCCTAAGTTGGTGATAACCCAATCTCAAGTCAATATTTGAAAAGTAACTCGCTCCTTGGAGTTGATCAAATAGGTCATCAATCCTAGGGAGCGGGTACTTATTCTTTATGGTGACTTTGTTTAATTGACGATAGTCTATGCACATTCTCAACGACCCATCCTTCTTCTTTACAAACAACATCAGGGCACCCCATGGAGATATGCTCGGTTGAATAAAGCTCTTATCTAACAAATCTTTGAGTTGAGACTGTAGCTCCTTCAACTCAGCCGGGGCCATCCGACAAGGAGGGATTGAAATAGGTTGTGTATCAAACAATAAATCTATGCCGAAATCAATCTTCCATTCGGGAGGATTTCCGGGAAGATTATTGGGAAATACCTCAGGAAATTCCCTCACTATGGGAGGGACCTCGGATTCAAGATCCCTAACTCTCACTATGTGGTAAATACAACCCTTTGCAATCAACTTGCAACCTTTTAGACATGAAATGATCTTACCCCTAGGATTTGAGTTTCCTCCCTTCTACTCAAAAATTGGTTCATTTGGAAATTGAAATTTGACTACCCTTGTCCTACAATCAATAGAGGCAAAGCAAGCATGTAACCAATCCATTCCTAATATGACATCAAAATCTAGCATATCAAGTTCTATTAAGTCAACTAATGTAACTCTATTAGGCAAGGAAATAGGACAGCCTTTATAGACTCTTTTAGCCACCACTAAATAACCCACTAGGGTAGAAACCAAAAAAGTTCGTCGAATATGTCGGGAATATTTCAAATTTCATGGTTAAAAGAGGAGTCACAAATGACAATGTACATCCTGGATCCAACAAAGCATATACATCAACGGAAAATAATTGTAACATACCGGTAACCACGTCCGGTGATCTCTCTTGATCACCTCGAGATTGGAGAGCATAAAAGTGATTCTTCTTAGGAGCATATGGAATTGGGGTACTTGCTTGAGCTTGAGAATTTTCCCTTCCTTGAACTTTCTTCATAGGGAAATCTCTCTTCATGTGACCACTCTTGCCACAACTATAGAAATTACTCGTGCCAACTAAGCACTTCATGATGTCTCTTATCACATATTGTACAAAGAGGCTTCTCAACATAAGATCTTCCACTTTTCCCCTCTTGGGGCTTGGGATTAGGCACCTTAATCTTGTTGACCCTTGGAGCATTAGAACACCTTTATTGGAAAACCTCTTCTTGAACCTTGGTTTGTCTTGAACCTCAAATCTAGTCTTAGAAGAATCCCCATTTTCAGTCCTCACCTTCTTCAACTCTCTAGCAACTTGCTTAAGATTTTGCTCCTCAATTTGTTTGGCATGAACCATAAGACGAGAGATGTCCATGCTAGGAATCAACATATCTGACCTACACTCATTAACCACAAGGTCGGATATTCCCACAATAAATTTGTTCATCTTAGCTCTAGAATCCGCGACCATAGTAGGAACATACTTGGATAGTTGAGTGTAGTTGAGGCTATACTCCTTCACACTCATACCCCCTTGATGGAGGTTGATGAGTTCTCGCATTTTCCAGTCCCTTAATTCTAAGGGAAAGAACCTATCAAGGAATTCCATCTTGAAAGCTTCCCAAGTAATCGGGCCTTCTCTAACCGTCCTCTCATCGTTCCATTGGTCATACAAAAATTGAGCCACATCTTTGAGTTGGTAGGCGGATAATTCCGCCTTTTCTTGAGAAGACACACCCATAGCATCAAAAACATTGAACTCTTCATCAATGAACCCTTGTGGGTCCTCCTCCACCTTACAACCAAAGAAAGTAAGGGGATTCATCCTTGTGAAATCCCTAATACTTGAAGCGATGGTGTTAGCAATGGGGTTCACTTGTACCCTTGCATCCCTAGAAACTTGGTTAGCCAACACTTGGGTCGAGCTATAAATAGCCAACCTTATCTCAACATTAGACATAGCCCCTTCTTCAATAGAAACTTGAGGGTTTTGAGTAGCTTAAAGGAGAACCGCCTCATTCAAATTATCCTTTCCGGACCTTTAAGAATTGTTCCTCCTTGTATTCAATTCCTATAAGCACAATAAAAGGATTATAATAAAGGACTAGATATAGTTAAGACTCTTAGGCACGACTAAGGAGTAACAAGAGAGTGAAAGTTCCTAAGCATCACATAGTCTCTCATTCATAAGTGTGGCGCGCTTCACAATTATTAATAAGACTCTACATAGACTTGGTTTAGTGAGACATCAACCCTATGGTTTTTCAACTTCATTCTCTGATACCAAGTTTTTTAAGACCCAAAGTACCACCTAGGCATAACCGGCGTCGTTGTCCTCTACGAGGACTAAGACAAGCCCTTAGCATTTGTCATAGCACATTATAGGTAAAGAAAATACAAAAATAAATTAAAATTTTTCTATACAACAAAATATACTTAGACTTCTTGCATTTAACATATAGTGTTTACATAGACCCCTAGCTTATAAAGCTTACATAGGCTTATCACTTAACATTTAACAACAATATAGTCTAATAGTTTGTCTCACATTTAACCATCTAAAGAATGAATCACAATAGTTAGCGCTTAGTCTATTACAATATGACCATACATGCTACAATGAAGTCTCAACATGAGAACGGAATAATTGTCTCAAAACATTGACAAAACTTATAAGGCTTGGTGAGTGGTTCTATCCTCGGAACTCATGAGGACTCACCAATTTACTTAGGAAAGATCTAAGTCTTCTTCTCCAATAGCCACGATTCTCCTCAATGGCCCGAACCTAAAATGTTTGGGGAAAAGGGGAGAAATATGAGTTAGTAAAAAACACATTTACTAAGTATGGTCCTTATGCATAAAATCATTAATGCATAAGAAAGGAACCATTTAGTCAAAATCGTTCATAACATCCAATAACTCATTATACATATCTATGGAACCTCATAAGTCAACCCAACATATAAGCAACTCAAGCAACGCTTGTGCAATGCCAAGAATAAATCCCCATACCCCTATGCAAAACTAAGTATCACATTAAGCAACCTACTTCATACTTATAACACATTTTCATAACATGCTTCATACATTACTCATATCTTATCAACATAACCTTAATCATAATCATAAAAGAACAGCACTAAGACTATCTCTTAGGATAACACATGTGCAATGTGTAAGAGAAGTCCCATACCCTCCCTCACACCATGTAGTAACCTTAAAGATAGCCCTAACAAGAGTTCACATACATAACTTGTTCATTTACCTTTACATTAGGGAAAGAAATGCAATAACTGACATGAGACCATGTGAGATACATGGAATCTAGTGTTCTAATCCCACACTGAAAAGAGTGGGTTAACACTTGCCTAAGGTGTAACCATTCGTATGTAGCTATTTAGGTGGATTCACTAAGCTAGAGTCCTATGTGGGCACATAGTTAAGGGTAAAGAAGATTGTTACTAGGAACCTTGACTTACTATATGTGGAGGTTTCTATATCATGAGGTAACACATATTTTGGGAATTCGGACTTACTAACGTGAGGAAACCCATGCGGGAGGCCGGACTAACTAAACGTGAGACCTCCATATCATTTACATACCCTTTCGGTGCTTAGCAATTATACCCTTTAGTAATCGTCTTATTTTATCACACAAGTTCACATTAGTCTATTCTAGACCCCAATGTAAACGTCTTACCATACTAGATCTTAGGTCATCATAAGTGAGAACAATCCTTTCACTTTAGACAACATTTTACAAGTGAGTAAACCTTTGACTTAGCACTTCATTATAATCATGAGAACTACTTTCAATCATATAATATTCATATCATATCATATATGTATAATTCATGTCTAATTCAATGTCTTAGGGTTAAGTATGAGGAATAACTAGCATCAACATCACAACTAGACAATTGACATAGAAGCATTGCTATTTAATTAACTCATACTTCGTAATTGAATTCAAGAAGAACCAATCAACATACCTCATTGCCTCTTTCAAGAACCTTCATACTTCCATTACCAAGAATACATAACCAATTACATAAAAAAGGTAAATTCAAGAAGCAATCACATAATTAATAACGATATAGTCAATCTACATATTCATAACCTTCACAATTCACCATATCAATTCAAGGTTTTCATGAAATTGGGGGAAGGACATTGGTATAGGGAAATCTTATAGAAATCATCAATTAACCATCAATATTTACTTAAAAAAATTAATTCATCTTAATTTATTCATAATTTCATTTTTCAAAGAAGACACATGTATAGAAGAAAACCTAGATTTTTGTGGGATTTAGAAATCATCTTTTTGATGGACCTCTTGGGGAAAAGAATCCTATGAGTGAAAGGAACCATACCTTAGAGATGATAAAGTTACTAAATTGGGTTGGAAACTTGAAGGCTTGATCTTCTTCTTGGAGATCTAATGGTCTTCAATTGAGGTTTGGAGGAAGAGAGAATTTGAGAGAGATGAGGGTGATTTTTGATTTCAACTTTTGAGACTTTGTTTGGGTGTTAAAAACGACCTAAAACTGACCCTAATACCTTATATAGTCACCCCTTAAATTAATCAAAAGACCCCTCACTTAAATGGGTCTTTTTGTGAAGTCAAAATGTTTAAAATAAGACTTCTATGAATCTAGAAAGTGGCTGCGCGTCGCGGGGTTAACTGCTCGCAGGCTGCTTTGGTAGCCTGCTCGCCCATGTTCGGGTCCTCTCCAAGGACACTTCCTGTCGTCCTTGGGGTGTCATGACTGTATTTTTTGACCCTCCATACTAAATTTTACCTATTGAAACTCTTTTTACAATTTTTGGACTTTATATGAACCTCCGAAACCTTCAACGAAACATAGGGACGTTAACCAGTTCACTCGATAGTTTCCGGACGTTAAGGTCTTTCTTTAAAGCTATGTCCCCCATACTTCTCAAACAATTTATTTACACTTATTTAGGTCAAAAATCATCATTACTAAACATATAAGTATCTAGTATAGGTCATGGAATTTCTGGGGTGTGTTAGTTCATGCAAACCTTGGTTGAAGCAACATGCCATTGGCCGACATCCCTTGCTAGATATGCACATGCCACATCACATGAATGTAGGCCTTGGGTGATACTACCTTTCATTGGCCGACTTCAGCATAACGATGTGTTGTGGGCTACAAACGATGCTGGTAGGCCACATCCGACATCGGCAGACGAATCTGCGTAGGCTACGAAAGATGTTGGGAGGACACAATCAATGTTGGCATACCGATGTTTGCAGGCTATCGACGATGCTTTCATTCACTATTCAATATCAGTAGACCGATGTGTGCATGCTTCAGATGATGGGGCAACCCAAGTCTAATGTCGGCTGACCATTGTGTGCATGCCAAAGGAAATATGGGCAGACCACGTCCCACGTCGGCTGACCATTGTGTTCATGACAAAAGCTATGCAGGCAGGCTGTGCTTAACACCGATTGACCTTTGTGTGCTGGCCAAAGGCGATGCGGGCTGTAAACACCCGAAGTCGACTAATCGTTGTGTGCAGGCCAAGGGAGATGTGGGTAATGCATGATCTACACTGAGTAACTGATGCGCACAAGTCACGACTGATAATGTTAGTCCACAGACAATATTACAGAGAAACGTGCACAAGCCACAACTAATCTGGGCGGTCAATGACTAATGTCGCCTAGCCGATGTCGCTTGGTAATGGCCGATGTCACTTGCTTGAAGCCCACATGCCTTAGCAGAAGCTGTCTGTCGTTGCCTTACACTGATGTCACTCATGTGTATATGACTTGGCTAATTTTGTATTCCATTGTCAAACGTCACTTGCCCAATGCACACTAGAAACAGATGATGCTACCTTTCATTGGTCGACGTCGTCTTAGCGATATGCACAAGCCATGGCTGATATAGACAGTCCATGAGTGACGTCATCTGAGAAATGTGCAGGCTATGGCCGATGAAGGCAGCACACATCTAACATTGGTTGGCCGTTGTGTGTAGGCCAAGGGTGATGCGGGAACGACAAGACCGATTAGCGATGAGTGATGTGCACATGCCCTGTTAAACGTGTGAAAGCCTTGGCTGATGCTACCTGTAATTGGTTGATGTCTTCTCTCTAATGCGCTCAAGCCAGGATTGAAGTTGCCGAGTTAATGTGTACACACACGCTGATGTGTGCAGGCCCTGCGTGTTGGTCCCTCTTATTGGCCGATGTCTTTTGGACGATGCGCGCATGCCAAAGTTGATGTTGCCTAGTAGATGTGCTCAGACAACATTTGAAGTCTCCAGTCGATATGCACACGACACAACTGATGTGTACAGGCCGTGGAAGAGGTTTCATGCAGTTAGGTGACGTCGCTTGCCAGATGCACACATACCACATTCGCGCATGCATGCTTTTGTTGATGTTGCATGCCATTAGCTAACGTCTCATACCAAATACTCACATTCAATGTTTGTGTGTGCAGGATTAAGCTCAAGTCATATGCCATTGACCGACGTTCCTTGCCATATGTGAACATGCCACACCAGTGCATGCAGGACTTGGCTGATGCCATTAGCCGTTGGTCGACATTTGCATACTGATATCACTCGGTACTAGCCTTTCTTCTCTTAGATTAATTCACATTAACGTTCATACAAATGGGTCCCATATCATGTTCTTGACCCACTTACATTTACCCTACAAAAGCAAGGTCCGCTAGGTCTATCTCACTATGGCGACAAGAAGCTCATCATGACTTTCCTAAGCATTGATGTGATGCCGTTCCAGCCAATCAACCTTAAGTCCACCATTCATTACATGAAGGATACCATTACGACTTTCGAATTCAACTGTCATAACCTTACCACTAGGTTCAAGGTTCCACATAAAGGACCTTCATATCATCATTCGAGGTCTCACCTATATTGATTTATTCAAGACTAAGACCCTTTAGGTTCTTAAGTCAAGACATCATATATTCACATAAGCATCAAGTAAGGGACACAAGTCTACCTAAACAAGACACCACATACTTCCATTTAACACATATATCCTATCTTTCTTTAGACACTTAGGAATGACCCTTAACCTTATTTAGTGAACCTATTCATTACCTTAACCTTATCAACCTAGCCATTTTAGACTCATCTAGCCAATTTAGGATCAACCATGTATCAACTCTAAGACTACACATTTAACACATAGTCAAAGCATAACATGATTAACTAGAGAGCATCAATAGTCTAACACATGCTTTAACATATAGGTAGATATGACCATACATCACTAAATCAACTACACAAATAGCCATATAAGTTCAAGTAGTGCCGACAAGGCCATGATCATCAATATACTTAAAAATAACGCCGACAAGGCCACATCAATTCACATAACACCGCCACCAAAGGTGGACCAAACCAATCATAACATAATTGAAGTATAATTAACATTAAAATA
This sequence comes from Solanum sitiens, assembly GCA_016801875.1. Classification (NCBI taxonomy): domain Eukaryota; kingdom Viridiplantae; phylum Streptophyta; class Magnoliopsida; order Solanales; family Solanaceae; genus Solanum; species Solanum sitiens. The sequence goes on from JABWTJ010000258.1 coordinate 298,189, forward strand.
AAGGAATTAGGGCAGCGTACCACCTCTTCATCCTCAACACTTCAAGTCAATACCAAATCACCAAATTCAACATCATAAGGCCCTTACCCATGGCGATGAACACCAATTCAATACACAATTGTTATAATCAATGAAATCTAAGCCAATTAAACATAGATTCAACATTCTAAGATCAATTAGAGAACAACTGAATACAATTCTTACACCATTAGAAAGCCCATAAGAAACTACACATGAATTCATCAACATTAGACCAATATCAATTAACCCATAAGTTAGTAAAAATCTAGGGTTCATCAAATTCATGGGTCATAGGTAATTTAGATTAAAATCATCAATACAACATCAATCTTATCCATACTAGACATTTGAAAACCATTAATGCAAGAACCCATGGTAGAATCATGAAATTGGACAATTCATCTTTGAAAACTTTAGAAAACATCTTTGAAGTTGGCCTCCTTGATTAAACGAGTTTCAAGGATCAAAAACCATACCTCAATAAAGCTAATTCTTCACTTTGATGAAGAAACTCCACTCAAAACTCCACACCAAGCTCTTCCTTGATTTTGGACTTCAATGGAATCTTTGGGAATTCTTAAGGGATTTTGGGGTTTTGTTTTTGGAAGAATGAAATCTTCTAAGTGTTAAAGACTTATAAACACCTTTAAAATAATCATTATACCCTTAGAGAACCGCCAAACCTTCCATTTACAAGTGGGGTGAAATTACAACATCACCCCTAACTTAACAGGGAACCTACGTGCAGGTCAAAGACCAAACGACGGCCAACCATCAACGGTCCGTCCCTTGACCAATGGACCGTGCTACTGGTCCGTGGTCTGGGATAGAGACATGTCCTTGGCCCCCGTTTCCCCATGCCTAAGTCTCTACCGACGGATGCCCATCGACGGGACGTAGGTCCACACACGGACCGTGCTGTCCATCGTCGATGGGTTCAGAGACTTGGAACTGATCCTCATCCTTTCCCCAGCCTATGTCCCAATCGACGGACCAACCTACGGGGCGTAGACCAGGCTACTGGCCGTCGACTGCCTCCGTGGTTTGGGCTATCTTGGGAAGCTTAGGCATCAACTTTGGGTCCTTTCTCAGGGACCCTTGGTTGGTCCTTGGGGACGTTTGCCTGAACGTTTCCAACCGAAACATAAATGTATACGAGTGTAGGACCTTGTACATGAATGTCACTCTAAAAAAAAATGTAAAACTCAACGAAACATCCCTAGACACACAAGGTCATTTCAAGGCACATCTTTCGAATGTCATGGACGTTCCTGAGTGTTTGACCTCCAAACTTCTCGAAACTTGACACCCTATCTATGCACATCATATTAGTCTCATTTAAGACCTTATAACCAAAAGAGTCACACATAAACACATAGGACCTCACATGAGACACTTAGGTGACTTAGTCGTCGAACGTCTTGGTTGACCCTTGACGTTTTGACTTCCAATGCACCTAATACTTTAGCTACTACCTCAATACAACATTATAGACATATTTAGGACCTTATACCACCTTGACAACAATGTTAGGTTCTAGTTCACCTATGTCATCTTCGGGACCTTACATTCTCCCCCACTTAGACAATATTCGTCCTCGAATGACACTTGCCACTCTCCGAACACTTAAAAGATTAGAGAATCAACTTAAAAGCACATAACCAAACCATATAACTCAAAATAAAGGAGAAAATCATTAATTTCACATAGTCAAGAGATTCACAACACAACAAGAAACTAGAATACAATTCTATAACTCTTTATGCTACAAACTCACATGATTCATTCCAAATAGCAAAAACTTATTTTATATTCATTATTATACTCATACACATCAGTTATAACCACATAGAAACAATTTTAGAGCAAAGAATCAATTAGTCACATTTTCAAAAAATTTACAGTGACAGTGCATGCTATAGTGATTTTTGGCAAATTTTTCAAAAATGCAATCTTAAGCAATTCATGATATAGACATGCTAATATGCAAGGTAACATCATATAAACACCTTTTACAATCATGCTCATAACTCAATAAAACACACAATGCAAGAAGTTAATGAAATTCAATTTCAACCAAACTCCTAAACATCATGCACATGCAACAACTTCTAGAACATCTATCTTGCCATACTCCCCCACTTAGAAGGAACTCATACTGTAATAAGAGAAACAAGGACTTACCAATATCATCATCACTCTCATCCGGCTTCTCACCTCTAGTCCAGAGTGCATAGAAACGCCTCCTAGTTGGAGCATCTTCCTTTGGAACACTAGGATCATTTTTCTTACCCTCCTTCCTAGAAGCAATATTAGGACAATCTATCACTTTGTGCCCATCTTTTCCACATCCAAAGCAATTATCCGTACCCACTAGACACTCACCATAATGTCTCTTGCCACAAGTGGCACATGTAGGTTTGTGATTGCTAGAACCACCTCCTTTCTCAAACTTCTTCTTAGGAACACTAGGTCCATCTTGAGTTTGAGCCCTCTTTTTGAACCTAGGTTGCACTTGATCACTAGCAACACCGCTTTTTAAATTCCTTGACATCCTCGTAAGCTTAGACTCTTCAATTGATTGTGCATACACCATGAGTCTAGCTAAAGTCATATCATCTTGTAGCATAGTCCTACGACATTCCTCCCTCACTAAGTCGGCTACACCCGTCACAAAGCGACTCATTTCATCCCTTGGATTAGACACTAGGTAAGGTGCATATCTATACAAAGTTGAGAACTTCAAAGAGTATTCCTCAACACTCATATTATCTTGCTTGAGATTGATAAATTCCTCTACTTTCACTTCCCTCCTCTCACGGGGAAAGTACTTACCACGAAAAGCTTCTTTGAATTCTTCCCACTCAATAGGACCTGACTCCACCGGCCTATTGTCCTTCCATTGAGTGTACCAAATTTGAGACACATCTCTCAATTGTCTTGAACCTCAAATCTAGTCTTAGAAGAATCCCCATCTTCAGTCCTAACCTTCTTCAACTCTCTAGCAACTTGCTTAAGATTTTTCTCCTCAATTTGTTTGGCATGAACCATAAGACGAGAGATGTCCATGCTAGGAATCAACATATCCGACCTATACTCATTAACCACAAGGTCGGATATTCCCACAATAAATTTGTTCATCTTAGCTCTAGAATCCGCAACCATAGTAGGAACATACTTGGATAGTTGAGTGTAGTTGAGGCTATACTCCTTCACACTCATACCCCCTTGACGGAGGTTGATGAGTTCTCGCATTTTCGTGTCCCTTAATTCCAAGGGAAAGAACCTATCAAGGAATTCCATCTTGAAAGCTTCCCAAGTAATCCGGCCTTCTCTAACCGTCCTCTCATTGTTCCATTGCTCATACAAAAATTGAGCCACATCTTTGAGTTGGTAGGCGGATAATTCCGCCTTTTCCTGAGAAGACACACCCATAGCATCAAGAACATTGAACTCTTCATCAATGAACCCTTGTGGGTCCTCCTATACCTTACAACCAAAGAAAGTAAGGGGATTCATCCTTGTGAAATCCCTAATACTTGAAGCGGTGGTGTTAGCAATGGGGTTCACTTGTACCCTTGCATCCCTAGAAACTTTGTTAGCCAACACTTGAGTCGAGCTATAAATAGCCAACCTTATCTCAACATTAGACATAGCCCCTTCTTCAATAGAAACTTGAGGGTTTTGAGTAGCTTTAGGGAGAACCGCCTCATTCAAATTATCCTTTCCGGACCTTTAAGAATTGTTCCTCCTTGTATTCAATTCCTATAAGCACAATAAAAGGATTATAAGAAAGGACTAGATATAGTTAAGACTCTTAGGCACGACTAAGGACTAACAAGAGAGTGAAAGTTCCTAAGCATCACATAGTCTCTCATTCATAAGTGTGGCGCGCTTCACAATTATTAATAAGACCCTACATAGACTTGGTTTAGTCAGACATCAACCCTATGGTTTTTCAACCTCATTCTCTGATACCAAGTTTTTTAAGACCCAAAGTACCACCTAGGCATAACCGACGTCGTTGTCCTCTACGAGGACTAAGACAAGCCCTTAGCGTTTGTCATAGCACATCATAGGTAAAGAAAATATAAAAAGAAATTAAAATTTTTCTATACAACAAAATATACTTAGACTTCTTGCATTTAACATATGGTGTTTACATAGACCCCCAGCTTATAAAGATTACATAGGCTTCTCACTTAACATTTAACAACAATATAGTCTAATAGTTTGTCTCACATTTAACCATCTAAAGAATGAATCACAATAGTTTGGGCATAGCGCTTAGTCTATTACAATATGCCCATACATGCTACAATGAAGTCTCAACATGAGAATGGAATAATTGTCTCAAAACATTGACAAAACTTATAAGGCTTGGTGAGTGGTTCTATCCTCGGAACTCATGAGGACTCACCAATTTACTGAGGAAAGATCTAAGTCTTCTTCTCCAATAGCCACGATTCTCAATGAAGTCTCAACATGAGAATGGAATAATTGTCTCAAAACATTGACAAAACTTATAAGGCTTGGTGAGTGGTTCTATCCTCGGAACTCATGAGGACTCACCAATTTACTGAGGAAAGATCTAAGTCTTCTTCTCCAATAGCCACGATTCTCCTCAATGGCCCGAACCTAAAATGTTTGGGAAAAAGGGGAGAAATATGAGTTAGTAAAAAACACATTTACTAAGTATGGTCCCTATGCATAAAATCATTAATGCATAAGAAAGGAACCATTTAGTCAAAATCGTTCATAACATCCAATAACTCAATATACATATCTATGGAACCTCATAAGTCAACCCAACATATAAGCAACTCAAGCAACGCTTGTGCAATGCCAAGAATAAATCCCCATACCCCTATGCAAAACTAAGTATCACATTAAGCAACCTACTTCATACTTATAACACATTTTCATAACATGCTTCATACATTACTCATATCTTATCAACATAACCTTAATCATAATCATAAAAGAACACCACTAAGACTATCTCTTAGGATAACACATGTGCAATGTGTAAGAGAAGTCCCATACCCTCCCTCACACCATGTAGTAACCTTAAAGATAGCCCTAACAAGAGTTCACATACATAACTTGTTCATTTACCTTTACATTAGGGAAAGAAATGCAATAACTGACATGAGACCATGTGAGCTACATGGAATCTAGTGTTCTAATCCCACACTGAAAAGAGTGGGTTAACACTTGCCTAAGGTGTAACTATTCGTATGTAGCTATTTAGGTGGATTCACTAAGCTAGAGTCCTATGTGGGCACATAGTTAAGGGTAAAGAAGATTGTTACTAGGAACCTTGACTTACTATATGTGGAGGTTTCTATCTCATGAGGTAACACATATTTTGGGAATACGGACTTACTAACGTGAGGAAACCCATGCGGGAGGCCGGACTAACTAAACGTGAGACCTCCATATCATTTACATACCCTTTCGGTGCTTAGCAATTATACCCTTTAGTAATCGTCTTATTTTATCACACAAGTTCACATTAGTCTATTCTAGACCCCTATGTAAACGTCTTACCATACTAGCTCTTAGGTCATCATAAGTGAGAACAATCCTTTCACTTTAGACAACACTTTACAAGTGAGTAAACCTTTGACTTAGCACTTCATTATAATCATGAGAACTACTTTCAATCATATAATATTCATATCATATCATATATGTATAATTCATGTCTAATTCAATGTCTTAGGGTTAAGTATGAGGAATAACTAGCATCAACATCACAACCAGACAATTGACATAGAAGCATTGCTATTTAATTAACTCATACTTCGTAATTGAATTCAAGAAGAACCAATCAACATACCTCATTGCCTCTTTCAAGAACCTTCATACTTGCATTACCAAGAATACATAACCAATTACATAAACAAGGTAAATTCAAGAAGCAATCACATAATTAATAACGATATAGTCAATCTTCATATTCATAACCTTCACAATTCACCATATCAATTCAAGGTTTTCATGAAATTGGGGGAAGGACATTGGTCTAGGGAAATCTTATAGAAATCATCAATTAACCATCAATATTTACTTAAAAAAATTAATTCATCATAATTCACCTTAATTTATTCATAATTTCATTTTTGAAAGAAGACCCATGTATAGAAGAAAACCTAGATTTTTGTGGGATTTAGAAATCATCTTTTGGATGGACCTCTTGGGGAAAAGAATCCTAAGAGTGAAAGGAACCATACCTTAGAGATGATAAAGATACTAAATTGGGTTGGAAATTTGAAGGCTTGATCTTCTTCTTGGAGATCTAATGGTCTTCAATTGAGGTTTGGAGGAAGAGAGAATTTGAGAGAGATGAGGGTGATTTTTGATTTCAACTTTTGAGACTTTGTTTGGGTGTTAAAAACGACCTAAAACTGACCCTAATACCTTATATAGTCACCCCTTAAATTAATCAAAAGACCCCTCACTTAAATGGTTTTTTTTGTGAAGTCAAAATATTTAAAATACGACTTTTATGAATCTAGGAAGTGGCTGCGCGTCGCGGGGTTAAGTTCACAATTTATTTTTGAAATACGGGTTGAGGTAGTGGATCTCATTTAGTACCCACATCGCGAGGCCAATTTTGGATCCCCACGTTATGGCTGCGTGTCGAGTAGCCACCTGATTCTTGACTGCTCGCAGGCTGCTTTGGTAGCCTGTTGGCCCATGTTCGGGTCCTCCCCAAGGACACTTCCTGTCATCCTTGGGGTGTCATGACTGTATTTTTTGACCCTCCATACTAAATTTTACCTATTGAAACTCTTTTTACAATTTTTAGACTTTATATGAACCTCCGAAACCTTCAACTAAACATAGGGACGTTAACCAGTTCACTAGATAGTTTCCGGACGTTAAGGTCTTTCTTTAAAGCTATGTCCCCCATACTTCTCAAACAATTTATTTACACTTATTTAGGTCGAAAATCATCATTACTAAACATATAAGGATCTAGTATAGGTCATGGAATTTCTGGGGTGTGTTAGTTCATGCAAGCCTTGGTTGAAGCAACATGCCATTGGCCGACATCCCTTGCTAGATATGCACATGCCACATCACATGCATCTAGGCCTTGGGTGATACTACCTTTCATTGGCCGACTTCAGCATAACGATGTGTTGTGGGCTACAAACGATGCTGGTAGGCCACATCCGACATCGGCAGACGAATTTGCGTAGGCTACGAAAGATGTTGGGAGGACACAATCGATGTTGGCATACCGATGTTTGCAGGATATCGACGATGCTTTCATTCACTATTCAATGTCAGTAGACCGATGTCTGCATGCTTCAGATGATGGGGCAACCCAAGTCCAACGTCGGCTGACCAATGTGTGCATGCCAAAGGAAATATGGCAGACCACGTCCCACGTTGGCTGACCATTGTGTTCATGACAAAAGCTATGCACGCAGGCTGTGCTTAACACCGACTGACCTTTGTGTGCTGGCCAAAGGCGATGCGGGCTGTAAACACCCGAAGTCGACTAATCGTTGTGTGCAGGCCAAGGGAGATGTGGGTAATCCATGCTCTACACTGAGTAACTAATGCGCACAAGTCACGACTGATGTTGTTAGTCCATAGAAAATATTACAGAGAAACGTGCACAAGCCACAACTAATCTGGGCGGTCAATGACTAATGTCGCCTAGCCGATGTCGCTTGGTAATGGCCGATGTCACTTGCTCGAAGCCCATATGCCTTAGCACAAGCTGTCTGTCGTTGCCTTACACTGATGTCGCTCATGTGTATATGACTTGGCTAATTTTGCATTCCATTGTCAAACATCACTTGCCCAATGTACACTAGAAACAGATGATGCTACCTTTCATTGGTTGACGTCGTCTTATCGATATGCACAATCCATGGATGATATAGACAGTCCATGAGTGACGTCATCTGAGAAATGTGCAGGCGATGGCCGATGAAGGCAGCACACATCTAACATTGGTTGGCCGTTGTGTGTGGCCAAGGGTGATGCGGGAACGACAAGACCGATTAGCGATGAGTGATGTGCACATGCCCTGTTATATGTGTGAAATCCTTGGCTGATGCTACCTGTAATTGGTTGATGTCTTCTCGCTAATGCGCTCAAGCCAGGACTGAAGTTGCCGAGTCAATGTGTACACACACGCTGATGTGTGCAGGCCCTGCGTGTTGGTCCCTCTTATTGGCTGATGTCTTTTGGACGATGCGCACATGCCAAAGTCGATGTTGCCTAGTCGATGTGCTCAGACAACAGTTGAAGCCTCCAGTCGATATGCACACGATACACCTGATGTGTACATGACATGGAAGAGGTTTCATGCAGTTAGGTGACGTCGCTTGCCAGATGCACACATGCCACATTCGCGCATGCATGCTTTTGCTGATGTTGCATGCCATTAGCTAACGTCTCTTACCAAATACTCACATTCAATATTTGTGTGTGCAGGATTAAGCTCAAGTCATATGCCATTGACCGACGTTCCTTGCCATATGTGAACATGCCACACCAGTGCATGCAGGACTTGGCTGATGCCGTTAGCCGTTTGTCGACATTTGCATACTGATATGTGCAAGCTACGCACGATGATGGAAGGTCACATATGTTTTCAGTAGACCGATGTGTATAGTCTACGGAGATGCAGGAAGGCTTCATTTGACGTCTGCAGAACGATGTGTGCAGGATACAGACAATGCCGACAGGCAATGTTTGATGTCAACAGACCGATGTGTGCTTTCTCCAAAGGGTGATGGAAGCCAACGTCTAACATCGGCTGAGTGTTGTAGTTATGCCCTAAAAATGAAATAGGTCATAATAGAGCTTTACATGTGTTTCATGAGTTAATAATGTATTAAAATATTATATTTTAGCATTAGAAGTCATTTCGTAAAGGTTGGGAGTGTTTGGAAGTCAAACACCCAAGATGTACGAAAACTAGTCATAGTTGAACTAGTGTGTCATAGTGTTTTGTAGTGGAGTTTTGGGGGATTTCTTTAGACGAAAATTATGTGTCAATGGTTCCTATGCGTATAGGGATGTACCAAGTGTCAAAATGTCCAAGTACGACTCCTCGGGGACCACCCGAAGGCCCCCAAGGAGGACCCAAACATGGGTCAAGATGCTGGCCAAGGCAGCGTGCAGTGGGCAGGATCTGAAGCCCTACATCGCGACGCGCCTGCAGCATGAGGTTCACTGCGTCAAAATGTTGAGAGGCAGAATCTGGAGCTTTCTCCGCGACGCTCAGCCAAGTCCGTTATTTGGCCGCGACGTTTTTAAGTCAAATTTCAATTTGGAAAAGTGTCCAAAATGGTGTGGGGTATTTTGGGAACTTTGGGGATCATTTGAGGACTGATTTAGGTCATTTTAAAACTCATTTCACCCATCATTCCCAACCCTAAATATCAAATCAAATTCTCTCCAAAACTCTTCCTCTCCAAAAACCTCCATTGAAGAAGCTTCAAGCTCCAAGGAAGAGGACCAAGTTCTTCACGTTTTCTTCACCAAATTCTTGTGGGTTTCTTTATATTAAGGTATGGTAGTCATCCTTGAACCTTCTTTCATTCAAGGACCCCTTTCAAAGAGATTTCAAACTTCAATCTTCTTTATTCTTTGACTCTAAGTATGGGTCTTTGCATGAATATGTTTTAATGGTTAAAATGAGTTGTTCTTAGTTTTAAATGATGTTTTTCATGTCAAAACCCCAATGGAATCATATCTATTCTTTTATCAACTTTTGGCTTATGAAATTGGTTTTATGAGCATGATTATATAATGTTAATGTTAGTGTTTCTTGGTGGTTTTATTGAGTTTTAGCTACTTCCCTAAGGGCTATTTTATTATTGATTATTGTATAAATTTTGAATAGGTGGTAAAGGCTTGGATGACGGGTAAGTTGTTCTATCTTGGTTAAAGCTATATTGAAGTAATTCTTGAGTGGTATGGTCCACCTTTGGTGGCGGTGTTTACTTTAATTATATGAAGTTATATGAGTATTGTGAGAATGGCCTTGAAGGCATGATATGTGAAGTGAAGTGATAATTTTGATATGTATAGGTATGGTATGTGTTGGAATGTTTATATGAGTATCTTTAAGGTTTATGTCTAAATTAAGTATGCATTAGATATGTGAAGTATGTATTTGATATGTGAATTATGATAAATGTGAGTTGAGCATGTCTAGAAATCAATGTTATGAATAGTGGTCATTATGTGAAGAGTGTGCTCACATGTGCTCACACACACACACTTGAATGCATGAATGAAGTCAATGAATATAAATGGGGGATTATAGGGTAGACACTCTTCCTGAGTAGAGATGAAGTGTCTAGACCATCCCTACTATTACTAAGTATGAAAAAGGGGGATTTTGGGGTGAACACTCTTCGTGAGTAGAGATGAAGTGTTTATTAGCAACATCACTATTCCCAATGAGCTTTCCAAGATAGGTTGGAGGTTGGATACCCTTCGTGAGTTGAGATGGGGTTTTCAATAGTTGCCTCCTAACCTATAGTCAATGAATGTTTAAGACTCCGTGGGGAAGTTATGCTTAGCACCGAGAGGATTTGAAGAAGGTGTGGCTACACTTCGTGAGTAGAGATGTTGTATCCAATGTACCTCTTGAGATGGGTGCTCCTCATTAGTAAAGAGTGAGTTATTAGTAGCAATCTCCTTATCCCTTAATTATGCGCCCGCATAGGTGTACCTATTGGAGAACCCATGTAAAGTCTAAAGAATATGACCCTACCTTAGGCAAGTAGGGATCCCTCATCCGGTAAGGGTAGTACCGGGATTCCATGTCAATCTCTCATGGTCTATGTCGGTTAAAGCTAGCCCCCACAAATTTATGCAAATGAACTAAGTCTTCTTAAGGGTGTACTACTTAGGGTAGGTTGTGGAATGGGACATTACCTATCCATTGCACAAGTAGTCATTTGGAGGGAGTCTTGGTGTGTCCTTATATGAAATATATGAATGGGTCATGATATGATGTAAATGAGAGTAATGTGACTTTATGTCTAATGTTAAGTAAGCAAGTTAAATTTATGTCTTGTATGATAAAACTTATGAATGATGAATGTAGTGTATCTAATCTCATGGAATCATCAAGGAGCGCATATTGGGGGTAGTAGTATGGGATGCTACTCTCACATTGCACTTTGTGTGACTTGTAAGTCCACTTGAGAGGGGTACTTATGTGAAGTTCTTAAATACAAGTATGTTTCTCTAGTGTCTTTAGTATGAAGTGTTGATTTGTAAATGAAATGAAATAATCCTATCCCTAGTAGTCTTAAGGATCCCTTGAATAAGTATTGAGGAGGTTGTATGGGCGATCTCCTTATGTCTTACTTAGGGGAGCCTTTGGACAACTTAGGATAGGAGTGGTTCATGTGTAATTTTTGGTTCACTGTAAGTATGATCTTATGTTGAGAAAAAAATGGATGTTTTGCCTTATGTGCTAAATGATGGTTTTAAATGATGTCTTGTGGCTTAATTCATGAAGGATTTTATTAAAATGGCATGACTTGTATGTTTCAACTAAATTGTCCCTTTTTGCATGTTTTTGCATATGCTATACTTAGTACATTATTTTTACTAACCCCATACTTTATATACTCTATAAGTATAGGTTGGAAGCGAATGGATAGTTAGAAGGCAAGTTGAGAAGTTGACTCTCTCAAGACTCGATATGTCCTCATATATTCGAGGACAGTCTATGTTTCCTTTAGTTTCTTCTTTTAAGACTTGTAAAGACTTATTAAGTATTTCTTTCAATGTAAAGGGCCGTGTCGCTAAGATATTTATGTCGTGTCTATAAGTTGGCTTGTGACGATGAGATTATCCTTAGTATTTATAAAAGAAGTTTCTTTAATATTGTGTATCATGAAAAGTTTAAATTTCCGCACTACTTTTCATGTCTTAGGTAATGAATGATAGCTAAGAGGCTCGTGTAAGACCTTTGAAAGGTCGAGCACGCCGTGTTCTGACCTAAAGGTTGCCCTAACTTCTAGAGTGTACTTGCGAGTCGTAACAGTTGTGCGCTGGACAAAGATGATGGGAGCATGGAATGCTCGATGTCTCCTGGCCGTTGTTTATAGTCCAAAGGTGATGAAGGAAATGCATGCCCGACAATAACTGAGCGATTTTCACAAGCCATGGTCGATGTACGAAGTCAACGGGTGACACCGATTGACAAATGTGCAGGCCTAAATTTATGCTAGTAGCCCACGTCCAACGTCGCCTAGTCATTGTTTGCAGGACAAGAGCGATGAAGGAAGGCAAAGTGTGACGACCGCTGGGTGATGTGCACAGGCCACAGGTGATGTGGATGGTCCACGTGCGATATCTCCCGAGCAATATGTACAGGCTTGGACCAATGCGAAATTACACGACTAGTGCCACCTGGCTGATGCCTCTTTTTGTTGGCCGATGTGGCTTGGTCGATGTGCATAGGCCACAACCAATGTTTCCTAGTCGATGCGCTTAGACCATGGATTAAGTGGTCCAGGTGATGTGCACATGACATATATGATGCTTACAGTCCTTGGCTGATGTTAAATGTCATTGGCCGACGTCGGTTTCCAGATGCACACATGCCATGTTCATGCATGCAGGCCTTGAATGATGCCGCCTACCTTTGGCCAACGTTTCTTGAAAGATACACACATTCCTCATCCATGCGTGCCAGCCTTGGCTGAAGCCGCATACCATTGGCCGACGTCTTTTGCCTGATGAGCACATGCCACAATAAATGCATGCAAACCTTGGTTGATGCTGCCTGTCGTTTGCCGATATCTGCAACCGATGTGTGTAGGCTACAGACGATGCTGACAGGTCATATCTCATGTCTGTAAACCGATTGTTACAGGCTACGAACGATAGTGTCAAGTAATTTTTGATGTCAGAAAACTAATTTGTGCAGGCTACGGATGATGCTGTAACGCCACGTACGACGTTGGCAGACAAATATATGTAGGATGAAGAAGATTTTGGTAACCCACGTCCGATATCGAAAAACCTCTGTGTTGGACAAAGGTGATATGGGCAAACCACGTCTTACGATGTCTTACTATGTTGTGCACCCCAAAGGAGATGTGGTCACGCCACGCCCGACGTCGGCTAACCATTGTGTGCAAGCGAAAGTCAATGCGGGTAGGTAAAGCCCGACATAGTCTGGACATTGTGTGAAGGAAAAAGGTGATGCAGGTAGGCCACGTCGAACGTCTGTTTTCCATTGTGTGAATTCCAAAGGAGATCCGGGAAGACCACGTCGAATATTGGTTGACTGTTTTGTAGGCCAATGGCGATGCGGGAAAGGGACGCTTGACGTCGGTGGACTATGCTGCAGGCCAACTGAGATAGAGGCAGACAACACTCGACGTCGTCTGATCATTTTGTAGGACAAAGTCAACGGGGAAGGCAACACCTTATGTCTCTAGACCATTGTTTGCACAGCAAGGAAGATGCGGGAAGTCCACGCCCCACAACGTCTAATCAATGTGCAAAAACCACAACCCTCATGGGTATTTTATGGATGACGTCAGCTGAGCAATGTGCAGGTTACAACGGATTTGGGTGGACCACATATGACATCAGTTGGCTGTGTAGGACAAGGGTGATGGCGGAAGGACATGCCCAATGACCACTAAGTTGTATGCATAGGACATGGACGATGCGGATAGTCCATACCCGACGTCCTCCAACCAATGTGCACAAGACAGAGCCGATACGACAGTCTACCACCAATGTCGCCTATTGTTGTTGACCCATGTTGCTTGCCCGAAGTAGACACGCCTTGGCTGATGCTGCCAGCTATCGACCGACACCAATGTCGCCCTACCGACACACCACAACTTATTCTGCCTGCTGTTGGCCAATGTCGCTTGCTCGAAGAGCACCGAACTTAGCTGATGCTGCATGACGTAGGCCGATGCAAAGCACGCCCAGCCGATGCACACACTCCACAACCAATGCGTGCAGGCATTGGTTGATGATGCGTTCCATTGGCCAACATTGCTTGTCAGATGCGCACATGCCATGTTAGATGTGTTTAGGCCTAGGATGATGTTGTATTCCATTGGCCGATGTTGCTTGCCAAAGCACACAATACTTGGCTAATGCTTCCTCCTGTTTCATACATTGGTGTCTCCAAGCCGATGCACACATGCCATGGTTATGTGTGAATGCTTTGGATGATGTTGTATATCGATGCTTGCTAGATGTGTACAAACCATGTCAAATGCGTGAAGACCTTAGCTGATGCTTTCTGTCAATGGACGACGTCTCCTGTCCAATGCATATAGGTGATAACCAATGTTACCCAGAGTATGAGCACACGCCATGGCTAATGCGTAGAAGCCTTGGATGATGGTGCCTTCCATTGGTTGATGTCTCCTAGTCGATGCACACACGCCATGACTAATGCATGGAGGCTAGTGTTGCTTGTCCTTGGCGGATATCTCTTGGTTGATGCGCACAAGCTACAATTGATGACGCCACGCCGATGGGCTTAGACCACGGCTATAGTCGCCCAAAAGATGTGCACATGACATGGATGATGTATACACGCCTTGGCTGATCATGTATTTCTTTATACGACGTCTCTTCCCAGATGCGCACATGCCACGTCTATGCGTGCAGGCCTTGGATGAAGTTACATGTCATTGGCTGACGTCGCTTGCCATATGAGAACATTCCACGTTTGATGTGTGCATTCGTTGGCTAATTTTCTTGTCGTTAGATGACATCTATACACCGATGTGTGCAGGCTACGGACGATGTTGGAAGACCACATCCAATGTCGGCACACCGATGTGTACAGGCTACAAACGATGCTGGCAGGCCACGTTCGACGCTGGTAGAGCGATGTGTGAAGGCTACGGAAGATGTTGTCATGCCACGTTCGACATCGGCAGACCGACGTCTGCAGGCTTCGGAAGAGGTTGGTTGCCCATGTCCAACGTCGACTGACTATTTTGTGCAGCCCAAAGTCTATTCGAGCATACTACGTCTGACGTCGGCTGACAATTGTGTACATACCAAAGGCGATGCGGGCATGGAATGTCTGATGTCGGCATACCGTTGTTTGCAGACTGGGGGGGATTTAAGCATTGCACGTGCGAAATGACTAAGCGATGTGCACAAACAACAACCGATGCAGGAAGTCCACGGCAAACGCCGACTAACCGATGTGCACAGGCAACGATTGATGCGTGCAGGCCTTGCTTGATGCTGCATGCCTTTGGAAGATTTCTCTTGCCAGATGTGCACATTCCACATTCGTGCATGCAGGCCTTGGATGATGTCGCATGCTATTGGGCGACGTCCCTTGCCATATACACACATTCGACATCCATGTGTGTAGGCCTTGTTAAAGTTGCATACCATTGGATGACATGGCTTACCTGATATGTACCTGACACGTTAGATGTGTGCAGGCTTTGGCTGAGATTTGGGCATTCCACACCCGACAATGACTTAGAGATGTAAACAAACCACGACCGATGCGGGCACTCCACTGCCAACGTCAACTAAGTGATGTGCACAGGCCACGACCAATACGGGCGATCCACGAGCAATGTCATCTTACCATTATCTATTTTTGTTGGCCGACGTCGTTTTCCCAAATCACACAGGTCTTTGTTTATGGTGCATGTCGTTGCCCGATGCCGATGTGCACACGCCAACGACACATGCGTGCATGCCTTGGCTTATGCTGTCTTTCGTTGGCCGACATTGCTTGCCCGATATCGACATGACACGTCTAATGCGTGGCCCACTTGGAGCTATTGATTCTGTTGCGTGGATTTTGACTTAGAGGAGTAGACATCATTTTATCCAAAGATTCATAATGAACATGTACAACCCAAATATGCACGTTCCAAGGTACAAACACAAATTAACTTCCAAAAATAACTTTTTTATATATAAAAAATAGTTTACAACAATTTGTTTTTGTGTATTTTTTTCGATTAATCACAAAATGAGTAAATGATTAATAAAACATAGGAAAAATATGAAAAAAATATAAAAATAACGCCAAAAATTTACAAATAAATAAACTAACCTTAAATGCAATAATTTTAACAATTTTTTTAATTTTTTTTTGTTCGATAAATCTAGAAAATGAGTAATTTATGGATAAAACTAGGAAAACATGAAAATATAAAATTAACCCCAAAACTCATAAATAAATATAGTAACCTTAAATTTAAAAATTTCAACAATTTTTTTTAATTGTTATTTTTGTTTGGTAAATCCGTAAATTGGGTAATTCATGAATTTAAATATGAAAAAATATACATTTAATTCCAAAAATTAAAAAATAAGTATAGTAACCTTAAATTCATCTATTTCAAAAAAAAATTAACTTTTTTATTTTTGTTCAGTAATCCATAAAATAGGCAATTCCTTTATAGAAAATATGAAAAATATGAAAAAATAAAACATTATTGGCAAAAATTCACAAATAAATATAGTAACATTGAATGCAACACTTTCAACATTTTTTTTACTTTTTATTTTAGTTCGGTAATCCCTAAAATGGGTAATTCATGAATAAAAATATAGGAAAATTATTTTCTTTTAAATACTAAATCAACGCCAAAAATTCAAAATTAAATATAGTAACCATAAATTCTACAATTTCAACAATTTTTTTTTGTTTTTACTTTTATACGGTAAATCTCAAAAAAAGGTAATTTATTAATAAAAATAGGGAAAATATAAAATTAACACAAAAAATTCACAATAAATATAGTAACCTTAAATTCAACAATTTTAACAATTTTTTAATATTTATTGCTGTTCGGTAAATCATGAAAATGGATAACTCAGCAATAAAAAATAGTGAAGACATAAACAAATTATAAAATTAACGCCAAAAATTCACAAATAAATGTTGTTGAACCTTGCTTGTCTAACAAGTGCAAGACACATATGATGGTGGTAGGCAAGTACAACGTCGCCTGATCGAAGTGTGCAGGCCATAGGGGATGCGCTAGGTCACGCTTGACGTCTGAAGACCAATGTGTGTAGGCTAGAAACTACGTTGGCTGCCCACGTCCGACGTCGGCATATCGATGTGTGCAAGCTACAACCAATGATGGAAGACACGTCCAACATTGACTAATCGATATGTGCAAGCTAGAGACGATAGGTGTAGCCCACGTCCGTTAATGGCTAACTTTTGTGTGCAAGCCAAAGGGGATGCAGTGAAGCCATGTCTAACGTCGGCTGACCATTGTGTGTAGGCCCAAGGCGATGTTGGAAGGCAACGTCCGACGTCGGCAAATTGTTGTGTGCAGGCCTAAGGAGAAGCGGGAAAGCCAAGCATGATGTCGGCTGATCATTTTACCGACAAAAAGGCGATGGGAGCATGCAACACCCGATGTTGCCTAACCGTTATTTGTAGGGCCATGCCGGCAGTCCACGCCATGGGTTATACGTGCATGCGTTGGAAATTGCTACATGCCTTTATCTGATGCTGCTTACTAGATACGCACAAACCAGCTTAGATGTGTGAAGACCTTCACTAATGCTGCTTGTTGTTGTCGGACATCGCCTTGTCGATGCATAAAGGCTTACAACAATGTCTCACAATCGATGCGCCCACGCCACGACTGATGCGTGCAAGCCTTAGCTGATGTTGCCTCCTGTTGATCGATGTTGCCTGGCTGATACGTGCAGGTCACGAATAATGTCACTGATTCGATGCTCACACGCCACAAGTTGTGCATGACGATCTTTGCTATTATTGCTTATCGTTAGTTGATGTTGCTTTGGTGAAGCGCGTATGCCACATTCGATGTCTCCTGACCGATGCGCTCACACCATAGTTTAAGTCACCCAGTCGATATGCACACGACAGGATCGATGCATGTAGGCCTCGGCTGATGTTGCATGTCGTTGGTGGATGTCACTTGCCATATGCGCACATGCTACGTCCGTGCATGGAGGCCCTGGCTAATTCCGCATGCCATTGGCTGATTTCTCTTGAGGGATGCACACATTCCACGTTTGTGCTTGCAGGCCTTGGCTGAATCCGCATGCCATTAGCCAATGTCTCTTACCATATTCACACACGTCACATCACATGCATGTAGGACTTGGCTGATGCAACCTGCTGTTTGCCAACATGATCAGACAGATGTGTGCAGTCTAGAGACGATGCTGGCAGGCCACATCCGACGTCGGCAAAACTATGTGTGAAAGATATGGACGATGTTTGGAGGCCATGTTTGACGTGGACAGACCGATAAGATTACGATAGGAACGATGCTATCAAGCACCATTCGACGTAGTAAGTCAAATGTGTACAGGCCGCGGGCGATGGTGGCAGCTCACATTCGACGTTGGCTGACAATTGTTTGCATTACAAAGGCTATGCAGAAAGCCAACATCTGACGTCGAATGACCATTGTGGGCAGGCCAAAGATGATACATGCATGCCATGCTCGACTGACTAGTGTCTGCAGGAAAAATGTGATGCGAGAAAGCAACACCCGATGTAAGCTGACCAGTGTGTGAAGTCCAAGGGCGATACGGGTAGTCCACGCCCAACAACGACTGAGCGATGTGCAGAAGCCACGGCTGATGAGGGCAGTCTACAGTCAATGTCGACAGAGCGGTGTGCACAAGCCACGACCGATGCATGCAATTAATGACTAATTTCTCCTAAACGATGCTACTTGTCGATGGCCGACATCAATTTCCTGAAGCACACATTTCTTGAGAGATACTTCCTGTAGTTACACAACACCGATGTCACCCTGTCGAAGGGCACACACCATGACACATGCATATAAGCCTTAGCTGATACTGCCTGTCATTGGCCGAGGTCGCTTTCCCGATTTGCACTAGCGAAGGACGATGTTTCCTTCAGTTTGACGATGATAGATTAGCATGTGCCCAAGCACAATTGATGCAGGCACTCAATGACAGAAGTCGGTTGAGCACTGTCTAGGCTACAGCCGATGCGTGCATCCCACGCCCGACATTGGCCGGCCGTAGTGTGCAAGCCATGGGTTATGCGATAAGTCCAAGCTCGATGAACACTAAGTGATGTGCACAGGCCACGAATGATGTACCAACTCCACGCCCAACGTCGGCTGAGCGATGTGCACATACCACAACCGATGCGGTAGTCCACGATTGATGCAACAGTCTACGACAAATATCGTCTGGCTAATGTCGCTTATTGTTGTATGATGACGTTTGCCCAAAGCGCACAATCCTTGGCTGAAGGTGCCCGTCGTTGGCATACACTGAAGTCACCTTGCTAATGTGCACACACCATGATTGAGGCATGCAATTCTGGGATGAGTGTAAGCCTTTACTGATGCTACATTCCATTGGCCAACGTCGCTTCCTCCATACGCACTAGTCATCTCACATGTGTGCATGCCTTAACTAATGCTGCCTATCGTTGGACGATGTCGTTTTCCGGAAGACCAAATGTCTTGGTGGATGGTGCCTGCCGCTGGCTGAAGTTGATATCGCACAGGTGATGCACATAGGCCACAGATTATGCGCTCATGCCACTGTTGATGTTGCATTACATTGTCCGATGTCGCTTTCTAGATGCACAAAAAATATATATGATGCGTGAAGAGCTTGGCTGATGTTGTATGTCTTAGCCGATTTCGCCTGGATGATGTATGTTGGACACGACTAATGTCGCCATGTCATTGCGCACACGCTACGACTGATGCGTACAGGCCTTGGCTGAAGCAGCATGTCATTAGTCAATGTCGCCATGTTAATGCGCCATCCAAAATCGATCTCGTTGAGTCAATGCACACATGTCACGGCAGATGTGTGCATGTCTTTGATGTTGCTGCGTGTAGTTTGACCGATGCGCGCAGGCCAAAAGTGATGTCTCATGTCTGGTATAATCAAACAACTGCTTAAGTTTCCTAGGTTATGTGCACACAACATTGTTGATATGTGCAAGCCTTAGCTGATGCTCTGACATTTCTTGCAATGCGCCAGCCATTTCCCGACGTCGCTTGCTAGATACACACATTTCTTGTGCGTACATGCTGGTCTGGCTTAAGTCATATGCCATTGGTCGATGTAGCTTGCAAGATGTTCACATGCCACATCAGATGTGTGCAAGCCTTGGCTGATTGGGCCCGCCTTTGCCAACATCTTCAGAATGATGTGTTCATGCTAGAACGATGCCGACAGGTCACATTGAACGTCGGTAGACAAATGTGTGCATGATACCGAAGATGATGGTAGGCAACGTTTGACGTCGGCATACGGATGTGTGCAGGATACAGACGATGTTGTCAAGCCATGTTTTACATCGACAAACTGATGTGTGCAGGATGCAGATGATGCTGGCCGCCCTTGTCGAACGTCGACAGGCCCTTATGTGTAGGCAAAAGGCAATTTGGGCAGACCACGTCCGATGTAATTTACCATTGTATGTAGTCCAAAGGCGATGCAGGAAGGCCACGCCCAGCGTCGGCTGATAATTTTGTGCAGGCCAAAGGCGATGCAGAGAGGCAACACCCAACGTTAGCTAACCGTTGTGTGCAAAGCAAGGGCGATGCGGGAAATCCATGAACGATAATGACAGAGCAATGTGAAAAAGCTACGGCCGATGCGGGCATTCCATGGACAACGTCAATTGAGCGATGTGCAAAAGCCACGACTAATGTTTCCTGCCAGATGCCGCTTGCCATTGGCTGACGTCTCTTGCCAGAAGTGCATGTATTTGTTGATGCTGCCTATCATTGCCGAACGTTGATGTCGTCCAGCCGATGTGCACACGCCGCGTGTAATGCGTCCAGGTCTTTGCTAATGTTGCCTTTTGTTGGCGGATATTGCTTCTCCGATGCTCACTGGCTACGAACGATTCTTGCACCATTAGTCGATGCTAATGTCTCTTGCCAGGTGCACACGTGCCACGTCTGATGCCGACATGTCTTGGTTGATGCCGCCTGTAGTTTGCCGGCGTCGTTTACCCAATACCCACATGCCACATCAAATCTGTGGCCAGATGGAGCACTTGATTCCCTAACACGGATTTTGACTTATAGGAGTACACATCATTTTTTCCAGAGATTCATAATGGACATGTAAAACCCAAAGATGCAAGTTCTAAGGTACAAACAAGCATTAGCTTCCACAAATAACATTTTTATATATGTAAAATAGTTATTTTTTTGGGGTTATCCCAAAAATAAGTAATTGATTAATAAAACATTTGAAAAATATAAAGATAATGCTAAAAATTCACTAATACATATAGTAACCTTAAATTCTACAATTTCAATAAAATTTCAATTTTTACTTTTGTTCAGTAAATCCCGATAATAAATAATTGATGAAAAAAGATAAGAAAAATATGAGAAAATATAAAATTAGCGGCAAAATTTCACTAATAACTATGGTAATCTTAAATTCAATTTTTTTTTAAATTTTTATTTTTGTAAGGTAAATCCTAAAAAATAAGAAAAATTTAACAAAATATAAAACTAACGCCAATAATTTACAAAATAAATATGTTAATCTTAAATTCAATAATTTCACTAATTTGTTTTAAAAATTTTTATTTTTGTTTGTTAAATCCTAAAAAATTGGTAACTCATGAATAAAAAATATAAAATTAACGCTAAAAATTAACAAATAAAATTTTAAACTTAAATTTGTCAATTTAAACAATTTGTTTTTTATTTTTTTAGGTTAATCTTGGAAAACAGGTAATTCATTAATAAGAAATAAGAAAAATATAAAATTTGAATATAAATTAATGACAAAATTTCACGAATAAATATAGTTATCATACTTTCAACAATTTTTTAATTTTTATTTTTGTTTGGTAAATCTCGAAAATTGGTAATTAATTAATCAAAAAAAGGAAATATGAAAAAATTATAAAATTAAAGGAAAAAATTCGCAAATAAATATTGTAACCTTAAATTCAACAACTTCATAAAATTTAATTTTTAAAATGTGATGTAAAAAATTAAAAACTATAAAAATAAATTTTAAAAAATGAATAAAAATTGGAACACTATGAAAGTGCTCGAAAATACTTCTTCAGCTGTGAAACTTATGATGGAGTACATATTTGTACAAATAACATATTTTTAATATTGTACAAACCGTAAATAAAATAAAATTGGAAAGAATGAACGACGTGAGGCAGAAACGTTAGGAATAAATGATGAAAAATATATGAAGATGTTGTTATGCGGGAAGGGCGTTCACACTCTTTTGATTTTGGTACGAAATGGACATCCGCACGTTTTCGACTTGACCTTGATAAATATCGTGCATGCGACGTTGCTACTCTACAAAGTGCAAGCCACAAACGATGCGGGTAGGCATTTCCGATGATCGCTGTCCGTAGTGTGCTGCCACAGACAATGTTGTCAATACATGTTTGACGTCGGCATACTGAAGTGTGCACACTACGGATGATGTTGGTAGGCCACGCCCAACATCGGCAGACCGATATGTGCATGCTACGGATGATGATAGAAGGCAACATCTGACGTCGATTAATCGATGTGTGAAGACCATAGATGATAGTTGCAGCCCGCGTTTGAAGTCAGCTGACCATTGTGTGCATGCAAAAGGCGATGCAGGAAGGCTACGTTTGATGTCGTCTTACCATTGTGTGTAGGCCAAAGGCGATGCAAGTGGGCCATGTCCGACGTCGGCTTCTATTTTGTGCAAGCAAAAGGTGATGCAGGATGGTAAGGCTCGATGTCGGCAACGCCTGATGTCATATGCCTGTAGACCTTAGCTGAGGCTTTTTGTCGTTGGCGGATGTCTTTTTCCCGAAGTGCAAAAGCCTTGGATTATGGTGCCTGCTGTTGGCTGACGTCGATGTCACCCAGTCGATGCACACATGACACGGGTTATTCTTGCATACCTTGGATAATGTTGCATGTCGTTGTCGGATGACGCTTCCCAGATACTCACAAACCACGTTAGATGCATGAAGACTTTTGCTTATGTTGTCTGTCATTGGACGACGTCGCCTTATCGATGCATGCATGTTTAATCCAATGTTACCGAGCCGATACACAGACGCCACTATTGATATGTTCACGCCTTGGCTAATGTTACCTGCCATTGGTAGATGTCACCTAGCTGATGTTTGTAGGCCTCAACCTATGTCATCGAGTCGATGCGTACAAACCACAAATGATCCGTGTAGACTTTGGTTGTTGATGCCTTCTATTGGACGATGTCTCTTTGCCGATGCATGCATGCCAAAGTTGATGTTGCCTAGATGATGCTCTCAAACCACGGCTGAAGTCACCCAGCCGATGTGCACACGACCCGGATGATGTGTGAAGGTCTTGGTTGATGTTGCATGTCATTGGACTAAATCAGTTGTCAGATGCGCGCATGCCACGTCCGTGCATGCAGGCCTCGTCTAATGCAGCATGCCATTGGCTGACGTCTCTTACAAGATACACATATTCCACCTTTGTTCTTGCAAGCCTTGGTTGATGCCGCATGCCATTGGCCGACGTCCCTTGCTAGATGCGCACATGCCATGTCACATGCTTGTAGCCCTTGGGTGATACTACCTCTCATTGGTTGACATCTGAAGAATGATGTGCGTAGGCTACAAAAGATGCTGGCAGGCTACATCCGACGTCGGTAGACGGATCTGTGTAAGCTACAGACGATGTTGGGAGGCCAGAATCGACGTCAGCATACCAATATGTGTAGGCTATCGATGATGTTTTCAGGCACCGTCAAGGTTGGTATACCTATGTTTGTAAGCTTCGAACGATGGTGGTAGCCTACATCCAACGTCGGCTGACAATTGTGTGCATGCCAAAGGCAATGTAGGCAGACCATGTCCCACGTTAGCTGGCCATTGTGTTTAGGCCAAAAGCTATGCACACAGGTCGTGCCCAACATCGACTGACCTTTGTGTGTAGGCCAAAGGCGATGCGTGTTGTCAATGCCTGATGTCGACTAACCGTTGTGTGAAGGCATGGGGCTATGCAGGTAGTCCATGCTCAACACTGATTGAGTGATGCGCACAAGCCACGGTCGATGTTATTAGTCCACAGTCAATATTATACAGAAATGTGCACAAGCCACGACCAATGTGGGCGGTCAACTACTAATGTCGCCTAGCCGATGCCGCTTGTTGTTAGCCGACGGCCCTTTCCCAAAGCGCACATTCCTTGGCAGAAGCTGTCTATCGTTGCCTTACGTCAATGTCACCCAATCGATGCACAGACACCATGAATCATGTGTATAGGCCTTGGATAATGCTGCATTCAATTGGCCAACAATCACTTGCCCAATGCGTTCTAGAAACAGATGATGTTGCCTTTCATTGGCCAACGCCGTCTTAGCGATATGCACAAGCCGCGACTGATGAAGGCAATCTACGAGTGACGTCAGCTGAGAAATGTCCAGGCTACGACCGATGAGGGCAGTGCGCGTCAGACATTGGTTGGTCGTTGTGTGCAGGCCAAGGGTGATGCGGGAAGGCCAAGACCGACTATTACTAAGTGATCCACGACCGATTCGGACGGTCCACGCACTACGTCGGCTGAGCGATGTGCACAGGCCTTGACCGATATGGTAGTCCACGACCAATGTCTTCTAGCTAATGCAAAGTCGATGAAGCTTGATTTAAACACACATGCCTTGGTTAATAGTGTCTGTCGTTGGCCGACGCCAAATTCACCTTGCTGATGTGCACAAGATACAACTATTGCGTGAAAGCCTTTATTGATGCTGCCTGCCGTTGGACAACATCATTTGCCTGAATCCCACAGGCCTTGGTTGATGCTGCATGACATTGGCCAATGTGAATATCACCTAGTAAATGCAGACCCGCCACGATCGTTGTGTGTAGGCCTTAGATGGTGCTGCATTCCATTAACCAATGAAGTTTTTCAGATGCGCACATGTCATATCAAATGCATGCATTCCTTGTCAAATGTTGCCTCCCATTGGCAAACGTCGTTAACTTGAAGACCATAAGCCTTAGCTGATGGTGCCTTCCGTTGGCCGACATTTATATCTCTCAGCCAATGCACATACATCACAGGTTATGAGTCCATGCCTTGGATGATGAAATATGACGTTGTCTGACATCGCTTTCTACATGCATGAAGACCTTTGTTGATCCTGCCTGTCATTTATTTATGTTACCTGGCTGATGCATGAGGCCACGACCTATTTCACCCCGTTGATGCCCACATGCCACGACTAATGCATGTAATCCTTATTTGATGCAGCCTGCCATTGGTTGATGTAGAGTCGATGTACCTACGCCATGAAAAATGTATGCAGGCCTTGCTTGTTGTCGCGTGCTATTGGCTAACGTCGCTTGACCAAAGTGCATAAGAATTGCCTAATACTGTCTGACGTTGGCTGACTAAAATGTCGCACAGGTGATGCAAACACGCAACGGTCGATGTATGCAGCTCTTGGTTGATGGTGCATTCCATTAGCGAATGTCCCTTGCTTGATGCGCACATGCCATGTCGGATGCTTACAAGCGGTGGCTGATGCTACCTGCCGTTGGTTGACGTCTCTTGCCCGAAGCGCACAAGCCTTGCCTTAGGGTGCATGCCAATGGCCGACGTCGATGTCGCTCATCCAATGCACACACACCACAGGTAATGCATGCATGCCTTTGATTATGATGCATGTCGTTGACCGACGTCTCTTGCCAGATGTGCGCAAACCTTGATAGATGCGTGAAGACCTTAGAAGATGATGCCTGCAATTGGACAATATCGCCTGGATGATGCATGCTAGCCACGACTGAAGTCCCAATTAATGCGCACATGCCACGTTTGATGTGTGCAAGCCTTGGTTGATAATGCCTTTAATTGGTTGATGTTGCCTGGACAATGCGCGCATTCCAGGACTAATGTTTCCGATTCGATGTGTACCCACACGACTGATGTGTGCAGACCTTGCATGTTGCTGCCTTCCGTTGGATGATGTCTGTTGGCTGATGCGCGCATGCCAATGTCGATGTTGCCTAGTCGATGTGCCCAGATAAAGGCTGCAATCGTCCAATCGATGTCCACACGACACGAGTGATTTGTGCATGCCTATGATGATGATGCATGTAGTTGGTTAACATCTCTTTCGAGATGCACACATGCCACATTTGTGCATGCAGTCTTTGGTTGATGTCGAATGCCATTGGCTAACTTCTAATGCCATATACTCACATTCCACATTTGTGCGTGCAGGATTTGGCTAAAGTCGTATGCTATTGGCCGATGTTGCTTGCCTATACTCACATGCCACCCCATATGCATGCAGGACTTGGTTGATGTTGTCAGCCGTTGGCCGACATCTGCATTCTGATATATGCAGGCTACGCACGATGCTGGTAGGGCACATGTTATCCATAGGCTGATGTGTGCAGGCTACAAACCATGTTAGAAGGCCACCTTCGATGTCTGTAGACCGATGTTTGTAGTCTACAGACAACGCTAGCAGTCAATGTTTGACGCCGACTGAGTGTTAAGCGTTGGACAAAGGCGATGAGGCAGGCAACGCCTAATGTCTCCTGACCGCTAGTTGTAGGCAAAGGGTGATGCAGGCAATCCATGCCCGACGAGAAATCAGAGATTTGCCCAAGCCACACTTGATGTATGTTGTCAACGAGTGATGCCGATTGAGCAATGTGAAGGCTACAAATGATGCTAATAGCCCACGTCCGACGTCGGCAAGCCGTCCCCTCAATGTATGCCTGAAATCTCAGAGACACACTTATACTATACTAAGGTCCTATTACCCATGAACATATTTTATTAATAATTTTCTACCCCTTTTCGTCCTAAGTCAGGGGTAATAGAACCTTAGTATAGTATAAGTGTGTCTCTAGGATTTCGGGCATTGGTTGAGGGGATACTTGTGCATTATTTCTTATATCTACACTACAAATTAGTGTAAGAAATTTTGAATTGGAGTTTTATTTGTACAAGCCTTCTGCTTCATTTCCATTTGAATTATCCATATTAAAAGATATTTACTTGGATAGTAAATGATTTAGGAAATAAACAGGACCCGTCAAGACACAATCATCATTCATGTATGAAATTAAAGAAGAGGGAACTTCTTTTTTACTAAAAATCCGCATAGAACATGTAGTATATCTTCCATATTCAACTGCCTTTTTTTTTTTATTGATAGGGAACACGAAGTTAACCTGGAAATCTGAGAGAAGTTTCTATTACCACAGAATACCAACAACATGGAAATGCATCTTCTTATAGCAGCACTCGGATAGGATCACTGAATCTTTGAACTTTACAATTGTAAAGCATTCTAGTTGTTGCACACATCACCTTTATTTTATGACCTGGTCAAGAATTCACCATGTTTAACCAGCTTTAAAAAGTGCAGTAAAAAATCACCAACACAAAAGACTAAGATAAACACCAAGATAGAAAAATGTGGCAACTTCAACATCAAAAATGTTTAACAGAGAAATAAGCTGATGAAATTTGAGACTCACAAAAGGGTAAAATGAAATTTTGAAAGAGAAAAGAAAGAGGAACTGAAGAAAACAAAATAGGCTTGACCAGAAATGAAGGAAGGTAAAGCGTGACGACTGTTAGGTGATGTGCACAAGCCATGGGTAATATGGATTGTCCACGCCCAATGTTGCCCGAGCAATGGGTATAGGCTTGAACTAATATCACGGTCCACAACTAGTTGTCACAGCCCGATACCCCACCCAAGAAGTTAGGGCACAATCTCGGATTGTGGCACGGCGTACTCGACCTCTCGAAGGTCTCATACAAGCTTCTCATATCATTCATCGCATATACATAATGAAAAGTAGTAAGGAATTAAAACTTTTCATTAAAACAATAACATAGTCTCAAAAACTCTTTCATATATGTAGTAATAGGAAATGCTAAGTCTCGAATCATCATCTTAAGACACGATAATACTGGGGACACGGCCCATACGAATATAAAGCGTACTACTATATAGTCTATTACAAAACATCATAAACAAAACATAAAATGACATATATGCCCTTGAGTCAAGTGAGGACATACTTCAACTTCTTCTTGAACGATCATGTAGTCCAAGTCTTCTTACCAAAGATGTTCACCTACCAAGAACTATATAGATACATATAAAGCATGGAATTAGTACAACCACATATACTAAGTATGGCTTATGCATAAAAATCT
The DNA here is from genome assembly GCA_016801875.1 of Solanum sitiens. NCBI lineage: Eukaryota > Viridiplantae > Streptophyta > Magnoliopsida > Solanales > Solanaceae > Solanum > Solanum sitiens. The sequence goes on from JABWTJ010000258.1 coordinate 326,403, forward strand.
TGAAAATGGACATTTATTGGAAATATGCATCTTTTCATTTAAATATCATAATATCATTATAAGAATAACCTTTATCAACTTAGAATCACATAAGAAATCATTGAAATCAAATAACATAATTTTAGAAGACACTTAACAGTGACCTAAATCACTGTATAGTGAAGTTCCTTCACTGTTACAGTGATGTCCAATTCTTCCCTTTTTATCAATTCCTAGCATGTAGTCTTCTCACCAAAGCCATCCTAAGATTCACTTAAGTCACACAAAGAGAGACCGCCCATACACCCTCTCTTGATGTGCCTAAACGATCCTTAAAATTACTCATAATGATTCACATACACACTTACAAGTATCATAAGCATAAATGTAAGATTCTTCTAACAAAGGTGAATTCTAAGTCTCAGTTGAGTGAGTTGTGAAGAGACCGCCCATTCAATCCCTTAAACACACACTCAAGAAATCCAATAGACTCCCTAGGATAGAATCATTCTCACTAAGCACACCAACACATAGATGATAGGACACTCTTTTTCCAAAGGCTATCAAAAGACCTACTTAAGTAAATCAAGAAGATAACGTCCATGATTGACCTCTTCAAGATTACCTAAATAGTCCTTAAGACTACCTAAAGCTTAGATCATGTCAACAACACCAAACATCTTCCCTAACTAGAGTCATTCTCATGACTTCCATAGATAAGACATGAAGAAACGATCCTTTATGTCCTCTTCACACTTTAACTAAGGAATCCTTAAGTCACGTTAGATTAGGTACTTATTCATACTCTATATCATTAAGTCATTAGTTCATTAGTTCATTTAAGACACATACATCACATAAAGGACATTCAAATAATGGTCTTGGACAAGACCTAGGGACTCTTATTAACACCTTCAAAGCCTATTGTGCAATGTCTAGATAGCGTCCCATACCACCACCTAAACCTCATAGAACTTCTCTAATGCTAATATGTATCCCATATGATAAGAATAGGAAATAACCGACATAGACCATGGTAGCAAATCATGGAATCCAAAGTTCTATCCTACTTCGTTGAGGTGTTCTACTTGCCAATGGTAGAACTTAGACATCCCATGTAGGAACATGGTTAAGGAAATATGAAGGGCTTCTTTGTATTCTAGTCTCAATCCTTAACTAGAACTACTTCCCTTACCATACTCACTCGGTACTAGCCTTTCTTCTCATAGATTAATTCACATTAAGGTTCATACAAATGGGTCCCATATCATGTTCTTGACCCACTTACATTTACCCTACAAAAGCAAGGTCCGCTAGGTCTATCTCACTACGGCGACTAGAAGCTCATCATGACTTTCCTAAGGATTGATGTGATGCCGTTCCAGCCAATCAACCTTATGCCTACCATTCGTTACATGAAGGATACCAATACGACTTTCGACTTCAAGTGTCATAACCTTACCACTTGGCTCAAGGTTCCACATAAAGGACCTTCGTATCATCATTCAAGGTCTTACCTATATTGATTTATTCAAGACTAAGACTCTTTAGGTTCCTAAGACAAGACATCACATATTCATATAAGCATCAAGTAAGGGACACAAGTCTACCTAAACAAGACACCACATACTTCTATTTAACACATATAGCCTATCTTTCTTTAGACACTTAGGAATGACCCTTAACCTTATTTTGTCAACCTATTCATTAACTTAACCTTATCAACCTAACCATTTTAGACTCGTCTAGCCAATTTAGGATCAACCATGTATCAACTCTAAGACTACATATTTAACACATATTCAAAGCATAACATGATTAACTAGATAACATCAATAGTCTAACACATGCTTTCACATATAGGTAGATATGATCATACATCACTAAATCAACTACACAAATAGCCATATAAGTTCAAGTAGTGTCGACAAGGCCATGATCGTCAATATATGTAAAAATAACGCCGACAAGGCCACGTCAATTCACATAACACCGCCACCAAAGGTGGACCAAACAAATCATAACATAATTGAAGTATAATTAACATTAAAATAAAGGAATAGGGCAGCGTACCACCTCTTCATCCTCAACACTTCAAGCCAATACCAAATCACCAAATTCACCATCATAAGGCCCTTACACATGGCCATGAACACCAATTCAATACAAAATTGTGATAATCAATGAAATCCAAGCCAATTAAACATAGATTCAACATTCTAAGATCAATTAGATAACAATTGAATACAATTCTTACACCATTAGAAAGCTCATAAGAAACTACACATGAATTATTCAACATTAGACCAATATTAAGTAACCCATAAGTTAGTCAAAATCTAGGGTTCATCAAATTCATGGGTTCATAGGTAATTTAGGTTAAAATCATCAATACAACATTAATCTAATCCATAATAGACATTTGAAAACCATATGCAAGAACCCATAGTAGAATCATGAAATTGGACAATTCATCTTTGAAAACTTTGGAAAACATCTTTGAAGTTGGGTTCCTTGATGAAACGAGTTTCAAGTATTAAAAACCATACCTCAATGAAGCTAATTCTTCAGTTTGATGAAGAATATCCACTCAAAACGTCACAGCAAGCTCTTCCTTGATTCTATTCCTCAATGGAGTCTTTGGGAATTCTTAAGGGATTTTGGGGTTTTGTTTTTGGAAGAATGAAATATTCTAAGTGTTAACGGCTTATAAACACCTTTAAAATACTCATTATACCCTTAGAGAAACGTCAAACCTTCCATTTAGAATTGGGGTGAAATTACAACTTCACCACTACCTTAACAGGGAAACTGCGTGCAGGTCACAGACCAAATGACGGCCAGCCATCGACCGTCCATCCCTTGACTAAAAGACCGTGCTGCTAGTACGTGGTCTGGGAAAGAGACCTGTACTTGTCTCCCGTTTCCCCACGCCTAAGTCTCTACCGACGGATGCCCATCGACGGGATGTAGGTCCACACATGGACCGTGCTGTCCATCGTCGATGGGTTAAGAGACTTGGAACTGATCCTCATCCCTTCCCCAGACTAAGTTCAATCGATGGACCAACCTACGGGGCGTCGACCAGGCTACTGGCCGTCGACTTCTTCCGTGGTTTGGGCTATATTGGGCAGCTTAGGCATCAACTTTGGGTCCTTCCTCAAGGACCCTTGGTTGCTCCTTGGGGATGTTTGCCCGCACGTTTCCAACCCAAACATGAAAGTATACGAGTTTAGGACCTTTTACATGAATGTCACTCAAAACAAACACGTAAAACTTGATAAAACATGCCTAGACACACAAGGTCATTTCAAGGCACATCTTTCGAATGCCATGGACGTTCTTGAGTATTTGACCTCCAAACGTCTCGAAACTTGACACCCTACCTATACACATCATGTTAGACTCATTTAAGACCATATAGCCTCAACCGTCACACATAAACACATAGGAACTCACATGAGACACTTAGATGACTTAGTCGTCAAACGTCTTGGTTGACCCTTGACGTTTTGACTTCCAATGCACCTAATACATTAGATACTACATCAATACAACATTATAGACATATTTGGGACCTTATACTACCTTGACAACAATGTTAAGATCTAGTTCACCTAAGTCATTTTTGGGACCTTAAATTCTCCCCCATTTAGACAACATTCATCCTCGAATGACACTTGCCACTCTCCGAACACTTCAAAGATTAGAGAATCAACTTAATAGCACATAACCAAACCATATAAATTACAATCAAGGAGAAAAGATTAATTTCACATAGTCAAGATATTCACAACGCAACAAAAACTAGAATACAATTCTATAACTCGTTCTACTACAAAACTCACATGCTTCATCCCAAATAGCAAAAACTCATTTTATATTCATTATTATACTCATACACATCAGTTATAACCACATAGAAACAATTTTAAACCAAAGAATCAATTAGTCATATTTTCAAAAATTTTACAGTGAACAGTGCATGCTAGAGTGATTTTTGGCAAATTTTTCAAAAATGCAATCTTAAGCAATTCATGATATAGACATGCTAATATGCAAGGTAACATCATATAAACACCTTTTACAATTATACTCATAACTCAATAAAACACACAATGCAAGAAGTTAATGAAATTCAATTTCAACCAAACTCCTAAACATCATGCATATGCAACAACTTTTAGCACATCTATCTAGCCATACTCCCACACTTAGAAGGAACTCATACTGTAATAAGAGAAACAAGGACTTACCAATATCATCATCACTCTAATACGGCTTCTCACCTCTAGTCCGGAGTGCATAGAAACGCCTCCTAGGTGGAGCATCTTCCTTTGGAACACTAGGATCAACTTTCTTACCCTCCTTCCTAGAAGCAATGTTTGGACAATCTCTCACTTTGTGACCATCTTTTCCACATCCAAAGCAATTACCCCTACCCACTAGATATTCACCATAATGTCTCTTACCACAAGTGGAACATGTAGGTTTGTCATTGCTAGAACCACCTCCTTTCTCAAACTTCTTCTTAGGAACACTAGGTCCATCTTGAGTTTGAGCCCTCTTTTTGAACCTAGGTTGCACTTGATCACTAGCAACACCCCTTTTCAAATTCCTTGACATCCTCGTAAGTTTAGACTCTTCAATTTATTGTGCATATACCATGAGTCTAGCTAAAGTCATATCATCATATAGCATAGACGTACGTCATTCCTCCCTCACTAAGTCGGCTACACCCGTCAGAAAGCGACTCATTTAATCCCTTGGATTAGACACTACGGAAGGTGCATATCTAAAGTTGATAACTTCAAAGAGTATTCCTCAACACTCATATTGCCTTGCTTGAGATTGATAAACTCCTCTACTTTCACTTCCCTCCTCTCACGGGGAAAGTACTTACCAAGAAAAGCTTCCTTGAATTCATTCCACTCAATAGGACCCTACTCCACCGGCCTATTGTCCTTCCATTGAGTTAACCAAATTTGAGACACATCTCTCAATTGATAAGAAGTCAACTCCGCCTTCTCCCTAGATGTAATCCCCATAGCACTCAATACCTTGTACACACCATCAAGGAATTCTTGGGGATCATCATTCACCTTAGAGACAAGGAAAATTGGAGGATTCAACCTCACAAAGTCTCTCAACTTAGATGACATAGTGCTCTCCATAGCATTACCCCTAGGCACCATGTTCAAGTTAGCTTGAGCTGTTACGGCTCGGGCTAAAGCAAACAAAGCCTCTGCAATCACCCTATTAGACAACTCCGGCACCTCATTACCTCCTCCAACATTAGGGGCGTGATCACCTTGAGGAGGCACTTGAGCACCTTGGACACCTTGCCCATCTTGAAGCACTTGCTCAACTTGCTCAACTTGAGGAAGAGCTTCCTCATTCACCATTCCCTCTTCCATCCTTCTAGCTGCCATCCTTCTATTATTCATCTTCTAGAGAACAAGGAAACACTTTTAGAAGGATACTCATAACATTACTCTACCACACGAACATAGGAGTAGAAATGAAGGGAAACACTATCGTCCTATAGCCTCTCGCCCATAGATGTGTCGCAACTCACACCGATGGTCATGAATCTACTATATGTGACTTTTCGAGACTTTTTGATTCCTAAGACCTCTTTCATTAGCCTATGCTCTGATACCAAGTTTTTCACAACCTGAGACCCCACGCTAGATGTTAGGGCACAATCTCAGATTGTGGCACGGCGTACTCGACCTCTCGGAGGTCTCATACAAGCCTCTCATATCATTCATCGCATATACATAATGAAAAGTAGTGCGGAATTAAAACTTTTCATTAAAACAATAACATAGTCTTAAAAACTCTTCCATATATGTAGTAATAGGAAATGCTAAGTCTCAAATCATTATCTTAAGACACGATAATACGTGGGACACGGTCCATACGAATATAAAGCATACTACTATATAGTCTATTACAAAACTTCATAAACGAAATATAAAATGACATATATGCCCTCGACTCAAGTGAAGACATACTTCAACTGCTTCTTGAACAATATCCTAGTCCAAGTCTTCTTCCCAAAGCTCTTCACCTACCAAGAACTATATAGATAGAAATAAAGAATGGAATTAGTACAACCACATGTACTAAGTATGACTTGTGCATAAAAATCATGAAAACGGATATTTATTGGAAATATGCATCTTTTCATTTAAATATTATAATATGATCATAATAATAACCTTTATCAACTTAGAATCACATAAGAAATCATTCAAACCAAATAACATAATTTTAGGAGACACTTAACAGTGACCTAAATCACTGTACAGTGAAGTCCGATTCTTCCCTTTTTATCACTTCCTAGCATGTAGTCTTCTCACCAAAGCCATCCCAAGATTCACTTAAGTCATACAAAGAGAGACCGCACATACACCCTCTCTAGATGTGACTAAACGATCTTTAAGATTAATCATAATGAGTCACATACACACTTACAAGTATCATAAACATAAATGTAAGCTTCTTCTACCAAAGGTGAATTCTAAGTCTCACTTGAGTGAGTTGTAAAGCGACCGCCCATACAATCCCTTGCACACACACTCAATATATCCAATAGACTTCCTAGTATAGAATCATTCTCACTAAACACACCAACACATATATGATAGGACACTCTCCTTCCAAAGGCTATCACAAGACCTACTTAAGTAAATCAAGGAGATAACATCCATGATTGACCTCTTCAAGATTACCTAAATAGTCCTTACGACTACCTAAAGCTTAGATCATGTCAACAACACCAAACATCTTCCCTAACTAGAGTCATTCTCAAGACTTCCATAGATAAGACATGAAGAAACTATCCTTTATGTTCTCTTCACACATTAACTAAGGAATCCTTAAGTCACTTTAGATTACGTACTTATTCATACTCTATATCATTAAGTCATTAGTTCATTAGTTCATTTAAGACACATACATCACATAAAGTACATTCAAATAATGGTCTTGGAGAAGACGTAGGGACTCTTATTAACACCTTCAAAGCCTATTGTGCAATGTCTAGATAGCGTCCTATACCACCACCTAAACCTCATAGAACTTCTCTAATGTTAATATGTAACCCATATGATGAGAATAGGCAATAACCGACATAGACCATGGTAGCAAAGCATGGAATCCGAAGTTCTATCCTACTTCGATGAGGTGTTCTACTTGCCAATTGTAGAACTTAGACATCCCATGTAGGAACAGGGTTAAGGAAATATGAAGGGCTTGTTTGTACTCTAGGCTCAATCCTTAACTAGAACTACTTCCCTTACCATACTCACTCGGTACTAGCCTTTCTTCTCATAGATTAATTCACATTAAGGTTCATACAAATGGGTCCCATATCATGTTCTTGACCCACTTACATTTACCCTACAAAAGCAAGGTCCGCTAGGTCTATCTCACTATGGCGACAAGAAGCTCATCATGACTTTCCTAAGGATTGATGTGATGCCGTTCCAGCCAATCAACCTTATGTCCACCATTCATTACATGAAGGATACCATTACGACTTTCGAATTCAACTGTCATAACCTTACCACTAGGTTCAAGGTTCCACAGAAAGGACCTTCATATCATCATTCGAGGTCTCACCTATATTGATTTATTCAAGACTAAGACCCTTTAGGTTCTTAAGTCAAGACATCACATATTCACATAAGCATCAAGTAAGGGACACAAGTCTACCTAAACAAGACACCACATACTTCCATTTAACACATATATCCTATCTTTCTTTAGACACTTAGGAATGACCCTTAACCTTATTTAGTGAACCTATTCATTACCTTAACCTTATCAACCTAGCCATTTTAGACTCATCTAGCCAATTTAGGATCAACCATGTATCAACTCTAAGACTACACATTTAACACATAGTCAAAGCATAACATGATTAACTAGAGAGCATCAATAGTCTAACACATGCTTTAACATATAGGTAGATATGACCATACATCACTAAATCAACTACACAAATAGCCATATAAGTTCAAGTAGTGCCGACAAGGCCATGATCATCAATATACTTAAAAATAACGCCGACAAGGCCACATCAATTCACTTAACACTGCCACCAAAGGTGGACCAAACCAATCATAACATAATTGAAGTATAATTAACATTAAAATAAAGGAATTAGGGCAGCGTACCACCTCTTCATCCTCAACACTTCAAGTCAATACCAAATCACCAAATTCAACATCATAAGGCCCTTACCCATGGCGATGAACACCAATTCAATACACAATTGTGATAATCAATGAAATCTAAGACAATTAAACATAGATTCAACATTCTAAGATCAATTAGATAACAACAGAATACAATTCTTACACCATTAGAAAGCCCATAAGAAACTACACATGAATTCATCAATATTAGACCAATATCAAGTAACCCATAAGTTAGTCAAAATCTAGGGTTCATCAAATTCATGGGTCATAGGTAATTTAGGTTAAAATCATCAATACAACATCAATCTTATCCATACTAGACATTTGAAAACCATTAATGCAAGAACCCATGGTAGAATCATGAAATTGGAGAATTCATCTTTGAAAACTTTAGAAAACATCTTTGAAGTTGGCCTCCTTGATGAAACGAGTTCCAAGGATCAAAAACCATACCTCAATAAAGCTAATTCTTCACTTTGATGAATAAACTCCACTCAAAACTCCACACCAAGCTCTTCCTTGATTTTGGACTTCAATGGAGTCTTTGGGAATTCTTAAGGGATTTTGGGGTTTTGTTTTTGGAAGAATGAAATCTTCTAAGTGTTAAAGCCTTATAAACACCTTTAAAATAATCATTATACCCTTAGAGAACCGCCAAACCTTCCATTTACAAGTGGGGTGAAATTACAACATCACCCCTAACTTAACAGGGAAACTACGCACAGGTCAAAGACCAAACGACGGCCAACCATCGACGGTCCGTCCCTTGACCAATGGACCGTGATGCTGGTCCATGGTCTGGGATAGAGACATGTCCTTGTCTCCCGTTTCCCCATGCCTAAGTCTCTACCGACGGATGCCCATCGACGGGACGTAGGTCCACACACGGACCGTGCTGTCCATCATCGATGGGTTCAGAGACTTGGAACTGATCCTCATCCTTTCCCCAGCTTATGTCCCAATCGACGGACCAACCTACAGGGCATAGACCAGGCTACTGGCCGTCGACTGCCTCCGTGGTTTGGGCTATCTTGGGAAGCTTAGGCATCAACTTTGGGTCCTTTCTCAGGGACCCTTGGTTGGTCCTTGGGGACGTTTGCCCGGACGTTTCCAACCGAAACATAAATGTATACGAGTGTAAAACCTCGTACATGAATGTCACTCTAAAAAAAAAACGTAAAACTCGATGAAACATCCCTAGACACACAAGGTCATTTCAAGGCACATCTTTCGAATGTCATGGACGTTCTTGAGTGTTTGACCTCCAAACTTCTCGAAACTTGACACCCTACCTATGCACATCATATTAGACTCATTTAAGACCTTATAACCACAAGAGTCACACATAAACACATAGGACCTCACATGAGACACTTAGGTGACTTAGTCGTCGAACGTCTTGGTTGACCCTTGACGTTTTAACTTCCAATGCACCTAATACTTTAGATACTACCTCAATACAACATTATAGACATATTTAGGACCTTATACCACCTTTACAACAATGTTAGGCTCTAGTTCACCTATGTCATTTTCCGGACCTTACATTCTCCCCCACTTAGACAATATTCGTCCTCGAATGACACTTGCCACTCTCCGAACACTTAAAAGATTAGAGAATCAACTTAAAAGCACATAACCAAACCATATAACTCAAAATAAAGGAGAAAAACATTAATTTCACATAGTCAAGAGATTCACAACACAATAAGAAACTAGAATACAATTCTATAACTCTTTATGCTACAAACTCACATGCTTCATTCCAAATAGAAAAAACTCATTTTATATTCATTATTATGCTCATACACATCAGATATAACCACATAGAAACAATTTTAGAGCAAAGAATCAATTAGTCACATTTTCAAAAAATTTACAGTGACAAGGCATGCTACAGTGATTTTTGGCAAAGTTTTCAAAAATGCAATCTTAAGCAATTCATGATATAGACATGCTAATATGCAAGGTAACATCATATAAACACCTTTTACAATCATGCTCATAACTCAATAAAACACAATGCAAGAAGTTAATGAAATTCAATTTCAACCAAACTCCTAAACATCATGCACATGCAACAACTTCTAGAACATCTATCTTGCCATACTCCCCCACTTAGAAGGAACTCATACTGTAATAAGAGAAACAAGGACTTACCAATATCATCATCACTCTCATCCGGCTTGTCACCTCTAGTCCGGAGTGCATAGAAACGCCTCCTAGTTGGAGCATCCTCCTTTGGAACACTAGGATCATTTTTCTTACCCTCCTTCCTAGAAGCAATGTTTGGACAATCTCTCACTTTGTGCCCATCTTTTCCACATCCAAAGAAATTATCCGTACCCACTAGACACTCACCATAATGTCTCTTACCACAAGTGTCACATGTAGGTTTGTGATTGCTAGAACCACCTCCTTTCTCAAACTTCTTCTTAGGAACACTAGGTCCATCTTGAGTTTGAGCCCTCTTTTTGAACCTAGGTTGCACTTGATCACTAGCAACACCCCTTTTTAAATTCCTTGACATCCTCGTAAGCTTAGACTCTTCAATTGATTGTGCATACACCATGAGTCTAGCTAAAGTCATATCATCCTGTAGCATAGTCGTACGACATTCCTCCCTCACTAAGTCGGCTACACCCGTCACAAAGCGACTCATTTCATCCCTTGGATTAGACACTAGGTAAGGTGCATATCTATACAAAGTTGAGAACTTCAAAGAGTATTCCTCAACACTAATATTATCTTGCTTGAGATTGATAAATTCCTCTACTTTCACTTCCCTCCTCTCACGGGGAAAGTACTTACCACGAAAAGCTTCTTTGAATTCTTCCCACTCAATAGGACCCGACTCCACCGGCCTATTGTCCTTCCATTGAGTGTACCAAATTTGAGACACATCTCTCAATTGATAAGAAGCCAACTCCGCCTTCTGCCTAGCTATAACCCCCATAGCACTCAATACCTTGTAAACACCATCAAGGAATTCTTGGGGTTCTTCATTCACCTTAGAGCCAAGAAAAATTGGAGGATTCAGCCTCACAAAGTCTCTCAACCTAGATAACATAGTGCTCTCCATAGCATTACCCCTAGGCACCATGTTCAAGTTAGCTTGAGCTGTTACGGCTCGGGCTAAAGCAAGCAAAGCCTCTCCAATCACCCTATTAGACAACTCCGGCACCTCATTACCTCCTCCCACATTAGGGGTATGATCACCTTGAGGAGGCACTTGAGCACCTTGGACACCTTACCCATCTTAAAGCACTTGCTCAACTTGCTCAACTTGAGGAGGAGCTTCCTCATTCACCCTTCCCTCTTCCATCCTTCTAGAGGCCATACTTATAGTATTCATCTCCTAGAAAACAAGGAAACACTTTCAGAAGGATACTCATAACATTACTCTACCGCACGAACATAGGAGTAGAAATGAAGGAAAAAATATCATCCTATAGCCTCTCACTCATAGATGTGTCCTGTCTCACACCGATGGTCAAGACTCTACTAGACGTGACTTTTTGAGACTTTTTGATTCCTAAGGCCGCTCTCATTAACCTATGCTCTGATACCAAGCTTTTCACAACCCGAGACCCCACACCAGAAGTTAGGGAACAATCTCGGATTGTGGCACGGCGTACTCGACCTCTCGGAGGTCTCATACAAGCCTCTCATATCATTGATCGCATATAAATAATGAAAAGTAGTGCGGAATTAAAACTTTTCATTAAAACAATAACATAGTCTTAAAAACTCTTTCATATATGTAGTAATAGGAAACGCTAAGTCTCAAATCATCATCTTAATACACGATAATACTTGGGACACGAACCATACGAATATAAAGCGTACTTCTATATAGTCTATTACAAAACTTCATAAACGAAACATAAAATCACATATATGACCTCGAGTCAAGTGAGGACATACTTCAACTTCTTCTTGAACAATCTCCTAGTCCAAGTCTTCTTCCCAAAGCTCTTCACCTACCAAGAACTATATAGATCGAAATAAAGCATGGAATTAGTACAACCACATGTACTAAGTATGGCTTATGCATAAAAATCATGAAAACGGACATTAATTGGAAATATGCATCTTTTCATTTAAATATCATAATATCATCATAAGAATAACCTTTAGCAACTTAGAATCACATAATAAATCATTGAAACCACATAACATAATTTTAGGAAACACTTAACAGTTACTTAAATTAAATCACTGTACAGTGAAGTCCCTTCACTATTACAGTGAAGTCCAATTATTCCCTTTTTATCACTTCCTATCATGTAGTCTTCTCACCAAAGCCATCCTAAGATTCACTTAAGTCACACAAAGAGACACCGCCCATACACCCTCTCTAGATGTGCCTAAACGATCCTTAAGATTATTCATAATGAGTCACATACACACTTACAAGTATCATAAACATCAATGTAAGATTCTTCTACCAAAGGTGAATTCTAAGTCTCACTTGAGTGAGTTGTTAAGCGACCACCCATACAATCCCTTACACACACACTCAAGAGATCCAACAGATTCCCTAAGATACACCAACACATACATGATAGGACACTCACCTTCAAAAGTATATCAAAAGACCTACTTAAGTAAATCAAGAAGATAACGTCCATGATTGACCTCTTCATGATTACATAAATAGTCCTTAAGACTATCTAAAGCTTAGATCATGTTAGCAACACCAAACATCTTTTCTAACTAGAGTCATTCTCAAGACTTCCATAGATAAGACATGAAGAAACCATCCTTTATGTCCTCTTCACACTTTAACTAAGGAATCCTTAAGTCACTTTAGATTAGGTAATTATTAATACTCTATATCATTAATTCATTAGTTCATTAGTTCATTTAAGACACATACATCACATAAAGGACATTCAAATAATGGTCTTGGACAAGACCTAGGGAATCTTATTAACACCTTCAAAGCCTATTGTGCAATGTCTAGATAGTGTCCCATACCACCACCTAAACCTCATAGAACTTCTCTAATGCTAATATGTATCCCATATGATGAGAATAGGCAATAACCGACATAGACCATGGCAGCAAAGCATAGAATCCAAAGTTCTATCCTACTTCGATGAGGTGTTCTACTTGCCAATGGTAGAACTTAGACATCCCTATGTAGGCACATGGTTAAGGAAATATGAAGGGATTCTTTGTATTCTAGTCTCAATCCTTAACTAGAACTACTTCCCTTACCATACTCACTCGGTACTAGCCTTTGTTCTCATAGATTAATTCACATTATGGTTCATACAAATGGGTCCCATATTATGTTCATGACCCACTTACATTTACCCTACAAAAGCAAGGTCCGCTAGGTCTATCTCACTATGGCGACAAGAAGCTCATCATGACTTTCCTAAGGATTGATGTGATGCCGTTCCAGCCAATCAACCTTAAGTCCACCATTTATTACATGAAGGATACCATTACGACTTTCGAATTCAACTGTCATAACCTTACCACTAGGTTCAAGGTTCCACATAAAGGACCTTCATATTATCATTCTAGGTCTCACCTATATTGATTTATTCAAGACTAAGACCCTTTAGGTTCTTAAGTCAAGACATCACATATTCACATAAGCATCAAGTAAGGGACACAAGTCTACCTAAACAAGACACCACATACTTCCATCTAACACATATATCCTATCTTTCTTTAGACACTTAGGAATGACCCTTAACCTTATTTAGTGAACCTATTCATTACCTTAACCTTATCAACCTAGCCATTTTAGACTCATCTAGCCAATTTAGGATCAACCATGTATCAACTCTAAGACTACACATTTAACACATAGTCAAAGCATAACATGATTAACTAGAGAGCATCAATAGTCTAACACATGCTTTCACATATAGGTAGATATGACCATACATCACTAAATCAACTACACAAATAGCCATATAAGTTTAAGTAGTGCCGACAAGGCCATGATCATCAATATACTTAAATATAACGCCGACAAGGCCACATCAATTCACATAACACCGCCTCCAAAGGTTAACCAAACCAATCATAACATAATTGAAGTAAAATTAACATTAAAATAAAGGAATTAGGGCAGCGTACCACCTCTTCATGCTCAACACTTCAAGTCAATACCAAATCACCAAATTCAACATCATAAGGCCCTTACCCATGGCCATGAACACTAATTCAATACACAATTATGATAATCAATGAAATCTAAGCCAATTAAACATAGATTCAACATTCTAAGATAAATTATATAACAATTGAATTCAATTCTTACACCATTAGAAAGCCCATAAGAAACTACACATGAATTCATCAACATTAGACCAATATCAAGTAACCCATAAGTTAGTCAAAATCTAGGGTTCATCAAATTCATGGTTTCATAGGTAATTTAGGTTAATATCATTAATACAACATCAATATAATCCATAATAGACATTTGAAAACCATTAATGCAAGAACCCATGGTAGAATCATGAAATTGGACAATTCATCTTTGAAAACTTTAGAAAACATCTTTGAAGTTGGGCTCCTTGATGAAACGTGTTTCAAGGATCAAAAACCATACCTCAATACAGCTAATTCTTCACTTTGATGAAGAATCTCCACTCAAAACGTCACACCAAGCTCTTCCTTGATTTTGGACTTCAATGGAGTTTTTGGGAATTCTTAAGGGATTTTGGGGTTTTGTTTTTGGAAGAATGAAATCTTCTAAGTGTTAAATCCTTATAAACACCTTTAAAATACTGACTATACCCTTAGAGAACCGCCAAACCTTCCATTTAGAAGTGGGGTGAAATTACAACTTCACCCCTACCTTAACAAGGAAACTACGTGCAGGTCACAGACCAAACGACGGCCAGCCATCGACGGTCCATCCCTTGAAAAACGGACCATGGTGCTGGTCCGTGGTATGGGACAGAGACCTGTCCTTGGCTACCATTTCCCCATGCCTAAGTCTCTACCGATGGATGCCCATCGACAGGACGTAGGTCCACACACGGACCGTGCTGTCCATCGTCGATGGGTTCAGAGACTTGGAACTGGTCCTCATCCCTTCCCCAGTCTAAGTCCCAATAGACGGACCAACCTACGGGTCGTCAACCAGGCTACTGGCCGTCGACTGACTTCTATGGTTTGGGCTGTCTTGGGCAGCTTAGGCATTAACTTTGGGTGCTTCCTCAAGGACCTTTGGTTGGTTCTTGGGGATGTTTGCCCATATGTTTCCAACCCAAAAATGAAAGTATGCAATTTTAGGACCTCTAACATGAATTTCACTCAAAACAAACACGTAAAACTTGACGAAACATGCCTAGACACAAAAGGTCATTTGAAGGAACATCTTTCAAATCCCATGGACGTTCTTGAGTGTTTGACCTCCAAAATTCTCAAAACTTGACACCCTACCTATAAACATAATATTAGATTCATTTAAGACCTTAGAACCATAAGAGTCACACATAAACACATAGTCCCTCACATGAGACACTTAGGTGACTTAGTCGTTGAACGTCTAGGTTGCCCTTTGACGTTTTGACTTCCAATGCACCTAATACTTTATCTACTTCCTCAATACAACAGTATAGACATATTTAGGACCTTATACCACCTTGACAACAATGTTAGTATCTAGTTCACATAAGTCATTTTCAGGACCTTACACTAGTGTCGAGTAGTTGATGCCTCTTTTCATTGACCGATGTGGCTTGGTCGATGTGCATAGGACACAACCAATGTTGCCTAGCCAATGCGCTTAGACCATGGCTTAAGTTGTCCAGCTGATGTGCACAAGACACATATGATTCTTGCAGGCCTTGGCTAATGTTGCATGTCGTTTGCCGACGTCGCTTTCCAAATGAACACATGCCATGTCCGTGCATGCAGGCCTTGGCTGATGTCGCATACCTTTGGCCAACTTTGATTGCAAGATACATACATTCCTCATACATGCGTTCCGGCCTTGGCTGCAGCCGCATGCCATTGGCCGACGTCTTTTGCCAGATTCGCACATGCAATAACAAATGCATGCAGTCCTTGGATGATGATGCCTGTCGTTGGCTGATATCTACAGACCAATGTGTTTTTGATATAGACGATGCTGACAGGTCATATCCGATGTTAGCACACCAATTTTTGCAGGCTACGAATAATTGTGGCAAACCACGTTGGACTTCGGCAGACTAATGTGTGCAGGCTACGGACGTTGCTGTCAGGACACGTTCGACATTGGCATACCATTATGTGTAGGATGAAGACTATGTTTGTAACCCACGTTCGACGTCGTCTGACCTATGTGTAGACCAAAGGCGATGCGGGCAAACCACGTTTGACAATTGCTAACCATCTTTTGCATGCCTGTAATACCTTAAAAATGACTTAGGTGAAACTAGAGCTTAACATGTTTGTCATGACGGTATAAGGTTCTAAATTAATTTATAATGTGGTATTGAGGCAGTGTCTAATGTATGAGGTGCATTGGAAGTGAAACATCAAGGGACGACCAAGACGTTCGACGACTAAGTCACATAGATGTGCTTTATGTGTTTATGTGTGTTTAATGAGCTTATGAGGTCCTAATATGAGTTATTATAGTGTTTATAGGTAGTTTGTCAAGTTTCATGAAGATTGAACGTCAAACATCCAAGAACAACAATGACGTTTGAAAGGTTTGCCTTGAAATGACCTTGTGTGTCTTAGCATGTTTCTTAAAGTTTCACGTGTTCGTTTTGGATGATATTGATATAGAAGGTCCTAAACTCGTATACGATCATATTCGTGTTGGAAACATCTGGGTAAAATTCCCCAAGGACCAACCAAGGGTCCTCCTTGACGAAGAACCCTTCCTAGAGCCAAAGGCTGTCTAGGCCACTCCAAAATGATAGAGGCAAACGACGGCTCGTTGGACAGTCAACTGCCCGTCGATTGGAGTCGTGGGCCAAGAATTAGCCTAGGGAGCTCAAACTCCCATTGTCAAGTCTCTGAACCCATCCACGGACAGCCAGGACGGTCCGTTTGTGGACCAACGATCCGTCAATGGCAGTCGTGGGTTGGACTATTTTTCTGCGCAATTTACTATAAATTGTAGGTGTGAAGTGGTATATTCACCCCACGGCCAAATAAGAGTTTGGGAGGTTACCTAGGAGTATTTTACGTATTTTAAGTGGATATATAAGTCCTAAATACCTAGATGAATTCATTTTTCCAAATCAAAACCACAAAATTTGTTAGAAATTCTCTATAACTCCATTGAAGCCAAAACTCAAGGAAGAGCTTGGACTGGAGATCTGACTAGTGAGTATTCATCAATTTCGTGAATCAACATCATTGAGGTATGTTTTTTCATCCTTGAAATTCTATTCATCAAGGAGCTCAAAATTCAAAGAGTTTTCTAAAGTTTTCTAAAGATGAACTTGTCCAATTTTATGATCTATCCATGGGTTCTTGCATTAAATGTTTTAAATCATTATATATTGATTATATTTATGTTAATTAGATAATTTTAACTCAATTAACCTATGAACTCGTGTAATTGATGAACCCTATTTTTTGACTACTTTATGGGTTAATTGATATTGTCTTAATGCTCATGAATTCTAGTGTAATTTTGATTGGGCTATTGAATGATGAAATAATTGTATTGAATAGATGTCTAGGTTGTCTTATATTGATAAATCTATACTGAATTGACCTAGATTCATTGAGTGTTATGATTTTTGTATTGAATTGATGTTGATGGTCATGGGTAAGGGCCTTTTGGTATTGAATTGGATGATTTAACTATGGATTGAAGTGGTGAGAATGGAATGGTGGTAATCTGCCCTATTTCCCCTTATTTTATTTAATTTAGATCTTGAATTATGTTATAATTGCTATGGTCCACTTATGGTGGCGGTGCTATGCGTTTTACTTGTTAGTGATGTGGCCTCGTTGGCGTTACTTTATGTATTATGATGATCATGGCCTTGTCGTCAACTACTTGATAAACTATGATGATTTGTGTAGTGATTTATGTGAAGTGATCATATCTATCTACATGTGAGTAATGTGAAAGCATTTGTTCTTCTACTGATATTATTAGGTGATAATGTTAGACTATGACTATGTCCTTATGTGTGTAGTCTTAGAGTTGATGCATGATTCTTCCTAATTGACTATATGAGTCTATGATGGTTATATTGATGATGTTATAGTAGTGTATAGGGTGACTTATAGATGATATTGGTTATTCCTATATGCGTCAAGAATGATATGCTATGTGCGATAAAATGAAGTCTTGGTGTGTCTTGAGTGGTAGACTTGTGTCCTTCACTTGATACATGTATAATAAGAATGTGACTTCTTGACTTAGGATGACAGAGCTTCTTAGTCTTGCATGTATCAATGACATGTGACCTTTAATGATTCTAAGAAGGTCATTTATGTGGAACTTTCAACTTAGTGGTAAGGTTATGATCATTGAAGTCGAAAGCCGTTATGATATCCTTCTTGTATGAATGATGGACTTAAGGTTTGTTGGCTGGAACGGCATGCCATCATCCTTAGGAAAGTCATTAAGCTATCTCCTTAGCCATTGAAAGGAAGCCCTAGGGGACCTCTTTGGTAGGGTGAATGTGATTGGGTTATGAACTAGATATGGAACCTCTTCATGTGATCCTTAATAAAAATTACTCTATGAGAAAAAAGGCTAGCAACCAGTGAGTATAGTTTTGGAAGTAGCTCTAATGAAGTATGAGACTAGAGTACAAATAATCCCTTCATATTCCTTAACTATGTGTCTACATGGGATGTGTCCAAGTTCTACCATTGGCAAGAGGAACACCCTCCATCGGAGTAGGTTACAACTACGGATTCCCTGCTTTGCTACCATGGTCTATGTCAGTTATTGCCTATTGTCTTTTTATGGGATACCTACTTGTATTGGAGAAGTTCTATGAAGTTTAGTTGGTGGTATGGGACGCTATCTAGACATCGTACAGTAGGCTTTGAAGATGTTAGTGCGAGTCCCTAGGTCTTCTCCAAGACCATTACTTGAATGCCCTTATATGTGATGAATGTCTCTTAAATGAACTAATGAATGTAATGACTTAAGTTAGAAAAGCATGTTTAATGAATAAGTATTTATCTAGAGTAGTTAAGGGTTGTATAGTTAAGGTGTGAAAGGAGCATAGAAATAGTCACTTCGTATCTTATCTAGATATGTCTTAAGAATGACTCTAGTTAGGAAAGTTGGTTGATTATGTAGACATGATTCAAACTGAGGTAGTCTTAAGTATTACTTAGGTAATCTTGAAGAGGTCAAGTATGGACATTCTCTTCTTGATTTACTTAAGTAAGTCTTTTGATAACCTTTGCAAGGGAGAATGTCATATTATATGTATGTTGTTCTATTAAGGGAGAATGATATTATCCTAGGTAATCTAAAGGATCTCTTAAGTGTGTGTGAAGGGATTGTATGGGCGGTTGCTTCACAACTCACTCAAGTGAACCTTAGAATCACCTTTGGTAAGAGAATCTCATGTATATGTGCTTGGTGTATTGTAAGTATGTGTATCTCATTATAGGAGGACTTAAGGATCATTTAGGTGTGGCTAGAGAGGGTGTAGAGTGGTCTCTTTGTGTCTTACTTAAGGTAGTCTTAGGATAGCTTTTAGTGAGGGAATTACATGCTAGAAAGTGTCCAATGTGAAGTTAATGGACTTCACTGTAACAGTGAAGTATTTCACTGTAATCGTGAATTAATTTACTGTAAAGTGTTCCTTAAAATGTGAATACATGGTTAAGTGTTATCTTATGCGTATCTAAGTTGTTAAATGTTGTTATTATGCATATATTATAAATTTAAAGATGCATATTTCCAATAAATGTCAATTTTCATGATTTTTATGCATTATGCCATACTTAGTACTGTGGTTGTACTAACTCCATGCTTTTATCTATCTCTAAAGTGATTCATAGGTGAAGGTGCTTTTGGGAGAAAAGCTTGGATCATAGGATCATTCAAGCAAGTTGAAGTATGTCCTCATTTGACTTGAGGGCATAGATGTCTTTGATTTCTTTTAATGAAGTATTGTAATAGACTTAGTAGTTCTATATTCCTATTGTATGGGTTGTGTCCAGAGTACTCTTGTGTCTAAGATTTGATGAAATGAGACTTAGTATTTATAATGTATTTTATATGAAAGAGTTTTGAAAGATTATTATAATGTTGTAAAATTTTTTAATTCCGCACTACTTTTCATATGTATATCTATGCGATGAACGATACGAAAGTGCTTTTAGAAGACCTCCGTGAGGTCAAGTACGCCGTGTCATGACCCAAGAACACCTTAACTTCTAGGGTGTGCGTGTGGGTTGTGACAAACGTGGCATCACAGCATAAGTTATGATACTGGTCTTAGGAATCGAAAAGTCTTATAAAGTCATCTCTAGTAGAGTCTTGACCATCGGGGTGAGTCGTGACACATCTATGGTCGAGACGATATAGGACGATAGTGTTTCCCTTCTTTTCTACTCCTATGTCGTGGCATAGAGTAAAAGTTATGAGTACTCTTTTCTTATGGTTTTCCTTGTGTTTATAGGAAGATGAATACTAGAACGATGGCCTCTAGAAGGATGCAAGAGGGAAGGGAGAATGAGGAGATTCCTCCTCAAGTTGAGCAAGTTTTTCAAGGTTCTCTAGGCGATCAAGTCTCTATTTTGGGAGGAGGTAATGATGTTCCAGTGGTTCCCCCGGAAATGACTAAAGGGGAGATTAGAGAGGCTTTACTTACTTTAGCCCGAGCTTTGACTACCCATGTGAATATGTGTATTTGGCCTAGAAGTGAATGTTGTGTAGAGAAATACGACAACTAGATTTAGAGATTTTGTTAGGATAAATCCTCCTATATTTCTTGGCTCTAAGGTGGGAGAGGATCCCCAAGAGTTCCTAGATGGAGTGTACTAGGTGTTAAGTGACATCGGGGGTGACTTTTAGGGAAAAGGCAGAGTTAGGTTCATACCTATTGAGGGAGGTTGATCAAGTGTGGTACACTCAATGGAAATATAATAGGCTGGTTGAGTCGGGTCGTATTGAGTGGGAAGAGTTTAAAGAAGCTTTTCTAGGAAAGTACTCTCCCCGTGAGAGGACCGAATTGAAGGTAGAGGAGTTTATCAATCTCAAGAAAGGAAATATGAGTGTTGAGGAATACTCATTGAAGTTCTCTAGGTCATCTAGATATGCCCCATCCTTAGTATCTAACCCTAGGGATGAGATGAGTAGGTTTGTGATCAGGGTCGCCGACCTAGTGAAAGAAGAATGTCGTACGACCATGCTACATGATGATATGACCCTAGCTAGACTCATGGTTTATGCTCAATCAATTGAGGAGTCCAAACTTGGTAGGATTGATAGAAATTTTAGAAGGAGTGGTTCAAGTGATCAAAGTCAACCTAGGTTCAATAACAGGGCTCAAACTCAAGATGGACCTAGTGCTCCTAAGGTGAAACTTGAGAAGGGTAGTGGTTCCCAAGGTGGTAAGCCTACTTGTGCTACCTGTGGAAAGAAGAATTATGGGGAATGCCTATTGGGTAACAGGAGTTGCTTTGGATGTGGTAAGGATGGGCAGAAAGTGAGGGATTGTCCTGCTAGAGATGGTTAGCGAGTTGCTCCTAATGTTTCGAAAGATGATGCTCCAAAGAAGAGGTGTTTCTATGCATTCCGGACAAGAGGAGCAAAGCCGAATGGGGGTGATGATGATGATGATAAGTTCTTGCATTTCTTTAGTTTTATGAGTTCCTTCTAAGTGGGGGAGTATGGTTAATAGATGGGCTAGAAAGTCATAGAAGCATATTGCATGTGCATGGTATTTAGGATTCTTGTTGGAATTGAATTTCATTGATTCGTTGAATTGTGTATTTCATGAAGATATGGTTATGTTATAAAATGATTTTATATGATTTTATCTAGCATATTAGCATATTTACATCATCAATTGCCTAAAAGTTGCATTTTTGAAAAATGTTGCATAATTCACTGTAAAGCGTCCAGGGAAAATCTGCTCACTGTAAGATTTTGCAAAAATTGACTAATTCATTATTTGGTCGAAAATTGTTGTAATGTGGTTAGAACTGATGTATGTGAGTTTTATGGCATGATGATTTGTAGGAATTCTTCTAAGTTTCTTCGTGTGTTGTGAGTCTCTTGATTATGTGAAATTGATGTTTCTTCTAGATGTTTGTATTGTATAAGGTGTTATATGGTATGTTTATGAGCTGAACATTTAATCTCTATTCTTGGAAGTGTTTGGAGAGTGGCAAGTGTCATTCGAGGACGAATGTTGTCCATGTGGGGGAGATTGTAATACCTCGAAATTAACTTAGGTGAAGCTAGAGCCTAAAATGTTTGTCATGAGGGTCTAAGGTACTAAATTTGATTATAATGTGGTATTGAGGCAGTATCTAATGTATTAGGTTCATTGGAAGTCAAACGTCAGGGGACGACAAAGAGGTTCGACGACTAAGTCACCTATTTGTGCTTTATGTGTTTTTATATGTTTATGTGTGTTTCATGAGCTTAAGAGGTCATAATATGAGTTATTATAGTGTTTATAGGCAGTGTGTAAAGTTTCATGATGTTTGGAGGTCAAACATCCAAGAACGTCCATCACATTTCAAATGTTTTCCTTGAAACGACCTTGTGTGTCTTAGCATGTTTCGTTGAGTTTTACATGTTCTTTTTGGATGAAATTTATATGGGAGGTCCTAAACTCGTATACAATCATATTAGGATTGGAAACGTCCAGGTGAAAGTCCCCAAGGACCAACAAAGGTTCCTTGAGGAAGAACCCTTTCTACAGCCAAAGGCTGTCTAGGCCAGTCCCAAACGATGGAGGCAAACGACGGCTCGTTGGCCAGTCGACGCCCCGTCGATTGGAGTCGTGGGCCAAGAATTTGCCTAGGGAGTTCAAACTACCAGTGGCAAGTCTCTGGACCCATCGACGGCAGCCAGGAAAGTCGGTTTGTAGACCAACGGCCCGACGATGGGTAGTCGTGGGTTAGACTGTTTTTCGCGCAACTTACTGTAAATTGTAGGGGTGAAGTGGTAAATTCACCCCACGTACAAAAAAGAGTTTGGGCGGTTACCTAGGGGTATTTTAGGTATTTTAAGTGGATATATAAGTCCTAACTACCTAGATGAATTCATTCTTCCAAATCAAAACACCAAAATCTCTTAGAAATTCTCTACAACTCCATTGAAGCCAAAACTCAAGGAAGAGCTTGAATTAGAGATTTGAGTGATGATTCTTCATCAATTTCAAGTATAAACATCATTGAGGTATGTTTTTTTATCCTAAAACTCTATTCATCAAGGAGCCCAAAATTCAAAGAGTTTTCTAAAGTTTTTTAAAGATGAACTTGTCCAATTTTATGATCTATCCATGGGTTCTTGCATTAAAGGTTTTAAATCATTATATATTGATTATATTGATGTTAATTTTATAATTTTAACTCAATTAACCTATGAACCCATGTAATTGATAAAACCTAGTTTTTGATTACTTTATGGGTTAATTGATATTGTCTTAATGCTCATGAATTCTAGAGTAGTTTTCATTGGGCTATTGAATGATGAAAGAATTGTATTGAATTGTTGCCTAGGTTTTCTTATATTGATAAATCTATATTGAATTGACCTATATTCATTGAGTATTATTATTTTGTATTGAATTGAAGTTAATGGACATTGGTAAGGGTCTTTTGGTGTTGAATTGGATGATTTAGATATGGATTGAAGTGGTGAGAACGGATTGGTGGTACACTTCCCTATTTCTCCTTATTTTATGTAATTTAGATCTTGAATTATGTTATGATTGGTATGGTCCACTTATGATGGTGGTGCTATGTGTTTTATTTGTAAATGATTTGGCCTCGTCGGTGTTACTTTATGTATTATGATGATCATGCCCTTGTTGGCGACTACTTAATATACTATAATGATTTGTGTAGTGATTTATGTGAAGTATGATCATATCTATCTGCGTGTGAGTAATGTGAAAGTATGTGTTCTTCTATTGATGTTATTAGGTGATCATGTTTGTCTATGACTATGTACTTAGGTGTGTAGTCTAAGAGTTGATGCATGATTCTTTCTAAATGAATATATGAGTCTATGATGGTTATATTGATGATGTTATATTAGTGTATAGGGTGACTTATAGATGATATTGGTTATTCCTATGTGCGTCTATAATGATATGCTATGTGCGATAAAGTGAAGTCTTGGTGTGTCTTGTGTGGTAGACTTGTGTCCCTTACTTGATACATGTATAATGAGAATGTGACTTCGTGACTTAGGATGATAGAGCTTCTTAGTCTTGTATGTATGAATGATATGTGACCTTGAATGATTCTAAGAAGGTCCTTTATGTGGAACCTTCAACTTAATGGTACGGTTATGATCCTTGAAGTCGAAAGCCGTCATGATATCCTTCTTATATAAATGATGGACTTAAGGTTGGTTGGTTGGAACGGTATGATATCATCCTTATGAAAGTAATTAAGCTATATCCTTAGCCATTGAAAGGCAGCCCTAGGGGACCTCTTTGGTAGGGTGAATGTGATTGGGTTATGAACTAGATGTGGAACCTCTTCATGTGATCCTTAATGTAAATTAGTCTATGAGAACAAAGGCTAGAACCGAGTCAGTATGGTTTGGGAAGTAGCTATAGTGAAGGATGAGACTAGAGTACAAAGAAGCCCTTCATATTCCTTAACCATGTGCCTACATGGGATGTGTCCAAGTTCTACCATTGGCAAGTAGAACACCATCCATCGGAGTAGATTGCAACTCCGAATTCCATATTTTACAACTCCGAGAGGTCAAGTACACCGTATCATGACCCAAGAGCACCTTAACTTTTAGGGTGTGCATGCGGTTCGTGACAACGCCAAAGGTAATGCGGGCATCCCATGCTCGACATCGGCTGACTATTGTGTGCAAGCCAAAGGCAATGCGGGTAGGCAAAGCCTGACGTGGGTTGTCCTTGTGTGCTAGAAAAAAGTAATGCAGGCAGGCCACATCGAACGTCGGCTTTCCATTGTGTGCATGCCAAAGGCGATGCGATAAGGCAACGTCAAATATTGGTTTACTATTCTGTAGGCCAAAGGAAATGTGGGAAGGCGACGCTCAATGTCGATGGACTATTATGCAAGCCAACAGAGAGAGGGGCATGCAACACCCGACATCATATGATCATTGTGTAGGCCAAAGTCGATAGGGGAAGGCAACGTCTTATGTCTCCTTACCATTGTTTCCACACCAAAGTAGATGTGGGAAGTCCATGCACCATAGCGCCTAAGCGATGTGCACAAAAATAGCCCTCATGGGCATTTCATTGACGACGTCAGTTGAGCAATGTGCAGGTTATGGAGGATGGGGGTGGCCCACGTCTGACATCAACTAATTGTTGTGTGTAGGAGAAGGGCGATGGGTGGAGGACATGCCCGAAGACCACTGAGTTGTGTGTATAGGCCACGACCGATGTGGCTGGTCCATACCAGACGTCCTGTGAGCTATGTGCACAAGCCGGGGCCGATACGAAAGTGTACCACCAATGTTTCCTGGTCAATGCCTCTTGTCGTTGGCCAATGTCGCTTGCCCGAAACAAGTAGGCCTTGGCTAATGCTACCAGCTACCGGTAACCCTACCAACACGCCAGAACATATACTGCCTGTTGTTGGCCAATGTCGCTTGCCCAAAGCGCACCGACCTTGGCTGATGCATCTTGACGTAGGCCGATGCAAAGGTCACCCAGCTGATGCTCACACGCCATGACCAATGCGTGCAGGCCTTGTCTTATGTCGTGTTCCATTAGCCAATGTTGCTTGCCAGATGCACACATGCCATGATAGATGTGTTTAGGCCTTGGATGATATTGTCTGCATTCACCGACGTCGCTTGCCTGAAGCACACAAGACATGGCTAATGGTGCCTCCTATATTTGACGTCAATGTCGCCAAGTCGATGCACATGCCACAGGTTATGTGTGCATACCTTGGATGATGTTGTATAGCATTGTGTGATGACGCTTGCCAGATGTACACAAACCAAGTCAGATGCGTGAAGACCTTAGCTGATGTTGCATGTCGTTGGCCGACATCTCCTATCCAAAAGATGTAGGCTACGACCAATGTCCGCCACAGTATGCACACACGACATGGCTAATGGGTACAAGCCTTGAATAATGCTACCTTCCATTGGTCGATGTCGCCTGGCCGATACGCGCAGTCCGCGACTGATTCCACCGAGTTGATGTGCACACGCCATGAATGATGCATGCGGACCTTCGCTTATGTTGTTTGCTGTTAGTGGATATCTCTTGGTTGATGAGAAAACTACAACTAATGATGCCTAGCCAATGCTCTTATACCACGGATATAGTCGCCCAACTGATGTGCACACGACATGGATGATGTATGCATGCCTTGTCTAATGTTGCATTATGTTAGACGACGTCTCTTCCCAGATGCGCACATGCCACATTTGTGCGTGAAGGCCTCGGCTTAAGTTCCATGCCATTGACTGACGTCGCTTGCTAGATGAGCACATGCCCCGTTTGATGTGTTCAGGCCGATTTCCTTGTCGTTAGACAATATCTACACACCGATGTGTGCAAGCTACGGAAAATACTGGAAGGACACATCCAGTGTCAGCACACCGATGTGTACAGGCTACAAACGATGTTGGCAGGCCACGTTTGACATTGTTAGAGCGATGTGTGAAGGCTACAGAAGATGTTGTCATGCCACGTTTGACGTCCGCAGACCGATGTCTGCAGGTTTTGGACGAGGTTGGAAGCCCATGTCCAACATCGACTTACCATTTTGTGCTGCCCAAAGGTGATTCGATGTCGTTTGACCATTGTGTGCAGACCAAAGGCAATGCGGACATGGAATTCCTGATGCTGGCATAATGTTGTGTGAATACCGAAGGCGCTTCGATCATTCCACGTCCGACAATGACTTAGCGATGTTCACAAACCACGACCGATGCAGATAGTCCACGACCAACGTCGACTAAGAGATGTGCACAGGCCATGACTGATGCGTGCAGGCCTTTGTTGATGTTGCATGCCTTTGACAGACGTCGCTTGCCAGATGTGCACATGCCATATTCGTGCATGCAGGACCTTGCTGATGCCGCATGCTATTGGCTGACATCCCTTGCCAGATACACACATTCCACGTCCATATGTGCAGGCCTTGTTAAAGTCGAATGCCATTGGTTGATGTCGCTTACCAGATGAGCACATGCCGCACCAGATGTGTGCAGGCCTTGGCTGATGTTGTATGCAGGGCAAAGGAGATTCGGGCAATCCACACCCGACAATGACTTAGCGATGTGAACAAACCACGACCGATGCAGGCAGTCCACTACCTACGTCGACTAAGCTATGTGCACATGCCACGACCAATACGGGCGGTCAACAAGCAATGTCGCCTTACCGTTGTCGCTTTCTGTTGGCCAACATTGTTTTCCGAAATCACACAGGTGTTGGTTTATGGAGCATGTCATTGTCCGATGCCGATGTACACACGCCACATGACATGCGTGCAAGCCTTCGCTTATGCTGCCTTTCGTTGGCCGACAATGCTGGCCCGATATCCACATGACACGTCTTATGCGTGTCACACTTGGAGATTTTCATTCTGTTTCGTGTATTTGGATTTAGAGTAGTAGACGTCATTTTTTCCAAAGATTAATAATGAACATGTACATCCCAAATATGCATGTTCGAAGGTATAAACACATATTAACATCCAAAATAACATTTTTAAATATAAAACATAGTTTTCAACCATTTTTTATTTGCATTTTTTACGATTAATTCCAAAATGAGTAATTGATTAGTAAAACATAGGGAAAATATGAAAGTATAAAAATAACGCCAAAAATTTACAAATAAATATAATAACCTTAAATGGAATAATTTTAACAATTTCTTTAAATTTTGATTTTGTTCGATAAATCTAAAAAATGAGTAATTTATGGATAAAAACAAGGAAAACTATGAAAAAATATAAAATTAACCCCAAAAATTCAGAAATAAATATAGTAACATTAAATTCAACAATTTCAACAATTTTTTAATTGTTATTTTTGTTGGTATCCCTAAATTGGGTAATTCATGAATGAAAATATGGGGAAAAAATCTAAAATTTATTCCAAATTCAAAAATAAATATAGTAACCTCAAATTCATCTATTTCTACCTTTTTTTTAAAAAAAAATTATGTTTGTTCGGTAATCCCTAAAATAGGTAATCGTTAATAGAAAATATGAAAAATATGAAGAAAAAAAAAACATTAGCACAAAAAATCCCGAAAATAGGTAATTAATTAATAGATAATATGAAAAATATGAAGAAAAAAATTAAAACATTAACGCCAAATATTCACAAATAAATATAGCATTATTGAATCCAACACTTTCAACATTTTTTTACTTTTTATTTTAGTTCGTTAATCCCTAAAGTGGGTAATTCATGAATAAAAATATAGGAAAAACATTTTTTTAAAAATAGAAAATTAACGCCAAAAATTCAAAAATAAATATAGTAACCATAAATTCAACAATTCTTTTTTAGTTTTTACTTTTATACGTTAAATCTCAAAAAAGGTAATTCATTAATTAAAATAGGAAAAATATAAAATTGACGCCAAAAATTCATAGATAAATATAGTAACCTTAAATTCAACAATGTCAACAATTTTTTAATATTTATATCTTGTTCAGTAAATCTTGAAAATGGATAATTCAGTTATAAAAAAATAGGGAAGACATACAAATTATAAAATTAACGCCAAAAATTCACAAATAAATGTTGTTGGACGTCACTTGTCTAACAAGTGCAAGCCACAAATGATGCTGGTAGGCAAGTCCAACATCGTCTGATCAAAGTGTGCAGGCCACAGGGGATGCGCTAGGCAATGCCTTACGTCAGCAGACTGATGTGTGTAGGCTAGAAACTATGTTGGATGGCCACGTACAGATGATTCTGGCAGACACGTCCAACATCGACTTACCAATGTGTGCAGGCTAGAGATAATAGGTGTAGCCCACGTCCAATGTTGGCTGACTGTTGTATGTAGGCCAAAGGTGACGCGGTCAAGCAATGTCTAACTTCAGTTGGACATTGTGTGTAGGCCAAAGGCGATATCGGAAGGCAACGTCCGACGTTGGAAAATTGTTTTGTCCAGGCCTAAGGAGAAGCGGGAAGGCCAAGCCCGATGTCGGCTGACTATTTTTCCGGCAAAAAGACGATGGGCGCAGGTAAGGCACGATGTTGCCTAACCGTTGTTTGTTGGCCGAGGGTGTTAAATCCACGTTTGATGAAGGTTAAGCGATGTGCAAAAGTGAAGGAATATTCGGGAAGTCCACGACCGAAGTCGGTTGAACAATATGCTGGCTATGACCGATGCAAGCTGCCCACGTCTGACATCAACTGTCCATTGTGTGAAGGCCAAAGGGGATGTTGGAAGGACAAATTGCCAACATGGAGTGATGTGCAAATTCCACAGCTGATGCGGCAGTCCACGACAACTGTCTCCTAGATTATGCCGCTTGATGTTGGTTGATGTCGCTTTCCAGAAGTACACTAGGCTTTGCTGATCCTGCATTCCGATGGTCGACATTGATGTCGCCTAACGGATGTACACACGTCACGGCTAATGTGTGCATGCATTGGCTAATATTTACTCCCGTTGGCCAACGTCGCTTGCCCGAATAGCACAAGGCTTGCCTTACACAGCTTGACGATGGACAATTCTAATGCCTCCCAGCCGATTCAAACACGCTATGAGAGACGCGTGAAGGACCTTGTAGATCTTGCATTTTATTTCACAAATTTGCTTTCCAAATGCGCACATGCCATGTCAGATGTGTGTAGGCCATTGCTGATGCTGGTTGCCATTGGCCGATGTTGCTTGCCTGAAGCGCAGAAGCCTTGGCTTATGGTTGCTGCTATTGGCCGACATCGATATCACCAAGATGATGCACACACGTCATGGGTTATGTGTGCATGCCTTGGAAAATTCTACATGCAGTTGTATGACGTCGCTTCCTAGATACGCACAAACCACGTTAGATAAGTGAAGACCTTTACAGATTCTTCCTGTTGCTGGCAAACGTTGCCTTGTCAATGCATGATAGCTTAAAACAATGTCGCCTAATCGATGCGTCCATGCCACGGCTGATTCGTGCAATCCTCGACTGATGTGGCCTGCCATTGATTGATGTCGCCTGACTCAAGTGTGCAGGTCACGAACAATGTCACAGAGTCGATGCCCACACTCCATAGGTGATGCATGCAGACCTTGGCTATTTCTTCTTGTCGTTAGTTGATGTTGCTTTGCTGATGCGTGTAGGCCACAAACGATGTCGCCTGGACGATATGTTCACATCATGGTTGAAGTAACCTAGTCGATGTGCACACTACATTATTGATACATGGAGGCCTTGGCTAATGTTGCATGTTCTTGGCCGACGTCACTTGCCATATGTGCACATGTCATGTCCGTGCATGGATGCCCTGGCTAATTACGCATTCCATTGCCCGATTATGCTTGCAGGATACACACATTCCACGTTTGTGCTTGCAGGCATTTGCTGAAGTCGCATGCCATTGGCCAACGTCTCTTGCCAGTTTTCCACAAGTCATGTCACACACATGCAGGACTTGGCTGATGTAACCTGCCATTGGCTGACATCAACAGACCAATGTGTGCAGGCTATGGATGATGCTGGCAGGCATCATCCAATGTTGGCATACCGATGTGAGAAAGCTACAGACGATGTTTGGAGGCCACATTCGATGTCGACAGACCGATGAGTGCACAATATAGACGATGTTGTCAAGCAAAATTTGACGTAGGCAGACCAATATTTGCCGGCTGCGGGGCGATGGTGGCATCCCACGTTCGGCGTCGGCTGACCATGTGTGCATTCAAAAGGCAATATGGGCGTCAGAGGACCATTGTGGGGAGCCCAAAGGCGATGGAGGAACGCCATGCTCGACGTTGACTGACCAGTGTGTACAGGCCAAAGTTGATGCGGGAAAGAAACTTCGGATGTAAGCTGACCGTTGTGTGCAGGCCAAGAGCGATACGAGTAGTCCACGCCTGACAATAACTGAGCGATGTGCACAAGACACGATCGATGTGTGCAGTCCACAGTCAATGTCGGCTGACCAATGTGTACTAGCCATGACCGAAGCGGACAGTTAACAACTTTTGTCTCCTGGATACTGCTGCTTGCCATTGGCCAACGTGACTTGCCTGAAATGCACATTCTTTGACAGATACTTCATATCGTTACATGACATCGATGTCACCAGTCTATGTGAACACACCATGGCTCATGCGTATAGGCCTTGGTTGATGCTTTCTGTCATTGGCCAATGTCACTTTCTTGATTTTCACTAGCGACGAATGATGTTTCTTTGCATTAACTAACGCTAGCTTAGCGATGTACATAAGCACAACCAATGCAGGCAGTCCACGATAGAAGTTGGCTGAGCACTGTAGAGGCTACAAGTGATGCGGGCAACCAACGTTCGACGTCAGCTGGCTGTTGTGTGCAGGCCAAGGGTGATGTGGAAAGGCCAAGCTCAATGAACACTTTGTGATGTGCACAAACCACAACTGATGCGGAAAATCCATGACCGACGTTGACTGAGCTACGTGCATAGGCCAGGACCGATGCGACAGTCTGCGACCAATATCGTCTGGCCAATGTATCTTGCCGTTGGGCGATGACGCTTCCTGAAGGTGTATGTCGTTGGCATATGCCGGTGTTACCTTGCTAATGTGCACACACCATGACTGAGGTGTGCAATCCTGGGCTGTTGCTTTTTACCGTTGGCCAACGTCACTTCTTCAAAGTGCACATGCCTTGGCTAATGTTGCCTGATGTTGGCAAATCCAAATGTATCCAAGCCGATGCACACAAGCCACGACTGATGTCTGCAAGCCTTTGTTGATGTTGTATTTCATTGGCCAACGTCGCTTTCGACATGCGCACTATTCATGTGAGATGTGTGCACAACTTGATTGATGCTTCCTGCCATTAGCCGACGCCATTTGCCCAAAGACAATAAGTCTGGCTGATGGTGCTTGCCATTAGCAAAAATCAATATCGCTCAGTCGATGCACACACACCATAGGTTATGTGTGCATGCCTTTGATGATATTGCATGACATTATTCCATGTCGCTTTCTAGATTTGCATAAAACACATATGATGCGTGAAGACCTTGGTTTATACTGTCTTCCATTTTCTGATGTAGCCTTGATGATGTACGTAGGCCACGATCGATGTCTCCAAGTCATTGCGCACACGCTACACTGATGCGTGTCGGCCTTGGCTAAAGGAGCATATCATTTGTCGATGTCACCTGGTTAATGTGCCGTCCATGACCGATGTCGCCGAGTCGATACACACATGCCACGGCTAATGCGTGCAGGTATTGGATGTTGCTGCTTGTCGCTTGGCTGATGCGCGAAGGCCAAAAGTGATGTCTCTTGTCCGATCCGTTCAAATTACTACTTAAGTTGCCTAGCCGATGTGAACACAACATTGTTGATACGTGCAAGTCTTAGCTGATGTTGTATTCTATTGGCCGACATTGGTTGCAAGGCACCTACCATATTTTCAACGTCACTTGCTAGATATAAACATTTCACGTGAGTGTGTGCAAGCCTGGTTGAAGTCGTATGCCATTGGCTGACGTAGATTGTAACAGTCGGCTGACCCTGGTTTGCAAGCCAAATGATATTACGTCATACCACGTCCGATGTCGGTTGACAATTATGTGCAGGCCAAAGGCCATGCGGGAAGGTCACGCCCGGTGTAGCCTAACCTTTGTGTGCTGACCTTTGTGTGCAGGCAAAAGGCGATGTAGAGAGGCAACACCCGACGTTAGTTGACCATTGTGTGCAAACGAAGGGCGATGCGGGAAATCCACACACGATAATGACTGAGAATGTGCAAAATCAACGGCCGATGCAGGCATTCGACGACCAACATTGGTTGAGCGATGTACAAAGGCCACAACAAATGTTTCCTGCCCGATGCCACTTTTCGTTGGCTGACGTCGCTTGCTTGAAATGTAGATGTATTGGTTCATGCTGCATGTCGTTGCTGAACGCTGATGTCGTATCGCCGATGTGCACACACCACGGGTAATGTGTTTGCCTAATGCTTACTTTTGTTGGCCAATATCGCTTCCCCGATGCTCGTTAGCTACAAACTAAGCTTCCTACCATTGGTCGACGCTAATGTAGTTTGCCATATGCACACCTGCCACGTCTGATGTGTGCATGACAATTTGGTTGATGTCTCATGTAGTTTGCTGATGTCGTTTACACGATGCGCACATGCCACGTCAAATGCCTGACCTAATGGAGCTCTTGATTCCGTAACACATATTTTACTTAGAGGAGTACACATCGTTTTTTTCCAGATATTCATAATGAACATGTAAAACCCAAAGATGCACGTTCTAAGGTACAAACAAGCATTAGCTTTCCCAAATAACTTTTTTATATAGATTAAAAATAGTTATTTTTTTTGTATTTTTTTGGGTTATCCCGAAAATAAGTAATTGATTAATAAAACATATAAAAACTATAAAAATAACGGAAAAGGCTCAAAAATACCCTTAAACTATCTGAAATAGCTCATATATACCCTTAAACTATATTTTGGCTCAAAACTACCCTTCCCGTCAAACTATTGGATCAAAAATGCCCTTCTAATTAACGGAAATTGTTAAATGCCATGTGGATGCCACATGAATGCCACATGGCATGCCAATAGGATTCCACTGCCACGTAGACTAAATAAAAAGGGTCAAAAATACCCTTAAACTATCCGAAATAGCTCATATATACCCTTAAACTATATTTCGGCTCAAAACTACCCTTCACGTTAAAGTATTGGGTCAAAAATACCCTTCTTATTAACAGAAGATGTTAAATGTCATGTGGATGCCACATTGCATAACAATAAGGTTTCACTGCCACATAGACTAAATCCCTAAATCGTAATTACTCCCCCCCCCCTCATTTCATTATTTCCATAAACGATATATTCACCCGTTCTCCCTCATTTAGCGGCTAGGGTTTCACAGTTCTCTTCATCGCTGGGTTTCAAAGTGGATATTCTTGTTGTAGGTTAGTAAAACTTTTTTCTTATTTCATAATGTTTATGATTTCAAAGCATAATAGTTAGGATTTCACAACTTTCCCCTATCAGCTAAGGCTTCCTAGCTTTCTTCGGGGCTGAGTTTCAAAGTGGATATTCATGCTTGTAGGTTAGTAAATAATTTTTCTTATTTTATTATATTTACGATTTATAAGTATGATAGCTAGAATTTCACAACTTTTCCGTCATTTCGCGGCCAAGGTTTCTTAACTTTCTTCGTAGCTAAGTTTCAAAGTTGATTTTAGTGGTTGTAAACACAATAAAATAAGAAAAAAGTTTTACTAACCTACAACCAAGAATATCCACTTTGAAACCCAGCGATGAAGAGAACTGTGAAACCCTAGCCGCTAAATGAGGGAGAACGGGTGAATATATCGTTTATGGAAATAATGAAATGAGGGGGGGGGGAGTAATTACGATTTAGGGATTTAGTCTATGTGGCAGTGAAACCTTATTGTTATGCAATGTGGCATCCACATGACATTTAACATCTTCTGTTAATAAGAAGGGTATTTTTGACCCAATACTTTAACGTGAAGGGTAGTTTTGAGCCGAAATATAGTTTAAGGGTATATGTGAGCTATTTCGGATAGTTTAAGGGTATTTTTGACCCTTTTTATTTAGTCTACGTGGCAGTGGAATCCTATTGGCATGCCATGTGGCATTCATGTGGCATCCACATGGCATTTAACAATTTCTGTTAATTAGAAGGGCATTTTTGATCCAATAGTTTGACGGGAAGGGTAGTTTTGAACCAAAATATAGTTTAAGGGTATATATGAGCTATTTCAGATAGTTTAAGGGTATTTTTGAGCCTTTTCCGTAAAAATAATGCCAAAAATTCACAAATACATATAGTAACCTTAAATTCAACAATTTCAAAAAGCTTTTTAATTTTTAATTTTTTCAGCAAATCCCGAATATAAATAAAGGATGAATAAAAAAAAATATGACAAAATATAAAATTAGCGCCAAAATTTTATAAATAAATATAGTAATCTTAAATTCAATAATTACACTAATTTTTTTAATTTTATTTTTTTGGTAAATCCTGAAAAATAAGAAAAATTTAACAAAATATAAAATTAACGCCAAAAAATCACAAATAAATATAGTAACCTTGAATTCAATAATTTCACTAATTTTTTTAAGTTTATATTTTCGTTTGTTAAATCATGAAAATGGGTAATTAATGAATAAAAAATATCAAAATAATATAAAATTAACGCTAAAAATTCACAAATAAAATTTTCACCTTAAATTTATCAATTTTAACACTTTTTTGAATTTTTATTAATTTCGATTAATCCTTGAAAAATGATAATTCTTTAATACAAAATAACAAAATTGTAAAAATTAAATATAAAATTAATGCAAAATTTCACAAATAAATACAGTTATCATAAATTTAACAATTTCTAAATTTTTATTTTTGTTGGATAAATTCTGAAAATGGGTAATTAATTAATAAAAAATAAGAAATATGAAAAAATTATAAAATCAATGCAAAAAATTCACAAATAAATATATTAACCTTAAATTGAACAATTTTATAAATTTTAATTTTAAAATGTGACGTACAAACTAAAAAAATGTAAAAATAAAATGTTAAAAATGAAGAAAAGTTAGAAAAATATGAAAATGCTTGAAATACTTCTTAAGATTCGAAACTTATGATGGAGCACAAATTTGTACAAATAAAAGATATTTTAATATTGTACGAACGGTTCATGAAATGAAATTGGTACGAATAAATGATAGGAGGCAGATACATTGAGAATAAATGTTGTAAAATATATGAATATGTTGTTATGTAGGAAGGATTTTTCACACACTTTTGGTTTTTGTATGGGATGGACATCCGTACGTTTTTTTATAGACCTCGATCAATGTTGTTGCATGTGACGTTGCTCCTCTACCAAGTGCATGCCACATATGATGCGTGTAGGCACTTTCGATGTTGGCAGTCCGAAGTGTGCTGGCCACAGGCGATGTTTCTGGGGCACGTTTGACATCGGCAAACAGATATGTGCACACTACAGACGACTTTGGCAGGCCACGTCCAAAGATGGCAGACGGATATGTAAAGGCTATGGATGATGATAGAAGGTCACATCCGACGTCGGCTGACCGATGTGTGAAGACCACAGATGATAGTTGCAGCCCACGTTTGAAGTCAGTTGACCGTTGTGTGCATGAAAAAGGCGATCCAGGCAGGCTAAGCTTGAAGTCGTCTGACCATTGTGTGTAGGCTAAAGGCGATGCAAGTGGGCCACGTCCGACTTTGAATGTCTATTTTGTGCAGGCCAAAGGCGATACAAGAAGGTAAGGATCGACGTCAGCTGACCGATGTGCAGTCCAAAGGAGATGGGGGCACGTAACGCCCGATGTCTCGTGACTAATGTTTTCAAGTCAAGGGTTGTGCGGGCAGTCCACACCGATGACACATGAGAGATGTGGACAAGACACGGTAGATTCTGGCAGTCCACGGCCAAAGTCAGCTGACCAATATGCACGCTACAGCCAATGATGGCACCCCACGTCTGATGTCGACTGTCCGTTATGTGCAGGCTAAAGGAGATGGGGGAATTCAAAGTTGACGACCGCTGAGTGATGTTCACTAGCCACAACAGATGTGGACGGTCCATGCATGACGTTGGTTGAGCGTGATCATAAGCTACGACTGATGCTGCAGTCCACGACCAATGTAGCCTGGATGATACCGCTTGACTTTGGTCGATGTCGCTTGCCTGAAGCAAACTAGGCTTGGCTGATGCTTCCTGCCATTGGTCGATGTTGATGCCGCCCTGCCTATGTGCACATGCCACGACTGATGTGTGTAGGCCTTGGCTGAAGCTGTCTGCCGCTGGCCAACATTGCTTTCTCGAAGAGCACAGGCCTTGGCTGATGCTTCCTGTCATTGAACGATGCAAATATTGCCAACCGATACACACATGCCACAGATAATGCAAGCAGTCTTTTGGTGATGTTTCATTACATTGTCCAACATTGCTTTCCAAATGCATAGATTTCATGTCATACACCTGTAGATATTGGTTGAGGCTGCTTGTCATTGGATGATGTCACTTTCCCGAAGTGCACAAGCCTTGGCTTATGGTGATTGCCGTTGGTTGAAGTCGATGTCACCCAACCGATGTACACACGCCACGGGTTATTCGTGCATTCTTTAGATAATGTTTCATGTCATTGTCTAATGACGCTTGCTTGATGCGCACAAACCACGTTAGATGCTAGAAGACTTCCGCTTATATTGTCTGTCATT
The DNA here is from genome assembly GCA_016801875.1 of Solanum sitiens. Classification (NCBI taxonomy): domain Eukaryota; kingdom Viridiplantae; phylum Streptophyta; class Magnoliopsida; order Solanales; family Solanaceae; genus Solanum; species Solanum sitiens. Next base: position 364,134 of record JABWTJ010000258.1, read on the forward strand.
CGTCAAGTCGCCTTCCCAATGCATGCATGCTTAAGCAAATATCACCGAGCCTATGCACACACGCTACTTCTGATGTTTTCACGCCTTGGTTGATGTTGCCTGCCATTGGTCGATATCACCTAGCTGATGTTTTTACGCCTCAACCTATGTCACCGAGATGATGCACACACGCCAAGGCTAATGCGTGCAGTCCTTAGTTGTTCCTGCCTTCTGTTGGATGATGTCGCTTTGCCGATACATGGAGGCCAAAGCCGATGTTTCCTAGAGGATGCGCTCAGACCATGACTGAAGTCACCCAGCCAATGTGCACATGACACGGCATATTTGTGAGGGCCTTGGTTGATGCAACATGCCATTGGCTGACGTTTATTGTGAGATGCACTCATTCCACCTTTGTTCTTGCAAGCCTTGGCTGTAACCGCATGCCATTAGCTGACGGCCCTTGCAAGATGTGCACATGCGATGTCACATACATGTAGGCCTTGGGTGATACTACCTCTCATTGGCCGACATCGGCATACTGATGTATGTAGGCTACGAATGATGTTGGCGGGCCGCATCCTACGTCGGCACACGAATCTGCATAGGCTACGTACGATGTTGGGAGAACACAATCGACGTTATCATACCGATGTTGCAGGCTATCGATGATGCTTTTAGTCAGCATTCAACGTCTGTAGACCGATGTGTGCAGGCTTTAGACGCTGAGGCAACCCAAATGAAACGTCAGCTGCCCATTGTGTGCATACCAAAGTCAATGTAGGCATACAACGTCCCTCGTCGGCTGACCATTGTGTTCAGGCCCAAAGCTATGTAGACAGGCCGTGCTCAACACCGACTGACCTTTGTGTGCAGGACAAAGGTGATGCGGGCAGTCAACGCCCGATGTGGACTAACCGTTGTGCGCAGGCCAACGACGATGTGGGTAATCGATGCTCTACACTTATTGTGTGATGCGCACAAGCCATGACCAATGATGTTATTCCATAGTTAATATTACAGAGAAACGTGCACAAGCTACGATCGATGTGGGCGGTAAATGACTAATGTCGCCTAGCCGATGCCGCTTGTTGTTTGCTGACGTTTCTTGCCCAAAGCACACATAACTTGGCAAAAGTTGTCTGTCATTGCCTTATGCCGATGTCGCCCAACTGATGTGTGCACACCACGGCTCATGTGTATAGGCCTTGGCTAATGCTGCATTCCATTTGCCAACCTCACTTGCCTAACGTGCACTAGAAACAAATGATGTTGCATTCCAGTCCACGAGCGACATCAGCTGATAAATATGCAGGCTACGGCAGATGAAGGCAGCACACGTCTTACATTGTCTGGACATTGTGTGCAGTCAAAGGGTGATGCGGGAAGGACAAGACCGATTACCGCTGAGTGATGTGCACAGGCCACGGGCGATACGATCGATCGATGCCCTATGTCAGCTGAGCAATGTGCAAAGTCCTCGACCGATGTGGTAGTCCACGACCAATGTTGTCTGGCGAATGCCACTTGCCGTTGGCCGATGAAGCTTGCCTGAAACACACATGCCTTGGATAATGGTTTTTGTTGTTGGAATACACCAATATCACGTTGCTGATGTGCACAAGCCACAACTATTGCGTGAAGGCCTTTGTTGATACTTCCTGTCATTGGCCAACATCACTTGCCTGAAGCACAAAGGCATTGGCTAATGCTGCCTGATGTTGGCTAATATAAATATCACCCAGTCGATGTAGACTCTCCATGATTGATGCGTGTAGGCCTTGGATGGTGCTGCATTTCATTGGCCAATGTTGCTTTCCAGATGCTAATATGTCATGTCAGATACGTGCAGGCCTTTGCTGATGTTGTCGGCCATTGGCATACGTCGTTAACCTAAAGACCATAAGCCTTGGCTTATGGTGCCTTCCTATGTCCGACATTGATATCTCTTAGCCAATGCACATATGTAACAGGTTATGAGTCCATGCCTTGGATGATGCAACGTGACGTTGTCCGACGTCGCTTTTTAGATGCGTGAAGACTTTGGTTGATACTACCTCCCATTTACTGAGGTTGTCGGGCCTATGCATGAGGCCACGAACTATTTCACCCCGTCGATGCACACACGTCACGATTAATGCGTACAAGCCTTTGTTGATGCAGCCTGCTATTGGGTGATGTCGCAGAGTCGATGCACACACACCACGACAGATACATGCAGGCCTTGATTGTTGTTGCGTTCTATTGTCTTATATTGCTTGCCCAAAGCGCACAAGCATTGCCGAATACTATCTGACATTGGCTGATGCAAATGTCGCCCAGGCGATGCTCATACACAATCACCGATGCATGCAGGCCTTGGCTGATGCTGCATTCCATTAGAGAATATCGCTTGCTTGATGCGCACATGCCATGACAGATGCTTTCAAGCGTTAGCTGACGCTGCCTGCCATTGGTTGATGTCCTTTGTCCAAAGCGCACAAGATTTGGCTTAGGGTGCATGTCGTTGGCCGACGTCGATGTCGCTGAGCCGATGCATACACACCACAGGTAATGCATGCATTCCTTTGATGATGATATATGCAGTTGTCCGACGTCTCTTGCTAGATGTGCGCAAACCACGTTAATTGCGTGAAGACCTTGGCTGATGCTGCCTGCAATTGGCGAACATCGTCTGGCCGATGCATACATGTCACGACTGAAGTCACCCAATTAATGTGCACATGCCAGGTTCGATGTGTGCAAGCCTTGGCGGATTCTGCCTGTATTTTGTCGATGTCACTTTGACAATGCACGCAGGCCAGGAGTGATGTTGCCGAGTCAATGTGTACACACACGGCTGATGCGTGAAGAACTTGTATGTTGCTGCCTCTCATTGGCCGATGTCTTTTGGACGATGCACGCATGGCAAATTTGATGTCTATAGGAGAGGGACGATGCTGGAAGGACACATTCGATGTCTACAGACTGATGTGTGTAGGCTACAGACGACACTGGTAGGAAATGTTTGACGTCAATAGACCGATGTGTGCTGTCTCAAGACAATCCTTGCGGCAAACGTCTGACGTCAGTTGAGTGTTGTGCGCTGGAAAAAGACGAGCAATTCACACAAGCCGTGATTGATGTACTCAGTCAACGGGCGACTCCAATTGAGCAATGTGCTAACTACGAATGATGCTAGCAGCCCACGTCTGACGTGGACTGGCCGTTGTGTGCAGGACAAGAGAGATGAAGGAAGGCAAAGTGTGACTACCGCTGGGTAATGTGCACAGGTCATGGGTGATGTGGTTGGTCCACGCCCGATGTTGCTATAGAAATGGGTACAGGCTTGGACCAATGCGAAAGTCCACGACTATTTTCGCCTGGACGATGCCTCTTTTCCTTGGCCGATGTTGCTTAGTCGATGTGAATAGGCCACAACTAATGCTTCATAACCGATACACTTTGACCATGGCTTAAGTGGTCCAGCTGATGTGCACACGACACATCTGTTGCTTGCAGGACTTGGCTGATGTTAAATAATGTTGGCCGGCGTCACTTTCCAAATGCACACATGCCATGTCCATGCATGCAGGCCTTGGATGATGCCACATACCTTTGGCCAACGTTCTTGCAAGCTACACACATTCCTCATCCATGCGTTCCGGCCTTGGCTGATGTCGCATGCCATTGGACAATGTCTTTTTCCAGATGCGCACATGCCACGACAAATGCATGCAATCCTTGGTTGATGTTGTCGGTCGTTGGCCGATATCTGCTGACCGATGTGTGTAGTCTACATACGACGCTGATAGGTCATATCGAATGTCGGCATACCGATTTTTGCAAGCTATGAGCGATGGTGGCAATCCATATTGGACGTTGGCAGACTGATGTGTGCAGTCTAAGGACGATACTTTCAGGCCACATTCAACGTTGGCAGACCGATATTTGTAGGATGAACACGATGTTGGTAACCCACGTTCGACGTCGGCTGACCTATATTTAGGCCAAAGGTGATGCGAGCAAAGCACGTCTTACGATGGCTGACTATGTTGTGCACGCCATGCCCAACGTCACACTGACCATTATGTGCAAGCCAAAGTCAATGCGGGTAGGCAAAGCCGAAGTAGGATGACTATTGTGTGAAGGAAAAAGGTGATGCAGGCAGTCCATGTTTAACGTCGGTAATCCATTGTGTGCGTGTAGGCCAAAGCGATGCGGTAAGGCGACGCTCGACGTCGGTGGACTATTATGTAGCCCAGAGAAGATAGAGACAGGAAACGTCCGACGTCGTCTGATCATTACGTAGGACAAAGTCAACGGGGGAAGGTAACACCTTATGTCTCCTTACCATTGTTCGCACGCCAAGGAAGATGCGGGAAGTACAAGCCCCACATAGGCTAAGCGATGTGCACAAACTATAACCCTCACGGGCATTTTATGGAAGACGTCGGCAGAGCAATATGTAGTTAATGGCGGATTCAGGTGGCCCATGTCCGACGTCAGCTGGCCGTTGCGTGTAGGACAAGGGCGATGGGGAAGTACATGACCTACGACCACTGAGTTGTTTGCATAGGCCACGACCGATGCGGCTGGTCCATGTGTGACGTCCTTTGAGCGATATGCATGTCACGACCAGAATCTAGACTCTCGACGAGACCGGCGTCGTTGACCTCTCAAAGGTCGCAGATAAGCCTACTTACTTCATTCTTACTTCATCTAGGTTAATTTTAGCGGAAAATTTGAAACTTTTTGTTTCTTAAAAAACTTGTTGAACATCCTTATCATTTCATAATTGTTCACCATCAACCATCTAACAATAAGAGATAAGCAACTGAAAGAAATAGTTCAATAAGTAATAGGTGTATAATTGCCAAAATGGCACCAATACAAAATCTGAATAAAAAAAGGAAAGAAACGCTAGTGGAACATGCTCCACTAGCTCAACTCTAAAACTAAGCTAGAATATAAAACAGTAGCATCCTCGAAAGCATGAGGACCTACCAACTCCGAATGAATATATGCTGGACGTCCGGATAACTGCAACAATGATCCTGTAGCTCTATCGTCCACCTGTGCCTGCACCTAAAATAATATAGTTGTATAGGGTTAGTACACACTTGTACTAAGTATGGGTATATGCAAGCACACACCAAGGACATGCATGAGAAAGAATACCTCTTTCCTAGCAACATGATTTTTGGAAGTCAAGTCAGTGGACTTGCCAAATTGAGATTAGGAAAGTTATGCCATGAGAGTAACATACATCATCATACTTTTCACATTTTCACACAGCATATAACATTTACACATAGCACATATCATATAGCATATAGCCCATTTTGTATGTAGCACATAACTTCTTTAATATCATTCATTCATATGCCATGAGACCTAGGAATCATGGACTTAACATTAAGACATCCCAGAAATAAGGGCTCAACAGATGGGACCTCAACTAGGGAGTCTTCATTAGCAAACACAGAGTCTGCTTCGTTCATTCATACGTACTCCATTTCATGTCATTCATAGGCCAGTGTAAACACCAGCTATACCTAGGATGTAGTTTAAGACTTTCATTAGGTTCGTTGTGCAATGACCAAGAATGACCTAATGTCATTACTTCAATCTAACTCACCTTTTGATTATCTTATCCTAACACCTTTGGTATCATTTATTTCATTATGTGCATCATTTGAGGCTGGCCTCATTCATTCATTGGGAACTTTAACTTTAACCGACATAGATCATGTGAGCATCATGAAATCCAGTGTCTCCCCCACACCAAAAAGAGGTGGAATCACCCGCCAAGGTGACCCAAAAACATTCTAGTGTACATGGGAATTTAACCCCGCCAGATCCCTATATTGGCAGTATAGGTTCGAAGACTAGGAGATATAAGGAGACCCATACCCGACAAGCCGGACAGTCTCATCTCATGAGAGTTACGTGAACCTCCGCCCTTCCTGAAAGAAGGCATCACCGCTCATAGCTAGTCTATCTGTTCTCAGTATAAAGTTCCATTACATTCAACTCATACGTCATGGAAGCTGGCTTCTAGTATGAGGACATCCTAGCTCAATAGATGATTTCTCATCTCATCATTAGTATTAAGGGTGTTAAACTCAATACTTTAATTAGAGTGTTCATAGAGACTGCTCTCTTCATTTTCTTACACTCTCATAGGTGAGTACGTTTTGGTAACATTTACTTAGGCTTGTTTGAGATTGCCCTCATCATTTGCATTAGCCTCATATCATGTTGTCACCACATTCATTGTCATTAGCACATTTACACTTCATAATTTCTCACCTCATTTTACGTGAATGTTCATTTGATCATATGCCAATATACTTGCCCATTGGTGTTTTTCACACTCTTACTTAACCCTTCTAGGATTTCGTCATTTTATTACATACACCTTAGGTTCACTTCTTTAAAATGTATGCTAGACTTATGAGTCTATACACACAAGCCATGAGGCTTCATTCATAATTCGTTAAGTGATTCATACATTCCTATGATTATGTAGTACAAGACTTATGTATCTTGTATATATGCCAAGATCTTGATTTTGATCTAAGTAGGTGGCATTATTCTGGGATATTTTGTTCACGGATGACTTATGTATCAATACAGAAGATTGGGCAAGGAAACCCAAGTTTGAATCACTTGGATATCATTTAAATTTTTCATTGATTTTATTTCTAATATTCATAACATTAGAACTCTAAATTAAATCCCACCTTTAACATCGTATCATTAATTTTCTCCTTAGTTTTTCTCTTAGGTTGGCCGAAGGGTTTTGGGTTCGAACCCCCACAACCCCTTTTTATTTTTCCTTAAATTCTCCTTGTCCCAATTCGCCTAAACCAAGAGGTTGTGGGATCAAACCCCCACAGCCTCTTGTATTTTTCCTTAAATTTTTGCTGGGATAGGGAGGTTGTGGGTTCGAACCCCCACAATCTCCTTATTTAATTCTTTAATTTCACTGAGGGCTTTGGAGGTTTTGGGTTCGAACCCCCACAACCTCCTATCTTATTTTTAAGTTAAATCTTCCTTAACTAGGCGCCTTGGCTCTGAGGTTGTGGGATCGAACCCCCACAGCCTCACTTTGTTTATTTATTAATGTTTGCCTTCTCCTTTTCCAGCCTTGAGGTCGTGGGTTCGATTACCACTCCTCGCGTTTTCTTTTATTTATTTTTTCCCCTTTCGCGCGTGCCTGGAGTTCGTGGGTTCGAATCCCACGCCTCCCATTTATTTGTTTAATTATTTTTCTCCTTTTTCTCCTCCAGTTCGCGAGTTCGATTCCCCCAGCCCCCTCTTTCTTTTCCCTTATCGCGAAATCCAGTAGCCAAGGGTGAGGTCACAGGTTCGAATCCTGGTGGCCTCACCTCTTTAAAAAGGTATTAAATTTCAAGATATCGTTGTTAAGCTTTAGTCTAAAATTAATATTGCTTAGTTGTTGGAAATTTTGGTCACTTTTCAACCCATTTTTCATCCACGTTTTCACTTGATTCATAGAGTGCATTCACACATCATTTTAACATGTTTTTAGGTGTATCTTTTATAGATTTATTTGTCTAAAAGATTGTTATTAAATCAACCACATTTCATCACAATGAACATCACTTTGTGCATAATTTTAGCACATAAAATACAAGAAATACATGTCTTACACGTCCCCAAAACAGTGGCCAAAACACACTGCCAAACGTGCACACACACACACCTCCTTTTTCGATCACACCTTGATTGTCATCTTCGTGATTTCACGCACATACACATATTCACTTTCAATACAAAAACATCATACATGCCTAAATCTACCAGCACAAAATACCCAATCTACGAAATTATTTGGGAGCTAGTGACAAGGACATGCAACGGGGAACAACCTTAGTTTCGGAGTGAATATCTTGAATCGTAAAGGGCCTCTTGGGAAAGGGACCAAGAGAAAAGAAACCCATACCTTAATTTTCTTGTTCAAACGTGAAGTTGCTGCCCAAAATCCTCTCCAAAAATCAGTCCAAGCCTCCTTAAGTTTCACCACCAACTCGACGGAATCTTCTCTTTGCCTTAACCTTTTTGGTTACTTTGTTTTTCTTAAAATTTCATGTGAGTTCTTCAAGTGTGAAGAAATCTTAATATTATTTCAGTTCTTCAAGTTGTTTTGGCAGAAACAAACGTGAGAGAGGTAATGAAACGTGAGAGAGATTGTGAGAGAGTGAAACGTGTGAAGTTGTTTAGGCTTAGATAATGACTTAGTCAATTTAGGACTCTCCTTAATAATTAAAAATCTGATTTTTCCTTTTATTTTAAATCAGCTAATAAATAATAAATATAAATTAACTACATTCATTTATTAATTTAAATAAAACAATTTAAATCATTGCTTCCACCTAGGTTCGAACCCGGGTGGAGCAAGACTCCACTCCAAGAGCTCAATTTCGGCTCTCTCTCCCTAAATTGCCCCTTCATATTATTAAATAATTAATTAATTATATATTTAGGGTACTTACGATATTACCCTTAGCCTGGTAAAAGACTATTTTACCCCTAGACCCTCAAAACTTAAGATTTTTTCTTTTTAAGTCCGGTAAAGACTCCTTCGATTAAATCTTCATTTTCGAGAGCCTTACTTGGTTGGTTCCAACCTTTCCAAGCTCAAATAACTCCCCAAGTTAGTGTGATTGGTCGTAGTAAGGGTTCTAAGGTCTGGTTCTACGCGTATAAATCTGTGTGAACCTTGGTCTAATCGCAAGCATTCTTGACACCTTAAACATTTCTTATCTTCTTTATTTTTTTAGGGTTGTTACATTATCCCCCCCTTAGGAACATTCGTCCCCGAATGACACTACTCTTTACTAACAATAAGTATATTATCTATAGAACCTACACATACATAGGTACTACAATACTTCCATTGGTGAATATCTGATTCACCTATTAACATGATGGTGCCCATCCTTGAAACCTACTAGTAGCGTCACATTAATAGACTAATGAATTCTTTCCTAAACTAGTCTCATTAAAGCATACAACATAAGTCACCATATAAGTCATACAAATCAGCAACCAACATGATGACTCAAACATATTAACCTCATACTAGTGCATAAACACCATACACAATCAAATTTATGAAAGACTAATTAAGGCTACGCACCCGAGGCTTCATCAGAAGTGCCTTCCCCTGCACCCCTAGACTTGAGTGCGAAGAATCGTTGCCTCCTTGGATCCTCTTTATTCGGGCCATTAGTCTGAACTCTCTCCTTCCCTTGTTCTTGACTTCTCCTATTCGGACAATCCTTCACCATGTGGCCCGGATTTCCACAGCTGTAACAAGCGTTAGAGCCCATCATACACTCTCCTCCACGATGTCTGCCACACTTCCTGCAAGGTTGCCTTTCTTTAGGTGTATCTACTCCCTTGTTTCTCTTATCTCTGGACTCGGAATCCCTATCATAACGACCATTGGACGAACTTGACTCCTTTTGGTGGGAGAGTCCCTTCTTAAACCTTGGCTGCTCACGGACGCCAAAGTTGTTTCTGTGGCTTCCATGGCTGGGACCTGCCTGATCTTTAGGCTTAGGCCTCCTAGCATCATGAATACCCCTCTTTCTGCGGCTATCCTCCACCTGCTAGACATGCACCATCAACCTTGAAAGGTCCATATTATCATAGAGCATCGCAGACCGACACTCCTCCTCCAGGTCTCCATTGATTCCTGTGAGGAACCTGCTCATCTCATCCCTGCTGTACGAAACCAGGGAAGTAACATAACTGGATAATTTCAACAAAGCTCAGTACTCTCCTCATTCTTTCTATTAAATACTAAGGAAAGTAACATACCTTGATAGCTTAACAAACTTCAGGGAATACTCCCTGACCGTCATAGAGCCTTGTTTAAGGTTGATGAACTCCTCAACCTTGGCTTCTCTCATCTCTCTGGGGAAGAATCTCTCCAGAAATGCTGTCTTGAATAGCACCCAAGTGACTGGAACTCCGCCCAATGCTCGGCTATCCTGCCACATCTTGCACCAAGTCTGTGCAACATCCTTGAGCTGATAGGAAGCCAGCTCAGCCTTCTCAGTATTTGTGGCCCCCATAGCCAACAGAATCTTATGTACCTCATCCACAAACTCCTGGGGTCCTCTGAAGTCTTAGACCCTGTGAAAATAGGACGATTCATCCTCGTGAAGTCTCTCAGCCTGTCAGCCATGCTACGAACCGGTGGTTTCTCCCTCTGTACATTCTGCCGGTTGGCCTGGGCAGTCATAGCCTAGGCCAGCATAGTAATGGCATGTGCCATCTGGGCCAGAGATGTCCTCACCTCAGCATCACTCAACCCAGCTGGGTTAACTGGCATGGCCACTCCTTCAGCTAGAGCCTGGGGTGGATCCTGATTACCCTAGCAGCTGCTCCTCCTCTCCTCTGACCATTGGCTCTCCTAGTGTTCATTCTCTGAAAAACAACAACGATTGATGTTAGACACGCTCATAACACCAAGAACTCAGACATTAGGAAAAGCACGATAAGATCAGAAGAAGGGAAATTTTCCTATGCATCATGTAGTCTCTAATCCAGGATAGTGGTGCACTTCACTACCATGACTTAAAAACTACTCAATGTGGTTGATGTGAACTTATTATTTTCGGAATGTAATCTAGTGCTCTGATACAAACTTTGTCACGACCGGAATCTAGACCCCAGACGAGACCGGCGTCGTTGACCTCTCAGAGGTCGCAGACAAGCCTACTTACGTCATTCTTACTTCATCTAGATTAATTTTAGCGGAAAATTTGAAACTTTTTGTTTCTTAACATACTTGTTAAACATCCTTACCATTTCATAATTGTTCACCATCAACCATCTAACATTAAGAGATAAGCAACTGAAAGAAATAGTTCAATAAGTAATAGGTGTATAATTGCCAAAATGGCACCAATACAAAGTCTGAATAAAACAGGAAAGAAATGCTAGTGGAACATGCTCCACTAGCTCAACTCTAAAACTAAGCTAGAATATAAAACAGTAGCATCCTCGAAAGCATGAGGACCTACCAACTCCGAATGAATGCTGGACGTCCGGATAACTGCAACAATGATCCTGTAGCTCTATTGTCCACCTGTGCCTGCACCTAAAATAGTATAGTTGTATAGGGTTAGTACACACTTGTACTAAGTATGGGTATATGCAAGCTCACACCAAGGACATGCATGAGAAAGAATAGCTCTTTCCTAACAACATAATTTTTGGAAGTCAAGTCAGTGGACTTGCCAAATTGAGATTAGGAAAGTTATGCCATGAGAGTAATTTACATCATCATACTTTTCACATTTTCACACAGCACATAACATTTACACATAGCACATATCATATAGCATATAGCACATTTTGTATGTAGCACATAACTTCTTTAATATCATTCATTCATATGCCATGAGACCTCGGAATCATGGACTTAGCATTAAGACATCCCAGAAATGAGGGCTCAACAGATGGGACCTCAACTAGGGAGTCTTCATTAGCAAACACAGAGTCTGCTTCGTTCATTCATACGTACTCCGTTTCATTTCATTCATAGGCCAGTGTAAACACCAGCTATACCTAGGATGTATTTTAAGACTTTTATTAGGTTCGTTCTGCAATGACCAAGAATGACCTAATGTCATTACTTGAATCTAACTCACCTTTTGATTATCCTATCCTAACACCTTTGGTATCATTCATTTCATTATGTGCATCATTTGAGGCTGGCCTCATTCATTCATTGGGAACTTTAACTTTAACCGACATAGATAATGTGAGCATCATGTAATCCAGTGTCTCCCTCACACCGAAAATAGGTGGAATCACCGGCCAAGGTGACCCAAAAACATGCTAGCGTACATGGGAATTTAACCCCGCCAGATCCCTATATTGGCAGTATAGGTTCGAAGACTAGGAGATATAAGGAGACCCATACCCGGCAAGCCGGACAGTCTCATCTCATGAGAGTTACGTGACCATTCGCCCTTCCCGAAAGAAGGAATCACCGCTCATAGCTAGTCTATCTGTTCTCAGTATAAAGTTCCATTACATTCAACTCATACGTCATGGAAGCTGGCTTCTAGTATGAGGACATCCTAGCTCAATAGATGATTTCTCATCTCATCATTAGTATTAAGTGTGTTAATCTCAATACTTTCATTAGAGTGTTCATAGAGACTGGTCTCTTCATTTTCTTACACTCTCATAGGTGAGTACATTTTGGTAACATTTACTTAGGCTTGTTTGAGATTGCCCTCATCATTTGCATTAGCCTCATATCATGTTGTCACCACATTCATTGTCATTAGCACATTTACACTTCATAACTTTTCACCTCATTTTACGTGAATGTTTATCTGATCATATGCCAATATACTTGGCCATTGGTGTGTTTCACACTCTTACTTAACCCTTCTAGGGTTTCGTCATTTCATTACATACACCTTAGGTTCACTTCTTTAAAACGTATGCTAGACTTATGTGTCTATACACACAAGTCATGAGTCTTCATTCATAATTCGCTAAGTGATTCATACATTCCTAAGATTATGTAGTACAAGACTTATGTATCTTGTATATATGCCAAAATGTTGATTTTGTTCTAAGTAGGTGGCATTATTCTTGTATATTTTGTTCACGTATGACTTATGTATCTATACGGAAGATTTGGCAAGGAAACCCAAGTTTGAATCACTTGGATATCATTTATATTTTTCATTGATTTTATTTCTAGTATTCATAACATTAGAACTCTAAATTAAATATCAACTTTAACATCATATCATTAATTTCCTACTTAGTTTTTCTTTTAGGTTGGCCGAAGGGTTGTGGGTTCGAACCCCCACAACCCCTTTTTATTTTTCCTTAAATTCTCCTTGTCCCAATTTGCCTAAACCAAGAGATTGTGGGATCAAACCCCACAGCCTCTTGTATTTTTCCTTAAATTTTTGCTGGGATAGGGAGGTTGTGGATTCGAACCCCCACAGCCTGCTTATTTAATTCTTTAATTTCGCTGAAGGCTTGGGAGGTTGTGGGTTCGAACCCCCACAACCTCCTATCTTATTTTTAATTTAAATCTTCCTTAACTAGGCGCCTTGGCTGTGAGTTTGTGGGATCGAACCCCCACAGCCTCACTTTGTTTCTTAATTAATGTATGCCTTCTCCTTTTTCGGCCTTGAGGTCGTGGGTTCGATTCCCACGCCTCACGTTTTCCTTTCTTTATTTTCTCCCCTTTCGCGCGTGCCTGGAGGTCGTGGGTTCGAATCCCACGCCTCCCATTTATTTGTTTAATTATTTTTCTCCTCTTTCTCCTCCAGTTCGCGAGTTCGATTCCCCCATCCCCCTCTTTCTTATCCCTTGTCGCGAAATCCAGTAACCAAGGGTGAGGTCACAGGTTCGAATCCTGGTGGCCTCACCTCTTTAAAAAGGTATTAAATATCCAGATCTCTTTGTTAAGCTTTAGTCTAAAATTAATATCGCTTAGTTGCTGGAAATTTTGGTCACTTTTCAACCCATTTTTCATCCACGTTTTCACTTGATTCATAGAGTGCATTCACACATAATTTTAACACGTTTTTAGGTGTATCTTTTATAGATTTATTTTTCTAAAAGATTGTTATTCAATCAACCACATTTCATCACAATGAACATCACTTTGTGCATAATTTTACCACATAAAATACAAGAAATACATGTCTTACACGTCCCCAAAACAGTGGCCAAAACACACTGCCAAACGTGCACACACACACACCTCCTTTTTCGATCACACCTTTATTGTCATCTTTGTGATTTCACGCACATACACATATTCACTTTCAATACAAAAACATCATACATGCCTAAATCTACCAGCACAAAATACCCAACCTATGAAATCATTTGGGAGCTAGTGACAAGGACATGCAACGGGGAACAACCTTACTTTCGGAGTGAGTATCTTGAATCGTAAGGGGCCTCTTGGGAAAGGGACCAAGAGAGAAGAAACCCATACCTTAATTTTCTTGTTCAAACGTGAAGTTTCTTCCCAAAATCCTCTCCAAAAATCAGTCCAAGCTTCCTTAAGTTTCACCACCAACTCGACGGAATCTTCTCTTTGCCCTAACGTTTTTGGTTACTTTGTTTTTCTTAAAATTTCATGTGAGTTCTTCAAGTGTGAAGAACTCTTAATATTATTTCAGTTCTTCAAGTTGTTTTGGCAGAAACAAACGTGAGAGAGGTGATGAAACGTGAGAGAGTTTGTGAGAGAGTGACACGTGTGAAGTTGTTTAGGCTTAGATAATGACTTAGTCAATTTAGGACTCTCCTTAATAATTAAAAATATGATTTTTCCTTTTATTTTAAATCAGCTAATAAATAATAAATATAAATTAATTACATTCATTTATGAATTTAAATAAAACAATTTAAATCATTGCTTCCACCTAGGTTCGAACCCGGGTGGAGCAAGACTCCACTCCAAGAGCTCAATTTCGGCTCTCTCTCCCCAAATTTCCCTTCCATCTTATTAAATAATTAATTAATTATATATTTAGGGTAATTAAGATATTACCCTTAGCATGGTAAAAGACCATTTTACCCCTAGACCCTAAAAACTTAAGATTTCTTCTTTTTAAGTCCGATAAAGAGTCCTTCGATTAAATCTTCGTTTTCTAGAGACTTACTTGGTTGGTTCCAAACTTTCCAAGCTCAACTAACTCCCCAAGTTAGTTGGCTTGGTCGTAGTAAGGGTTCTGAGGTCTGGTTCTACGCGTATAAATCTGTGTGAACCTTGGTCTAATCGCAAGCATTCTTGACACCATAAACATTTCTTATCTTCTTCATTTTTTAGGGTTGTTACAATGCACAAGCCAGGGCCGATACGGCAGTCTACCACCAATGTCGTCGAGCCAATTCAGCTTGTCGTTGGCCAATGTCAGTTGCCCGAAGCAAGTAGGCCTTGGCTAATGCTGCGAGCGAACGGTCACCCTAACGGCACGCCACAACTTATGTTGCCTGCTGTTGGCCAATGTCTCTTTTCCAAAGCGCACCGACCTTGGCTGACTCTGCCTGACATAGGCCGATGCAAAGGTTGCCCGGCCGATGCAAAGGTTGCCCAGCTGATGCTCACACACCACGACCAATGCCTGCATACCTTGGCTAATGCTGCGTTCAATTAGCCAACGTTGCTTGCCAGATGCACACATGCCACAATTTCAACAATTTTTTTAATTGTTATTTTTGTTATGTAATCCCTAAAGTGGGTAATTCATGAATGAAAATATGAAAAAAATCTAAAATTAATTCCAAGAATTCAAAAATAAATATAGTACCCTCAAATTCATCTATTTAAACATTTTTTAAAATTTTTTATTTTTGTTGGTAATGCCGAAAATAGGTAATTCATTATTAGAAAAAATTAAAAATATGGAAAAAATAAAATAAAACATTAACGCCATAAATTCAAAAAAAAAAGTAACATTTAATCAAACACTTTCAACATTATTTTTACTTTTATTTTTGTTCGGTAATATCTAAAATGGGTAATTTATGAATAAAAATATAGGAAAAATATTTTTTTTTAAAATATAAAATTTACTCCAAAAATTCAAAAATAAATATAGTAACCATAAATTAAACAATTTCAAATATTTTTTTTTAGTTTTTACTTTTATACGGTAAATCTCGAAAAGTGTAATTCATTTATAAAATAGGAAAATATAAAATTGACGCCAAAAATTCACAAATAAAAATTGTAACCTTAAATTCAACAATGTCAACAATTTTTTGATATTTATTTTTATTTCGTATGATGTCGCTTCCTAGATGCGCACAAACCACATTAGATGCGTAAAGACCTTCACAGATGCTTCCTATTGCTGGTCAACGTCGCCTTGTCGATGCATGAAAGATCACAACAATGTCGCCCAATCGATGCGCCCACACAACGACTAATTTTTGCAAGCCTTGGCTGATGTGTCCTGCCATTGATTGAGGTCGCCTGGCTGATGCATGTAGGTCACGAAGAATGTCACTAATTCGATGCCTACACGCCATAGGTGATGCATGTATACCTTGGCTATTTCTTCTTGCCGTTAGTTATTGTTGCTTTGCTGATGCGTGTAGGCCACAAACGATGTCACCTGGCCGATGTGCTCACCTATGGTTAAAGTAACCCAGTCGATGTGCACACTACATGATTGATACATGGAGGCCCTGGCTAATGTTGCAAGTTGTTGGACATCGTCACTTGCCATATGCGCACATGCCACGCCCGTGCATGGATGCCCTAGATAATTCCGCATGTCATTTGCCGATTACGCTTGCAGATACCCACATTCCACATTTATGCTTGCAGGCCTTTGCTGAAGTTGCATGCCATTGGCCAAAGTCTGTTGTCAGTTGCCCACACGTCACGTCAGAATGCAGGACTTGGTTTATGTAACCTGCCGTTGGCTGACATCAACAGAGCAATGTGTGCAGGCTAGAGATGGTGCTGGCAGGCCACATCTGATGTTCGCATACCGATGTCAGAAAGCTACAGACGATGTTTGGAGGCCACATTTGATGTTGACAGACCGATAAGTGTACACTACGCATGATGTTGGCACCATTCGACATAGGCATACCAATATGTGCCGGCTGCGGCGCGATGATGGTAGCCCACTTTCGGCGTCAGCTGGCCATTGTGTGCATTCAAAAGGGAATGTGGGCTGCCCACATAAGACGTCAGAGGACCATTGTGGGGAGGCCAAAGGCGATGCAAGAATGCCATGCTCGATGTTGACTGACAGTGTGTACATGCCAAAGTTGATGCGTGAAAGAAATATTGGATGTTAGCTGACTGTTGTGTGAAGGACAAGAGCGATACGAGTAGTCCTCGCCCGACAATAACTGAGTGATGTGCACAAGACATGGCCGATGCATGCATTCCACAGCCAATATTAGCTGATCAACGTCCACAAGCCAAGACCGATGCGGTCACTCAACGACTTATGTTTCCTGGACGATGCTTATTGCCATTGGCCGATGTAGCTTGCCTGAAGCGCACATTCCTTGAAAGATACTTCATATCGTTACACGACATCAATGTCACCAGTCGATGTGCACACACCATGGCTCATGTGTATAGGCCGTGGCTGATGCTTCCTATCATTGGCCGACGTCACTTGCCAAATTCGCACTAGCAACAAATGATGTTACTTTCCATTAGCTGACGATAGTTTAGTGATGTGCATAGGCACATCCAATGCAGGCAGTCCACGACAGAAGTCGGCTGAGCACTATGTAGGCTATAAGTGTAGCGGGCAGCCTACGTCCGACGTCAACTGGCTATTGTGAGCAGGAAAAGGGTGATGCGGGAAGGCCAAGCTCAATGAACACTTTGTGATGTGAACAAGCCACGACTGATGCGGCAAGTCCACGCCCGACGTCGGCTGAGCGATATGCATAGGCCATGACCGATGTGACAGTCCACGATCAATATCGTCTAGACGATATCGCTTGCCATTGGGAAATAACGCTTGCCTGAAGCACACAGTCCTTGGCTGAAGGTGCCTGTCGTTGGCATACGCTTGTGTCGCCTTGCTAATGTGCATACACCACGACTTAGGCGTGCAATATGAGGATGTTTCTTCTTACCGTTGCCAACGTCACTATCCCAGAGGGCACATGCCTTGGATGACCCTGCCTTACGTTGGCCAATTCAAATGTTGCCAAATGCACACACGGCACAACCGATGCATGTGGGCCTTTGTTGATGTTGTATTCCATTGGCCAAAGTCACTTTCGACATGTGCAATAGTCATGTCAGATGTGCACGCCTTAACTGATGCAACCTGCCATTGACCGATACCGTTTACCCAAAGACAAGAAGTCCTGGTTGATGGTGCCTGCCGTTGGCAGAAGTCGATATCGCTCAGCCAATGCACACACTCCAAAGTTTATGTTTCCATGCCTTTGATAATGTTGCATGACATTTTCCGATGTCGCTTTCTAGATGCGCACAAAACACATCTGATGCGTGAAGATCTTGGTTTATGTTGCCTTCTATTTTCTGATGTCACCTGGATGATGCATGTAGGCCACGATTGATGTCATCAAGTCGTTGTGCACACGCTACGAATGATGCATGCAGGCCTTGGCTGAAGCGGCCTATCATTTCTCCATGTCACCTGGTTAATGCACCGGCCGCGATCGATGTTGCCGAGTCGAGGCACACACGCCACGACTGATGCGTGTAGGTATTAGATGTTACTGCCTGTGATTTGGCCGATGCCTCAGGCCAAAAGTCATGTCTCTTGTCCGATGCATTCAAACCACTTCTTAATTTCCTAGCCGATGAGTACACTAAGTGATGTGCACAGGCCATGGGTGATGTGGTGCCGGTCCACGCCCGATGTCGCCCGAGCAATATATACAGGCTTGGACCAATGCGAAAATCCACGATTAGTGTTTCCTGGCCGATTCCTCTTTTCATTGGCCAATGTGGATTGGTCGATGTGCTTAGGCCACAACCAATGTTGCCTAGTTGATGCGCTTAGACCATTGATTAAGTGATCCAGCTGATGTGCATACGACACATTTGATGCTTGCAGGCCTTGGCTGATGTTAAATGTCGTTGGCCGACGTCGCTTTTCATATGCACATATGCCATGTCCGTGCATGATGGACTTGAATGATGTTGCTTACCTTTGTCCATCATTTCTTGCAAGATACACACATTCCTCATCCATGCGTGATGGCCTTGGATGAAGCCGCATGCCATTGGACGATGTCTTTTGCCTGATGCGCACATGCCACGACAAATACATGCAGCCCTTGGTTGATGCAACCTGTCGTTGGCCGATATCTGCAGACCGATGTGTGTAGGCTACAGACAATGCTAATAGGTCATATATAATGTCGGTAGACCGATTGTTGCAGGCTACGAATGATGATAGCAAGCCATGTTTGACATTGGCAAACTAATGTGTGCAGGCTATGGACGATGTTGTCTGGCCACGTTCGACGTTGGCAGACCTATATGTGTAAGATAAAGATGATTTTGGTAACCCATGTACGACGTCGGCTGACCTGTGTTTAGTGAAAAGGTGATGCGGGCCAACCACGTCTTACGATTGCTGACTATGTTATGCACGCCAAAGGCGATGCGGGCACTCCACGCCCAACGTCAGCTGACAATGGTGTGCAAGAAAAAGTCAATGCGGGTGGGCAAAGCTCGACGTATGCTGACCATTGTATGCAGGAAAAAGGTGATGCAGGCAGGACACAACAAAGGTCAGTTTCCACGCCAAGGAAGATGCGGGAAGTCCACGCCCACAACGGCTAAAAAATGTGCACGAACCACAAACCTCACGAGCATTTTATGGACGTCATCGGTTGAGCAAAGTGCAGGTTACGGCGGATGCGGGTAGCCCACGTCTGACGTAATCTGGACATTGTGTGTAAAACAAGGGCGATGGGGGAATGACATGCCCAACGAACACTAAGTTTTGTGCATAGGCCATGACAGATGCGGCTGGTGCATACCTGACGTCCTCGGAGCGATGTGCACAAGCCAGGGCGGATATGACAGTCTACCACCAATATCGCCTGGCCAATGCCTCTTGTCGTTGGCCAATGTCGATTGCCCAAAGCAGAATGCCTTGGCTGATGCTGCCATCTGTCGGACGATGCCAATGTCTCCCTACTGACACACCATAACCTATGTTGCCTACTGTTTGCCAATGTCACTTTCCCGAAGTGCACCTGCCATAGCTGATAATGCCTGACGTAGGCTGATGCAAAGGTCGCCAAGGCGATGCACACACGCCACGACCAATGTGTGCAAGCCTTGGATGATGCTGCGTTCCATTGGCCAACTTTACTTGTCAGATGTGCACATGCCATGTTAGATGGGTGTAGGCCTTGGCTGATGTTATCTTCCATTGGCAAATGTTTCTTGCCCGAAGCACACAAGACTTGGCTAATGGTGCCTCCTATTTCCGACGTTGATGTCGCTAAGCCGATTCACACACGCCACGGGTGAAGTATGCATGCCTTGGATGATGTTTTATGTCGTTGTCTGACGACCCTTTCTAGATTTGCACAAAGCATGTCAATTGCGTGAAGACACTAGTTGGTGCTGCCTGTCGTTGGCTGAAGTCCCTGTCCAATGCATGTAGGCCATGACCAATGTCTCCTAGAGTATGCGCATACGCCATGGCTAATGAGTACAAGCCTTGGATGATGCTTACTAACATTGGTCGATGTTACCTGGACGTTGTGTACAGTCCACGACTGATGCTACCGATTTCATGCGCACACTCCATGACTAATACATGCAGGCCTTCGCTAGTATTGCTTGCCGTTAGCAGATATCTCTTGGTTGATGCACGCAAGTTACAACTGATGACATCATGCCAATGCGCTTAGACCATGGCTATACTCTTCCCACCGATGTGCACATAACATGGATGATGTATGCACGTCTTGGCTGATGTTGCATTCCGTTAGACGACGTCTCTTCCCAGATGCGCACATGGCACGTCTATGAATGCAGGCCTTGGCTGAAATTCCATGCAATTGGCTGACGTCGCTTGATAGATGAGCACATTCCACGTTCGATGCGTTCAGGTCTTGGCTAATTTGCTTGTCGTTGGACGACATCTATACACCGATGTGTGCAGTCTACGGATGATGCTAGCATGCCACATCCGATGTCGGCAAACCGATGTGTACATGCTATAGACGATGCTGGCAGGCCACATTCAGTGCTGGTAGAGCGATGTGTGAAGGCTGCGGAACATGTTGTCATGCCACGTTCGACGTCGGCAGTCCGATGTCTGCAGGCTTCGGACGAGGTGGGAAGCCCATGTCCAACATCGACTAACCATTTTGTGCAGCCCAAATGCGATTCGAGCATACTTTGTGTGATGTCGGCTAACAATTGGGTGCAAAGAAAAGGTGATGAGGGCATGGAATGCCTGATGTCGGCATACCATTGTGTAAAGACCGAGGGTCTGATTCGTGCATTGCACGCCCAACAATGACTAAGCGATGTGCACAAACCATAGCCGATGCGGGCAGTCCACAGCCAACATCGACTAACTGATGTGCACAGGCAACGACTGATGTGTGCAGGCCTTGGCTGATTCTTCGTGCCTTTGCCAGATGTCGCTTTCCAAATGTGCACATGCCACGTTCATGCATAGAGGCCTTAGTCGATGCCGAATGCTATTGGCCGACGTCACTTTCCAGGTACGCACATTCCACATCCATGTGTGCAGGCCTTGTTAAAGTCTCATGTAATTGGTTTACGTCACTTACCAGATGCGCACATGCCATGTCATATGTGTGCAGGATTTGGCTGATGTTGTATTTAGGACAAGGGAGATTCAGGCATTCCACACCCTACAATGACTTAGAGATGTGAACAAACCACGTCCGATGCGGAAAGTCCACTGCCAGCGTCGCCTTACCGTTGTCGCTTTCTGTTGGCCGACGTCATTTTCCCTAATCACACATGTCTTTGTTTATGGTGCATGTCGTTGCCTAATGCCGATGTTGCCCAGCAGATGTGCACACGCCATGACACATGCGTGTAGGAGTTGGCTTATATAACCTTTCGTTGGCCGACGCTGCTTTCCCGATATCCACATGAAACATCTAATGTGTGGCCCACTTGGAGCTATTGATTATTCTGCGTGGATTTTGACTTAGAGTAGTAGACATCATTTTTTCCAAAGATTCATAATGAACGTGTACAACCTAAATATGCACGTTTGAATGTACAAACACACATTAGCTTCCAAAAATAACTTTTTTTATTTAAAAAATAGTTTTCAACCATTTTTTTCGATTAATCACAAAATCAGTAATTGATTAGTAAAACATAGGAAAAATGAAAAAACTATAAAAATCACGCCAAAAACTTACAAATAAATATAGTAACCTTAAATGCAATAATTTTAACAATTTCTTAATTCTTATTTTTATTCGATAAATCTAGAAAATGAGTATTTTTTGGATAAAACTAGGAAAATGATGAAAAATATAAAATTAACCCCAAAAACTCACAAATAAATATAGTAGCCTTAAATTCAACAATTTCTACAATTTTTTAATTGTTATTTTTGTTTGGTAAATCCCTAAATTGGGTGTTCATGAATAAAAATATGAAAAAAAATATAAACTTAATTTCAAAAATTCAAAAATAAATATAGTAACCTCAAATTCATCTATTTCAACATTTTTTAAATATTTTTTTATTCGGTAATCCCTAAGATAGGTAATTCATTAATAGAAAATATGAAAAAAAATTAAAATATAAAATATTTACGCAAAAAATAAACAAATAGATATAGTAACATTGAAACCAACACTTTCAGCATTTTTTTACTTTTTATTTTAGTTCGTCAATCCCTAAAATGGGTAATTCATGAATAAAATAAAGGAAAGACGTTTTTTTAAAAATATAAAATTAACTCCAAAAATTCAGATTGAATAGAGTAATGATAAATTCTACAATTTAAATAAAAAAATTTAGTTTTTACATTTATACGATAAATCTCGAAAAAGGGTAATTTATTAATAAAAATAGGAAAAATATAAAATTAACACAAAACATTCACAAATAAATATAGTAACCTTAAATTCAAAAATTTCAACAATTTTTTAATATTTATTTCTGTTCGATAAATCATGGAAATGGTTAATTAAGCAATAAAAATAGGGAAGACATAACCAATATTATAAAATTAACGCCAAAAATTCACAAATAAAATTTATTGGAGGTTGTTTGTCTA
Organism: Solanum sitiens; assembly: GCA_016801875.1. Classification (NCBI taxonomy): domain Eukaryota; kingdom Viridiplantae; phylum Streptophyta; class Magnoliopsida; order Solanales; family Solanaceae; genus Solanum; species Solanum sitiens. The sequence goes on from JABWTJ010000258.1 coordinate 386,897, forward strand.
ACAAGTGCAAGCCATAAATGATGTTGGTAGGCAAGTCCAACGTCGCCTGATCGAAGTGTGCAGGCCATAGGGGATGTGCTAGGCCACGCTTGACGTCTGCAGACCGATGTGTGTAGGCTAGAAAGTATGTTGGTTGGTCATGTCCGACGTCGGCATATCGATGTGTGCAGGCTACAGCCGATGCTGGAAGACATGTCCAACATCGACTGACCGATGTGTGCAGTCTAGAGACGATATGTGTATGCCACGTAAGATGTCGGTTGACTTTTTTGTGCAGGCCAAAGCAGATGCGGTCAAGCCATATCTAACGTCAGCTGACCATTGTGTGCAGGCCAAAACCGATTTGTGAAGGCAACGTCCCACGTCTGTAAATCGTTGTGTGCAGGCCTAAGGAGAAGTGGGAAAGCCAAGCCAGACGTCGGGTGACTATTTTTTCTGGCAAAAAGGCGATGGGCGCAGGCAACGTTCGATGTTGCCTAACTGTTGTTTGTAGGCCAAGGGCAACGCCGACAGTCCATGCCACAGGTTATGCGTGCATGCCTTGGAAAATTCTACAAGCCTTTGTCTGATGCCGCTTGCTAGATACGCTCAAACCATGTTAGATTCGTGAAGACCTTCACTAATGCTGCCTATTGTTGTCCAACGTAGCCTTGTCGATGCATGAAGGCTTACAATAATGTCACCCAATCGATGCGCCCACTCCACGGCTGATTCGTGCAAACCTTGTCTAATTCCCACTGATCGATGTCGCCTGACTGATGCATACAGGTCACGAACAATGTCACTGAGTCGATGCCAACACGCCACAGCTGATGTATGCAGACCTTGGCTATTGCTGCTTGTCGTTAGTTCATGTCGCTTTTCTTAAGCGTGTAGGCTACAACCGATGTCACCTGACTGATGCGCTCACACCATAGTTGAAGTCAACCAGTTGATGTGCACATGACATGATCGATGCATGCAGGACTTGGCTGATGTTGCACGTCGTTGGTCGATGTCACTTGCCATATGGGCATATGCCACGTCCGTGCATGGAGGCGCTGGCTAATTCCGCATGCCGTTGGCCAATATCTCTTGCGTGATATGCACATTTCATGATTCTGCTTGCAGGCTTTGGCTGAAGCCGCATGCCATTGTCCAACGTCCCTTGCCAATTGCCCACAGGTCACATCAGATGCATGCGGGATTTCGTTGATGCAACCTGTCGTAGGCCGACATTAGCACACCGACGTGTGAAGTCTACAGAAGATGCTGGCAGGCCATATCCAACGTCGACAGACCGATGTGTGAAAGCTACGGACGATGTTTGGATGCCACGTTCGACGTCGACAGACCGATGAGTTTACGCTACGGACGATGCTGTAAAGTACCATTCTATGTAGGAAAACCAAAGTGTGCAGGCGATGGTTGCAGCCCACGTTAGAAAATTGTATGCAGGACAAGAGTGATACGGGTAGTCCATGCCTGACAATGACTGAGCGATGTGCAAAAGCCACAGCTGATGCGGGAATTCCACAGTCAATGTCGGCTGAGCGACATGCACAAGCCACGGCTGATACGGGCAATCAACGACTAATGTCTACTGGACGATGCTGCTTGCCGTTGGCAGACGTCATTTTCCCGAAGCGCGCATTCCTTAAGAGACTCTTCCTATCAATACACAACACCTATGTCACCCTGTCGATGAGTACACACCATGGCTCATTCTTATAGGCCTTGGCTGATAGTGCCTGTCATTGGCAAACATCACTTGCCCAATCTCACTAGCGATAGACGATGTTACCTTCCCTTTGACTAGCTTAGCATGTGCCCAATCATAATCGAAGCAGGCCGATGCGGGCAGCCTACGTCCGACATTGGCTGGCCGTTGTGTGTAGGCCAAGGGTGATACGGGAAGGCCAAGCCTGATGAACACTAAGTGATGTGCACAGGCCACGATTGATGTCGTAGGTACACGCCCGATGTTGGCTGAGCGATGTGGACAGGCCATGAACGATGTGGCACTCCACGACCGATGCAGCACTCCACGACCAATATCATCTGGCCGATGTCGCTTGTTGTTGGCTGATGACGCTTCCTCAAAGCACACAGTCCTTTGATGAAGGTGCATGTTGTTGGCATACATTGATGTCACCTTGCTAATCTGCACACACCATGGCAGAGGCATGCAATCCAGGGATGCTGCTTCTTACCGTTGGCCAACGTCACTTACCCAAAGTGCACATGCCTTATCTGACGGTGCTTGACGTTGGCCAATGAAAATGTAAACCAGTCGATGCACACACGTCACGATCGACGCGTGCAAGCCTTTGTTGATGATATATTCCATTGAACAACATCGCTTTCTACATGCGCACTAGTCATGTCGTATTTATGCATGCCTTGACTAATGTTGTCTATTGTTGGATGAAGTCATTTGCCCGAAGACAAAAAGTCCTGGATGATGGTGCCTGCCATTGGCTGAAGTCGATATCCCGCAGCCGATGAAGATACGCCACAGGTTATGCGCCCCATGCCTTGGTTGATGTTGCATGAAAATGGCCGATGTCACTTTCTAGATGCGCAAAAAACAAATATGATGCGTGAAGAACTTAGCTGATGTTGCATGTCTTAGAATATGTCGCCTGGCTGATGTACGTAGTCCACGACTAATGTCACCACGTCTTTACGCGCACACTACGACTGATGCGCGCAGGCCTTGGCTGAAGCAGCCTGCCATTTGTCGATGTCGCCATGACAATGCACCGGCCACAACCTATGTGGTCGAGTCAATACACACATGCCACGACAGACGCGTGCAAGTCTTTGATGTTGCTGCCTGTCATTTGACCGATGCGCGCATGCCAAAAGTGATGTCTCATGTGAGGTGCACTCAAACCACTGCTTAAGTTGCCTAGCCTATGTGCACACAACATTGTTGATACGTGCAGGCCTTAGTTGATGCTCCGACATTGCTTACAATGCGCCTGCCATTTCCCGACTTCAGTTTCTACATACACAAATTTCTTGTGCGTATGTGCAGGACTGACTTAAGTCGTATGCCATTGGTCGATGTAGTTTGCAAGATGTACACATGCCACATCACATGTGTGCAGGCCTTGGTTGATTGGGCTCGCCTTTGGCCAACATCTTCAAAATCATGTGTGCATGCTACAAACGATATTGACAGCCACATTCAACGTCGGTAGACCGATGTGTGCAGGCTATGGAAGCTGATGTCAGGCAACGTTTGACGTCGTCAAACTGATGTGTGCAGGATATAGACGATGTTTTCAGGCCAATGTTTTACGTTGACAAACTGATGTGTGCAGGATGCGGATGATGCTGGCAACCCATGTCGGACATCGGCAGACCCTTGTGTGCAGGCCAAATGAGATTTGAGTAGACCACGTCCGATGTCAGTTGACCATTGTATGTAGTCCAAAGGCGATGCAGGAAGGCCACGCCCAGCGTCGACTGATAATTGTGTGCAGGCCAAAGGCGATACAGAGAGGAAACACCCAAAGTTAACTAACCGTTGTGTGCAGACCAAGGGCGATGCGGCAAATCCATGCATGATAATGACTGAGCAATGTGCAAAAGCTACGGCCGATGCAGGCATTCCACAACCAACGTTAATTGAGCGATGTACAAACAACCAATGTTTCCTGGCAGATGTCGCTTGCCGTTGGATGACGTCGCTTTCTTGAAGTACACATGTCTTGGTTAATGTTGCCTATCGTTGCCGAACGTAGATGTTGTCCAGCTGATGTGCACATGCCACGGGTAATGCGTGTAGGTCTTTGTTAATGCTACCTTTCGTTGGCCGATATTGCTTCCCTGATGCTCACTGGATACGAATGATTCTTCCACCGTTGGACGACGCTAATGTCGCTTTCCAAGTGTGTACGTGCCACGTTTAATGCATGCATGCCTTGGTTGATGCCGCCTGTATTTTGCTGACGTCGTTTACCAAATACCCACGTGCAACATAAAATGTGTGGCTAGATGGAGCACTTGATTCTGTAACTCGGATTTTGACTTAGAGGAGTTCTTATCATTTTTTCCAGAGATTCATAATGACCATGTAAAACCCAAAGATGCACATTCTAAGGCACAAACAAGCATTAGCTTCCACAAATAACTTTTTTGTATTTGTTTGGGTTATCCCAAAAATAAGTAATTGATTAATAAAACATCTGAAAAATATAAATATAATGCCAACAATTCACAAATACATATAGTAACCTTAAATTCAACAATTTCAAAAAAAATTCAATTTTTATTTTTGTTCAGTAAATCCAGAAAATAAGTAATTGATGAATAAAAAATAAAAAATATATGACAAAATATATAATTAGCGCCAAATTTTCATTAATAAATATAGTAATCTTAAATTCAATAATTTCACTATTTTTTTAATTTTTAATTTTTGTAAGGTTAATCTTGAAAAAAAAGAAAAAATTTAAGAAATATAAAATTAACGCCAATAATTTACAAATAAATATGTTAATCTTAAATTCTATAATTTCACTGATTGTTTTGAAAATATTTTTTTTGTTAAATCTTGAAAAAATTGTAATTCATGAATAAAAAATATGGAAAAAATATAAAATTAACTCTAAAAATTCACAAATAAAATTTTAACCTTAAATTGCTCAATTTAAACAATTTATTTAATTTTTAGTTTTTTCGGTTCATCCTTCAAAATGGGTAATTCATTAATAAAAAATAATAAAAATATAAAATTAGTTACAAATATTAACAAATAAATATAGTTATTGTTATAAACAATTTGTATTATAGTGAATGTCTAATTATGTGGAGTCCTTTTACGATATGGTTAGGAATCCTACTTGGGGACAAAGTTAAGTTTTCCCTATAAATAAAGGGTTTTCCTTCATTGTAAAGAAGATCGATGAATCCTGAATATACTTCAAGATGAATAAAAAGTCTTTTCTCTTCTCCCTACTTTATTCGTTTTCCAAATTTATACAATTTCATAACACGTTATCAACATGATTGTTCTATTTTTAAAGAATTATGATAGAAGACGGAAAACTTGCAAAAGAGATCTTGCATAAGTTATGCAATAAAGTTCTTATATTCAAGGTATGATTTATCTTTACGTTATAATTATTTATGTGACAAATCTGGAGTTACCATCTGGAGTAAGTATTTAAAGAGACTTGTAGCCTTTTTATACGTTTAATTTTAACCAGTTGGGAAGATAATTTCTTAAGGGTATGTGATCTACTAAATTATATCTATTACCTACTAATGTTGATTGTAAGAAATCAATCTCAATTTTGTGTGTAATTAAAATATACGACCATATTGATGATCATTAAAAGTTATTAATTACAATTATGGTGAAGGCTTGAGGTTGAGCCTCATTATGGGTAAGACGATAAATTTAAGTTTTATCGCACCAAAAGAATAAGATGATAAATTTACTTTCAATCGCACCAAAAGGGTAAGACATTGGGTTAAAGTTCTGGCGCACCATGTTGAGAAGATATTGGGTGCAAGTTCCATCGATTTATGGCCTAAGACATTTTTATATGGATAAGACATTGAATTTGAGTCTTAATGCACCATATTGATGATATAATAATGACAAAAGAAAACTAATGTGTTTTTGATGAGAAGTCATGAAATTTACTGAATTTGCTCAATTACTAAAGTGAATGTGGTAGTGCATAATATGTTCGAAAGAAGACAAGTGATTGAATAATGCACATAGATATGGAATGAGGTATTAAAGCTATCATTATTTGATATGCTCACATATTTGTTTTTCATTCATGAAGAATGAGAACTTTTGATAAATGCTAAAAATATAGATCCCTTCTCTAAAGGGAACGAGGGGTAAGACAGCATGCTAGGCATGGAAAAGATTACGACCTTTGGTCAATGATGTGGTATCACCAAGAATGTCTCTAAGAAGATATGTATTATAGAAAAGTTTCATACTTTATCTTCAGGCTTGTATTGGACAAGAATTAATGCAATTGAGGCATATTCTATAATAAATAAGAAGTATACTAATTTCAATATTTTCTTAATTTGGCATGATTGTCTGGGACATCATTAGTCTATAATGTTTAGACGAATTATGGAAAATTAAAATGGACATCCATTGAACCTAAAAGTTCTTTTAAATGGTGAATGTTCTTGTAATGCTTGTTATCAAGGCGAGTTAATTGTGAGAAAAAAAAAGTTGAGATTGAATCCCATGCTTTCTAGGAACGTATACAGATATGTGTGGACCTATTTATCCACCTAGTTGATTGTTTAGATACTTAATGGTCCTAATATATGTTTCTTCTAGATGGTCTCATGTGTACATATTGTTATGTCGTAACTTGATGTTTTCAAAAGTATTGACAGCAATTATAAGAATACAGACACAATTTTCTTATAATCAAATTAGTCTATTCAGTGATGGGATCACTACTTATCTTTAGAAGAGGTAGAGTAATTGAGAATAAATAAATAAATATAAAATTTACTCCCGGAGTATTAAAATTGCAATTTACTCATATAATAGTAAATTAGAAGTTAAAGCAAAAGGAACATGGCATAGTAAACTTGGAGTTTACAATTTTATTAGTTGGCATGAATAATTTGATCATCTCAAAGATGTGCATATTGAGTAATATACATACATTGAAGAAATAGAAGATTTTTTATGAGTTGTTTATGTTGCTTGTTCTAGTGATAAATTGATTGGATCAACTAAAGTTGAGACTAAATCTCTAAATTCTGAAAAGTTTAAAAGGTGAATATGGGCCCGTTTACCTATCATGTGATACGATAAAGCGATGCATCTATAATATAATCACATGTGCATTTGTTGTCAACTTGCAATTTGACATTCGCGAAATTGTTTGTGCAAGATAATTGAGCTAAATGCACAAGTTTCAGAATATGAAATCAAGATAATTCATCTTGATAATATTGATAATATATAAGATGATGTGACATTAAATGTCTCACATAGTGAATCATTGCTTATGAAAATAAAGTTTCATGTGTTGATCTGAAATATGATATTACATACAAACGTAATTATATGAATCAAACCAATGAATTATGATCAATTTTTCTGTTAATTGATTTATGGTCATGGATCAAATAATTTTCATCTGATAATTTTGCTGTGCAATATATGATTAATGAATATATTATGATGCACAAACATAGATTCTCTAAAAGATTGAGATATATGTTAGTTTGTCCAACATAAGGGAGAGATTAGAAGCAACACAAAAGTTGTAAATACTCCTATTGAATGTCCCTTAAGGATAGAGTCTACGACATGCATGAAGCATGATAGACTAATCAATTCTAAGTAAAATAATCCTTGAAAAAGGGGGAGGATCCAAGAATCAAAATGATCATAATAAGGAGATAATGTGCTCTTGGAGAGCCTACGACAAAACACTTTATGAAACCTCATGAGAGGGGTAGCTAACTAAAAATAATGAAGTCAATGAGATCTCAATAAGTTACGTCATATTGTGAATTGATACAAAATGATATATAGTTGCCGATATCTTTGATACATCTATTAAAGTATGCTGGTGTAGAAATAATTATTAAGTGAAAAGTGGAATGGTGTATCTTTGTAAGCATAAAGCTTATTTGACTTGCAATCTAGGCACTAGTAGATGTCATACATCTAATATTGAATGGTATCACTTGACAAAACTGATATGAAAATATCCAATGGGTTTGAAATCTAGCATATACAAGGTTTTGGAAAACTTGTTTATCATCCTCATAAGGATTAAATAGATTCAAAATGCATAGAGCATATACAAGTATTATTATGCAAGTTGATGATAGAATTGAAACTCTTAATGAGTTTTCAAACAACAATAGATTATTTGCTTAAAAAAGTTGAAATAAGTAACTTGGAGAAATCTTTGATCATGAATGGAGGAGATAGAAGGAAGCATATTTCGTCAAAGTTTTTCTACACTCATGATCTCCCAAGAATGGTAATATCAACATGCAACAGGTTTGTACAAGTTATAATATAGTTTATTTATCCACCAAGTCTCTACCATTTACAACTTTCAAGAAGATACAAGCTTGTAAAACAAAGATTCAAGTCTTTGGATTGATGTTCTCATTAGGGGGAGTTAATACGTGATGTACTCTTTTTTCCTCATAAGGTTTTGTCCCATTGGGTTTTCCTTGTAAGGTTTTTAATGACGAATCCATAATGCGTATAATTAGATATGTGTACTCTTTTTCCTTCACTGGATTTTTTCCTCACTGAGTTTTATCTAGTAAGGTTTTAACGAGAAACATAATCTACAGCCATTCAAGGGGGAGTGTTATAAACAATTTGTATTATAGTGAATGTCTAATTATGTAGAGTCCTTTTAGGATATGGTTAGGAATCCTACTTGGGGACAATGTTAAGTTTTCCCTATAAATAAAGGGTTTTACTTCATTGTAAAGAAGATCGATGAATCCCGAATATACTTCAACATGAATAAAAATTCTTTTCTCTTCTGCCTACTTTATTCGTCTTCTAAATTGATATAGTTTCATAACAGTTATCATAATTTCATGAATTTATAAACTTTATTTTTGTTTGTAAAATCCCAGAAATTGGTAATTAATTAATCAAAAAAAGGAAATATGAAAAAATTATAAAATTAAAGACAAAAAGTCGCAAATAAATATTGTAACCTTAAATTAAAAATTTCTGAAATTTTAATTTTTAAAATGTGACGTAAAAATACAAATCCATAAAAATAAATTTTAAAAAATGAATCAAAATCAGAACTATATGAAAATGCTTGAAAATACTTCATAAGATGTGGAACTTATGATGGAGTACATATTTGTACAAATAAAAATAGTTTTAATATTGTACGAACCATAAACAAAATGAATTGGTACGAATCAACAACGTGAGGTGGAAACATTGGGAATAAATGATGAAAAATATATGAATATTTTGTTAGGTAGGAAGGGCGTTTCACACTCTTTTGATTTTTGTACAGAATGGACATCCGTACGTTTTCGACTAGACCTCGATTAATATCATTGCATGCGATGTTGCTCCTTTACCAAGTGCAAGCCACAAACGATGCGGGTAGGCACTTCCGATGATGGTTGTCCGATGTTTTCTTGCCACAGGCAATGTTGCCAGTACACGTTTGACGTTGGCAGACCGATGTGTCCACACTACAGACGATGTTGACAGGCCTCGTCCAACGTCGGCAAACCAATATACGCAGGCTACAGATTATGATATAAGGAAACATCTGACGTCGGTTGACCAATGTTTGAAGACCACATATGATAGTTGCAGCCCACGTTTGAAGTTAGCTGACCATTGTGTGCATGCAAAAGGAGATGCAGGCAAGGTACGTTTTATGTCACCTGACCATTGTGTGTAGGCCAAAGGCGATGCAGGTGGGTCACGTCCGACGTTAGCTGTCTATTTTGTGCAGGCCAAAGGCTATGCAGGAAATTAAGGCTCGACGTCGGCTAACCAATGTGCAAGCCATAGGATATTGGGGCAGGCAATGCCCGATGTCTCGTGACCAAAGTTTGCAAGTCAAGAGTCATGCGGGAAGTCCACACTAACGATAGATGAGCGATGTGGAAAAGCCACAATAGATTCGGAAGTCCACGACTGAAGTCTGCTGAGCAATGTGCAGGCTACGACCAATGAGGGCAGCCCATGTCTGACATCTACTGGCCGTTGTGTGCAGGCCAAGGGCGATGGGGCAAGTCAATGCCTGACGACTGCTGAGTGATGTGCAAGGACCACAACCGATGCGGACAGTCCATGCATGACATTTGTTTAGCGTGTGCACAGGGTACGACTGATGCGGCTGTCCACGACCAATATAGACTGGATGATACCGTTTGACATTGGCCGATGTCGCTTCCCAGAAGAACACTAGGACCTGCCGATGTGCACACGCCACGACTGATATGTGCAGGCCTTGACTCATGCTGCCTACCGTTGGCCAACATCGCTCTCTCAAATAGCACAGGTCTTGGCTAATGCTTCGTGACGTTGGACAATACAAATGTCGCCCAACCGATAAACACATGCCACAGATAATTCGTGCAGGACCATGTTTATGTTGAATTATATTGTCCAACGTCGCTTTCTGAATGCGCATATGCCAGGTCATATGCATGTAGACCTTGGCTGAGGCTGCTTGTCGTTGGCCGATGTCACTTTCCCAAAGTGCACAAGCCTTGGCTTATGGTGCCTGCCGTTGGTTAACGTAGATGTCACCCAGCCGATGCACAGATGCCACAGGTTATTCGTGCATACCTTGGATAATGTTGCATGCCATTGTTCGATGATGCTTCCCATATGCGCACAAACTACGTTAGATGCATGAAGACTTTGGCTTATGTTGTCTGTCGTTAGTTGACATTGCCTTGTCGATGCATGCATGCTTAAACAAATGTCACCGAGTCAATGCACACACGCCACTGCTGATGTTTTCAAGCCTTGGCTGATGTTGCCAGCCATTGGTCGAGGTCGCCTAGCAGATGTATGTAGGCCTCAACCTATGTCACCGAGTTAATGCGCACACGCCACAGCTGATGCGTGTAGACCTTTGTTGTTGCTGCATTATGTTAGATGATGTTGCTTTGGCAATGCATGCATGCCACAACCGATTTTTTCTAGAAGATGCGATAAGACCACGACTGAAGTCACCCAGCTGATGTGCACATGACACGACTGATGCGTGAAGGTCTTGGCAGATGTTGCATATCATTAGATGAAATCATTTGCCAGATGAGCACATGCCACAGTCGTGCATGCAGGCCTTGTATGATGTCGCTTTCTAGATGCGCAAAAAACATATCTGATGCGTGAAGACCTTGACTCATGCTGCCTGTCATAGCCGATGTCGCCTGGATGATGTCTGTAGTCCAGGACCGATGTCGCCAATTTGTTGCGCACAGGCTACGATTGATGCGTGAAGGGATTGGCTGAAGCAGTATGCCATTTGTCGATGTCACCATGTTATTGTGCTGGCCCCAACCGTGTCATCAAGTCAATACAAACATGCCACAGCAGATGCGTGCAGGTCTTTGATATTGCTGCCTGTTGTTTGGTTGATGCGCGCAAGGAAAAAGTGATGTCTCATGTCTTATGCACTCAAACGACTGCTTAAGTATCCTAGCATATGTGCACATAAAATTGTTGATACGTGCTGGCCTTATCTTAAGCTCTCACATTGCTTGCATTACGCCTGCCATATCCCGACATCACTTGCTAGATACACACGTTTCATGTGCGTACGTGCACGTCTGGCTGAAGTCGTATGCCATTGGTTGATGTAGCTTGCAAGATGTTCACATGCCACCTCAGATGTGTGCAGGCATGCTGATTAGGCATGCCTCTGGACAACATATTCATAATGATGTGTGCATGCTAGGAACGATACTAACAGGCCACATTTAACGTCGGCAGACAAATGTGTGCAGGATACAAAAGTTGATGGCAGGCAATGTTTGAAGTTGGCAGACGAATGTGTGCAGGATACAAACGATGCTATCAGGACATTTTACATCGCCAAACTGATATGTGCAGGATGTGGACGATGCAGGCAGCCCACGTCGGACGTTAGTAGACCAATTATATGCAGCCCAAAGGCAATTCAGGCAGACCACGTCCGATGTTGGTAGACTATTGTGTGTAGGCCAAAGGCGATGTAGGAAATCCACGCCGGCGTCTGCTAACAATTGTGTGCAGTACAAAGTCGATGCAAAGAGGCAACACCTAACGTAAGCATACTATTATATGCAGATAAAGGGCGATGCGGGCAATCCATGCATGATAGTGCTTAGCAATGTGCAAAGTCTACGACCGATGCAAGCATTCCACGGCAAACGTCAGTTGATCAATGTGCAAAAGACACGACCAATATTTCCTGGCCAATGCCACTTTCCATTGGCTGACGTCGCTTACCTAAACCGCACATGTCTTGGTTGATGCTGCTTATCGTTGCTGAATGGTGATGTCGTCTAGCCGATGTGCACGCGCCACGGGTAATGCATGCAAGTGTTTTCTAATGTTGCCTTTGGTTGGCCGATATTGCTTCCCCGATGCTCACTGGCTACGAATGATTCTTCCATCATTGGTGACACGCCCTCAAAATGAACTAAGGTATATAGAGCCTCACATGTGCCTAAAAAGGTTAATAATAGGTTAATTAAGTTTTTAATGGTATTTATACTTTATTTGAAGTCATTTGAAGGTCAAATATCCAAGAACATCTAAGACGTTCGAAAGTTATTCTTTAGACGGGCTACTGAGTCCTTGTATGTTTGGCTTGATTTTATGTGTTTTTTGGAGTTGAGAGGCAGTGTAGTTGACCCTAGTACCTTAATAGACATGTTAAGGGTCAAAACGTCCGGGTACGACTCCCCGGGGACCACCCGAAGGGCACCCAAAGAGGACCCAAACCTTGGACTAGAGGCTACCCAAGGCAGCGAGCAGGAGCAAAATTTGGACCTTGACCTCGCGACGCATGCCTAGCACACACCTCACTGCCTCAAATTTTATTTGGGGCAGAATGGGGAGGCTGCTCAGCGACGCACAGCCCACCCCCAAATCTGGTTGCGTCGTTTTTAAGTCAATTTTGACATATCTAAGAGCCCCAATTCGTGTGGGGGTGTTTTGGTAACTCAAGGGACATTTTATTATCTGTTTTTAGGACCTTTTTAAACCCTTTCCAAAGACAAAATCCCAACACCCATTAAGAAATCAAATTCCCAAAGTTCTCTTCTATTCCAAAAAACCCCAAAACCTTCATTGAAGACCAAACTCAAGAACAAGCTATGGAGTTGGATTCTTGGAGCTTTATTCTCAGATTTTCATGGGCTTTTTAATGTATAAGGTATGGTTATACTTCATCCATAGATAATCATTCATCTATGGAGTCCTTTCAAAGGTTTTCTAAACATGAATTCTATGTCCAAAATCTTATTTTTCAATCTAGCCATGGGTTCATTCTCAAATTGATTTCAAAAGCATTCTAATGATGAATATATGTCTATCTACTGATTTTATGATGAATTTCTATCCAATTTTATGAAGAACCCATGATTCTCTTAATTTCGCAAATTAGCCTATAATGTGGGTCTTGTGATATTGACTTGATGTTTATAGAATTGTGATTAGATTGTATTAAATTGATTATTTCTATTAATTTCTATATCAATTGAATATGAATTGTGGAAGAATGATCAAATATGATCATAAGCTTTGAGATTTGGTAAGTTGACCTATTTCTTCTAATTAGCATAGAATGTACATTGAATTATGTTGATTGGTATGGTCCACCTATGGTGGCGGTGTTTACATTCTTGTACATGTTTATGTCTTATGATCATTGCCTTGAAGGCATTAGATGCAATATGAATTGATATGATCATTTTTATGGTTAGGAGTTGAGGGATTTAGCCTTGATTCTAAAAGCATGTCTAAGTGAATTGATGTTATGTGATATTATGTGTATAGTCTTCTACACTACTTGTTTAATCTAGGTGTAGAGATGATGTTATATGTATGTGAAATGATCATGGTATGGTTAGGTGTGGTCTATATTGCTAATGGTGAAGAATATCCATATAGCATGACCCCTACCCATATGAACCCTATATGAATGTGTGATCAAAGTATACTAGGAGTGTTATATTATATTGTTGAATATGTCCTTGCCTTCTTATGATTTAATGTTAGTGTGTGTAGTCTATAGTCCTCAATACTCTACATGTTTGTATGACTTGAAACTTGAAGAATGTTGTACATATGTTGTAGTCTTTAAAGGGTGGCTTCCTCAATATTATATGATAGCCATTATGTCATCATGTTGACAAATGTACACACACACACTTCATGAATATCTATGAGTAGGATAGATTCATGATGACTTAGGAAGGGATAATTCTCCTATGCATCAATACCTAATTATATGCATGTAAATTATATGATTTATGAAGTTATGAACATGTACTCCTAAATGTGTTTATGTTAAGGTAGATCTCACATACATGTACACACACACATGCATGTATGAATATGACATGATTATGTGAAAGTACATTCTCACATAAGGTATGTTCTACGGTGAATGTAGAATTCTCACCCTAGATACCTTTGAGCTATATGATATATGAGGGAGTAAGTCCCTAAGGCCTATTCTATATGAACTAATGTTATCTAAAGGCCTAACGATGTTTAAAAAGGGAGTTATTGCTTAGCACTGAAAGGGCATGTAAATGAGATGGAGGTCTCACATTAGTAAGTCCGGCATTCCACATGGGTTTCTTCACGTTAGTAAGTCTGGATTCCCAATATATGTATTGTCTCATGAGATGGAAACCCTAACGTTAGAAAGTCAAGGTTTCTAGAATCAATCTCCTTGTTCCTTAATTATGTGCCCACATAGGACTTTAGCTTAGTGGATCCACCTAGATAACCTATGTACGAATGGTTGCATCTTAGGCAAGTGTTAATCCTCTTTTTTTGTGTGGGAGTAGAACACCAAATTCCATGTAGCTCACACGGTCTATGTCGATTATGGCTATGTCTCCAGAAGGTTAATAATTAATTAAGATAATAATATGAACTTTAATCTTAAATCCTTGATGAGTGTACTTTGTATGGGAGGACTATGGACCCTACCTATACATTGCACTAGATGACTTCAACAAAGGATAGGATTGGAGTCCCTTATGAAGTAAAGACTTATATTATGTATGAGTTGTATGAATGCATATTATGTGACCTTTTTATGTTAAGATATGAATTATGACTATGCATGTGAAATACACTTATGGCTTCTAAATGGATTTACTTAGTATATGTGGGGGTATTGAACTTCATGTGTACATTGCACAAGTAAGCTTGTGAAGGGGTTATGAGGGTATTTTACCTAATACATGAACTAAGTTATTTATTACTATGGTTGTAGTAAAGGAAAGAGTCCTTATATGTTGATATGAAGTATGTGGCCTTATGTCTTGTTGTAAGTGAATATGTTATGACTTGTTGAATATGTTTTGACTTTTTGAATATATTATGACTTGTTGAGTATGTTATGCCTAGTCTAGGGTGATTTCTTAGGTACACTTGGTGGAAGTAGCATTATGGGATATTACCTACACATTGCACTAGTGTGAATTAAGAGTTGTCTTAGGTGATGGTTCTTATGTGAAGTTGATGTCTATGAGATGTTTATAACCTATGAATATATGTGCTTGCGTTATGAATCATATTATGAAAGACTATTGTAAGATGACCTCAAGGGGATACATTGCACTAAGTACACATGAGGGTTACTTAAGAAAATAAGTAAAATAAAATAGAGGTATTGTATGATGTGTATTGAATATGATTATAAGTATGATAAATGGCTTATTGTGGTATTATTCTTATTATTCATGTCTATATTATGTATGTTAACTATATTGAGCTTATATGTGCCTATGTTCATGAAGTTTACTAAAAATACATGTTGCATGATTTCAAAAGAAATGTCCTCTATAAATGCATGTTTTTGCATGGTTGTCATACTTAGTGCATTCTTGTACTAATACCATTCTTCTTCATCTTTTTACACAAAGTGTAGGTGGTGATTTCTAGAGGATGTCTCCTAGGTGAAGAGCTTTGATAGATCTTCCAAGTTCAAGAAGAGGGATCCTTATGATTCAAGGATTTCCCTATGTCAAGTTCCTATTCAATTATGTAATAGCTTAGATATTATTTTATTTTTTTAAGGGTCGTGTCCCTATTCTATTCTATTGACTTGTGTCTTAAGATGGCAAAGAGACTTAGAGTCTAACTATGTATTATGGTATATATATATATATGAAGTAATGTGCTAGCATATGATGTGCTGTGTAAAGTTTAAATTTTCCGCTATCTTTAATATTATGCAATGAAAGATGTCTAAGGGCTTTTCTTCGGCCTCCGAGAGGTCTACGACGCCGTGTTAAGATTTGAGAATACCATAACTTCTAGGGTATACCCTCTGGTCACAACAAACTTAGTATCAGAGCATAAGGTTTTGTGTTTTTTCCTTAGGTTTCAAAGTCTTGTATTGCCACGTCTAGTAGAGTCTCATTTCATTGATGGTGAGTCGCGACACATCAAATGATACGGGAGGCTATAGGACGATAGTGTTTCCCTTTTTCACTATTCTCATGTCGTGCCATAGAACTTAACTCCATAATATCTCTCTCTTATGTTTTCTTATCCGGTGGTGTTTTAGATGCGATTGATTGGAATGGTATGATGACTTAATGTTTGGGGAGAAAAGGTGAGTTTTTGATACTTACCTTGGTTTTATGGTTTGGTGAATATATGTGAAGGTGAATTTAGTATATGTGGATGTTTATGTATCTAGGTGGTTTATGAGGAAGGAGACGATATGTTGAGAAGTTATGATATGATATGGTTATAGCTTGTTAGTAGTTGTTTTGATTGAATGGAGTTCCGCTTGGAATGATGGATTGCCTTATGATTATGTTGGATGGTATCATGATGTTATGATATAGGCTTGAAAAGTCTTGGAGAATGTGGTAAATAGTGCGGAAAATGTACCTTAGTATGTGTTTAATGCTTCATAGTTGTCCTTGTGTGGATTGGAACCTTTTTGTATAGGCTTGATCTTAAGGAGGGGAGATAATGTGTTCAGCCTTGTAAGGTGATTGTGAAGTATGCTATTTAATGGGAGAACCCTTATGAATAGTTAATGATTCTCTCTATGAACCTATTCTAAGAGTGGGAAAAAGGTAGTTTTATTCCATAAGTTGGAAATATGATTATCCTAAGGTGACTTAGGGGGATGTATGGTATGTACCCCTTAGCTCTTCAAGAGAAGGAGAGAATTGAGGTTAACCTACTTGGAAGTGGTTAGTTGTCTTTTAAGCTTGAATTTAAATATGGTCAATTGAGGAAGTGCTTAGATTGTACCTAGGCATGGTTGGTTGGAAAGTTCCACCATAAATGATGACCCTCGTAGGTTTGTCTTTACTTTCCTTGACATTGATGTTTGAGGACATGATATGATTAGGCTTACCCCAAGTGGAGGATAATGTGCATAGATGGTGAGATTTTAAGTGCTCGTAATATTCCTATGATGAGTTCCCTTTTACTTATTTAGATTTAAAATCAGCTTGGTGATAAGGGTGTTCATAAGCTTAGATCCCAAAATAGGGATTATGTGCCTAGTGAATAAGGTTCGTAAGCTAAGATTCCCCTAGAGTTGAGATAAGTTGATCTTAAATGAGCTTATCCTTAGTAGGGGAGGATGATTTGGGTAGTAAGGGTTTAGATATTCCTATATTTGCCTTCTATTTTTACTCAAGCTTGAAACCAAAGAGTTCCTAAGTACCTTGTGCATGATAGGAGTCCTACATAAAAAGATAAGTTACAAGTTCTCCATATGTAATGCGTGTCTTGATGAAAAGTCATTATTGTATGACAAAGAAGTTTTGATAAACTTGCATGTCTCTCATGTTGTTGTGCATCCTTATATGATAAATGTACGATATGATTTCATGAGATAGCTTAATTAGAATGCTTGATGTTACTTATGATGTGTGGTGTATGACCCCAAATTGAGAAATTGAGTCTCCTTTAAGTTAGATAGGATGAGTCTCTTTGAAATATAGGTGACTTTTGAGATTTGGGAGGTGTTATTATAGACTCAATCTTAAGAAGTGATGGTTGATCTAGCCTATGTTCATTGGTGTGCCTATAAATTGTGATAAATTTCTCTAAATGATGCCTGCTTATGAAATCTAGTGATGTGCTAGAAATAGAAAGCTGTAAATTTACTTCCTAATGTGGTGATTTGCTTGGTGTGACCTACCATGATGATTTCATAAGGAAGGATGTATAAGCATAATATAGTTTGGAGTAAAGAAATCATCCTTAGTATGAATTAACCTCTTATGTGCTGCTTTTATGTGAACTCTATGATGCCATTTGTATATGTTGTGACTAGGAGAAAGTAGTTCCTTCTTGAACAAAGCTAAGCATGGTAATGTCATATATGACCTTGATGGTATTATGTCTAGACTATAAGATTGCAGTTAATCTACCTTATTTATGATTCTTGTGCAACTAAATAAAGTGTCTAAATTTTCTCATGAGTTGAAGTATGGATTATGTCTAAGTGTGCAATTGGAATCCTTAGTATGTTTAACTTTGTGATGAAATAATGAACATGCCTAAAGTTGGAGAAGGTAGTTCCTCCAAATGGAAATGATTATAAAGAAGTATGAATGCATTAAATGAGTTATAGAAGTAGTCCATGCTTGATTATGTTGCCGTAAATGCATACTTGAATGAAGTTGGAGATCCTTGTAATGTAGTATAGTGACTTTTATGTGATAAAATGTTGAAGTGTTGTGAGCTGTTATGGAAGTCATTGAAGTCTTTGAAAGTGTTTAAAATGTTTTAGTGTCATTCGAGGACGGATGTTGTTCTAAGTGGGGGAGTATTGACACGCCCTCAAAATGAACTAAGGTATCTAAAGCCTTACATGTGCCTAAAAAGGTTAATAATAGGTTAATTAAGTTTTTTCATAGTATTCATACTTGATTTGAAGTCATTTGGAGGTCAAACGTCCAAGAACGTCCAAGATGTTCGAAAGTTAGATTTTAGACGTGCTAGTGAGTCCTTGTATGTTTGTCTTGATTTTTTGGGTTATTTGGAGTTGAGAAGCAGTTTAGTTGAACCTAGTACCTTAATAGACATGTTAAGGGTCAAAATGTCCGGGTACAACTCCTCGGGGACCACCCGAAGGGCCCCCAAGTAGGACCCAAACCTTGGACACGAGGCTGCCCAAGGCAGAGTGCAGGAGCAACATTTGGACCTTGCCCTCACGACGCGCTCCTAGCAAGCAACTCACTGCCTCAAATTTTATTTGGGGCAGAATGGGGAGTCTGCTATGCGACACGCAGCCCACTCACAGATCCGGTTGTGTCATTTTTACGTCAATTTTGACATATCTAAAAGACCCAATTCGTGTGGTGGTGTTTTGGTAACTTTGGGGACGTTTTATTAACTATGTTCAGGACATTTTTAAATTCTTTCCAAAGACAAAACCCCAACAACCATTAAGAAATCAAATTCCCAAAATTCTCTTCTCTTCCAAAAACCCCAAAACCTCTATTGGAGACCAAGTTCAAGAACAAGCTATGGAGTTGGATTCTTGGAGCTTTATTCTCTGAATTTCATGGTCTTTTTAATGTATAAGGTATAGTTATCCTTAATCCATAGATAACCATTCATCTATGGAGTCCTTTCAAAGGTTTTCTAAACATGAATTCTAAGTCAAAAATGTTATTTTTCAATCTAGCCGTGCGTTCATTCTCAAATTGATTTTAAAAGCATTCTAATGATGAATATATGTTTATATACTGATTTTATGATGAATTTCTATCCAATTTTATGAAGAATTCATGATCCTCCTAATTTCTCAAATTAGCCTATAATGTGGGTCTTGTGATATTGACTTGATATTTATAGAATTGTGATTAGATTGTAATGAATTGCTCATTGCTATTACTTTCTATATCAATTGAATATGAATTGTGAAGGAATGATCAAAGATGGTCATAAGCTTGGAGGTTTGGGAAGTTGACCTATTTCTTCTAATTAGCCTAGAATGTACATTGAATTATGTTGATTGGTATGGTTCACCTATGGTGGCGATGTCTACATTCTTGTACATGTTTATGTCTTATGATCATGGCCTTGAAGGCATTAGATGCAATATGAATTGATATGATGATTTCTATGATTAGGAAGTTGAAGGATTTAGCCTTGATTCTAAAAGTATGTCTAAGTGAATTGATGTTATGTGATGTTATGTATATAGTCTTCTACACTACTTGTTTAAATATATGTGTGGAGATGATGTTATATGTATATGTGTGATGATCATGTTAGGGTTAGGTGTGGTCTATATTGCTAATGGTGAAGAATATCCTTATAGCATGACCCCTACCCATATGAACCCTATATGAATGTGTTATCAAAGTATGCTAGGAGTCATATATTCTATTGTTTAATATGTGCTTGCCTTCTTATGATGTAATGTGAGTGTGTGTAGTCTATAGTCCTCAATACTCTACATGTTTGTGTGACTTGAGACTTGAACAGTGTTGTACATGTGTTGTGGTTTCTAGAGGGTGGCTTCTTCAATACTATATGATAACCATTATGTGATCATGTTGACCAATGTACACACACACACTTCATGCATATCTATGAGTAGGATAGATTCACGATGACTAAGGAAGGGATAATTCTCCTATACATCAATACCTATTTATATACATGTAAAGTATATGATTTATGAAGTTATGAGCAAGTGTTCCTAAATGTGTTTATGTGAGGGTAGATATCACATATATGTACACACACATGCATGTAAGAATATGATATGATTATGTGAAAGGACATTCTAACATAAGGTAGGTTCTATGGTGAATGTAGAATTCTCACCCTAGATACCTTTGAGCTATATGATATATGAGGGAGTAAGTCCCTAAGGCCTATTCCATATGAACTAATGTTATCTAAAGGCCTAATGATGTTTAAAAATGGAGTTATTGCTTAGCACCGAAATGTCATGTAAATGATATGGAGGTCTCACGTTAGTAAGTTCGGATTCCTAATATATGGTCTGATGAGATGGAAACCCTCACGTTAGAAAGTCAAGGTTTCTTGAAGCAATCTCCTTGTTCTTCAACTATGTGCCCACATAGAACTCTAGCTTAGTGGATCCAACTAGATAATCTATGTACAAATGGTTGCACTTTAGGCAAGTATTAACCCTCTCTTTTCAGTATGGGAATAGAACACCGAATTCCATGTAGCTCACATGGTCTATGTCGGTTATGGCTCTATCTCTCGAAGGTTAATATTTAACTAAGATAAGAATATGAACCCTAATTTAAATTCCTTGAGGAGTGTACTTGGTATGGGAGGACTATGGCCCCTACCTATACATTGCACTAGATGACTTCAACAGAGGATAGGATTGGAGAACCTTATGAAGTAAAGATTTATGTTATGTATGACTTGTATGAATGCATATTAAGTTACCTTGTTATGTTAAGATATGAATTATGACTATGCATGTGAAATACACTTATGGCTTCTAAATGGGTTTACTTAGTATATGTGGGGGTATGGGACATCATGTGTACATTGCACAAGTAAGCTTGTGAAGGGGTTATGAGGGTAGTTTACCTATTATATGAACTAAGTTATTTATGACTAAGGTTGTCGTAAAGGAAAGAGTCCTTATATGTTGATATGAAGTATGTGGCCTTATCTCTAGTTGTAAGGGAATATGTTATGACTTGTTGAATATGTTATGAGTTGTTGAATATGTTATGACTTATTGAATATGTTATGATTTGTTGAGTATGTTATGCCTAGTGTAGGGTGACTTCTTAGGTACACTTGGTGGAAGTAGCATAATGGGATGTTACCTACACATTGCACTAGTGTGACTTAGGAGTTGTCTTAGGTGATAGTTCTTATGAGAAGTTGACGTCTATGAGATGTTATGAATTATGAATATATGTGCTTGTGTTATGAATCATATTATGAAAGACTATTGTAAGATGCCCTCAACGGGATACATTGCACTAAGTACACGTGAGGGTTACTTAAGAAAAGAAGTAAAATAAAAGAGAGGTAATGTATGATGTGTATTGAATATTATTATAAGTATGATAAATGGCTTATTGTGATATTATGCCTATTATTCATGTCAACTATATTGAGCTTATATGTGCCTATGTCCATGAACTTTACTAAAAAGACATGTTGCACGATTTAAAACGAAATGTCCTCTTTAAATGCATATTTTTGCATGGTTGTCATACTTAGTGCATTCTTGTACTAATACCATTCTTCTTCATCTTTTTACACAATGTGTAGGTGGTGATGGCTAAAGGATGTCTCCTAGGTGAAGAACTTGGATAGATCTTCCAAATTCAAGAACAGGGATCCTTATGATTCAAGGATTTCCCTATGTCAAGTTCCTATTCAATTATGTGATAGCTTAGTATTATTTTGTGTTTTTAAGGGTCGTGTCCCTATTCTATTCTATTGAGTTATGTCTTAAGATGGAAAAGAGACTTAGAGTCTAACTATGTTTTATGGTATATATATATATATGAAGTAATGAGCTAGCATATGATGTGCTATGAAATTTTTTACATTTTCCTCTATTTTTAAGATTATGCAAAGAAAGATGTCAATGGCTTGTCTTAGACCTCCGAGAGGTCGACGACGTCGTGTTAAGATATGAGAATACCATAACTTCTAGGGTATACCCTCGAGTCGTAACAGCTGGTGATGCTAATGTCGCTTTCCAGATGCAGACATGCCATGTCATATGCTTGTAGACCTTAGCAGAGGCTGCTTTTCGTTGGCGGATGTCACTTTGCCGAAGTGAACAAGCCTTGGCTTATGGTTATTGCCGTTGGCTGACATCGATGTCACCCAGCCGATGTACACATGCAAAGGATATTCATACATACCTTAGATAATATTTCATGTCGTTGTCTGGTGACGCTTCCGAGATGCACACAAACCACATTAGATGCATGAATACTTTTGCTTATGTTGTCTGTCATTGGTCAATGTCGCCTTGTCGATGCATACATGTGTAATCTAATGTCACCGATACGATGCACACACGCCATTGCTGATATGTTCACGCCTTGGCTGCTATTGCTTTTCATTGGTCGATGTCGCCTAGCTGATGTTTGTAGGCATCAACGTATATCACCAAGTCAATGCGCACACGCCAGAACTACTGCGTGCAGGCCTTGGTTGTTGATGCCTTTTGTTGAATGATGTCTCTTTGTCGATGCATGCATGCCAAAGCCGATGTTTCCAAGATGATACGCTCAGACCACGGCTGAAGTCACCCAGCCGATGTGCACATGACATGGGTGATGTGTGAATGCCTTTGTTGATGTTGCATGTCATTGGACGAAATCAGTTGTCATATGCGTGCATGCCACATCCGTACATGCAGGCCTTGTCTGATGTAGCATGCCATTGGCCGATGTCCCTTGGTAGATGCGCACATGCCATGTCACATGCATGTATGCCTTGGGTGATACTACCTCTCATTGGCCGACATCACTAGACCCATGTGTGCAGGCTACAAACAATGTTGGAAGGCCACATCCAACGTCAGCAGATGGATCCGCATAGGCTACGGACGATGTTGGGAGGACAGAATCGACATCAACATACCGATGTGTGCAAGCTATCGACGATGTTGTCATGCACTGTTCAACGTCGATAAACCGATGTGTGCAGGATTTGAACGATAGTGAAAACCTAACTACAACGTCGTCTAACCATTGTGTAAATGCCAAAGGCAATGTGGGCAGACCACGTCCCACATCAGCTGACCGTTGTGTTTAGGCCAAAGCTATGTAGGTTGGTCGTGCCCAACATCGACTGACCTTTGTATGCAGCCCAAAGACAACGCGGGTTGTCAATGTGCAATGTTGACTAACCATTGTGTGCAGGCGAAGGGCGGAATGGGTAGTCTATGCTCTACACTGACTTATTGATGTGCATAAGGCACAACCGAGGATGTTAGTCCACAGTCAATATTATAAAGAAACGTACACATGCCATGACCGATGTGGGCGGTCAACGACTAATGTCACCTAGCCGATGCCTTTTGTTGTTGGCCATGTCGCTTTCCCGAAGCTCACATTCCTTGGCATAACCTGTTTATTGTTGCCTTACGTTGATGTTGCCCAGCCGATGCGCACACACCACGACTCGTGTGCATAGACCTTGGCTAATGTTGCATTCCATTGACAATGTCACTTGCCCAATGCGCACTAGAAACAAATGATGTTGCCTTCATTGGCCGACGCTGTCTTATCGACATGCAGAAGCCACGACTGATGTAGGTAGTCCACAAGCGACGTCAACTGATAAATGTGCAGGCTACGGTCGATGAGGGCAGCGCACGTCTGACATTGGCTGGTTGTTGTGTGCATGCCTAGGGTGATGCGGGAAGGCCAAGAACGATTAACGCTAAGTGATGTGCATAGGACACAACCAATTTGGGCGGTCCACACATTACGTCGGCTGAGCTATGTGAACATACCTCGACTGATGTGGCAGTCCACGACCAATGTCATCTAGCGAATGCCACTTGACATCGCCGATGAAGCTTACCTAAAATACACATGCCTTGGCTAATGGTGTTTGTTGTTGGCCGACACCAATGTCACCTTGATGATTTTCACAAGCCACAACTATTGTGTGAACGACTTGGTTGATGCTTCTTGCCTTGGACAATATAATTTGCCTGAAGCCCACAGGCCTTGGTTGATGCTGCCTAACATTGGTCAATGTAAATATCACCTAGTTGATGAAGACCCACCATGATCGGTGCGTGTAGGCCTTGGATGGTGCTGCATTCCCTCGGCCAATAACACTTTCCAGATGCACACATGTTATGTCAGATGCGTGCATGCCTTGGCAGATGTTACCTGCCATTGGCTGACGTCGTTAAGTTGAATACCATAAGCCTTGGATGATGGTCCCTTCCGTTGGCCGATATCGATATCTCTCACCCAATGCACATATGCCACAGGTTATGAGTCCATTCCTTGGATGATGCAATGTGACATTGTCCGACGTTGCTTTATACATGCGTGAAGACCTTGGTTGATGTTGCCTACCATTTACTTATGTTTCTTGGACGATGCATTAGGCCACGATCTATTTCACCCCGACGATGCACACACGCCAAGACTAATGCGTGCAAGCCTTATTTTATGCAACCTGCCATTGGTTGATGATGTAGAGTTGATGTGCATATGACATGAAAGATGTATGTAGGCCTTGCTTGTTGTCGTGTGCTATTGTCTAACGTCGCTTGCCCAAAGAGCACAAGCATTGACTAATAGTATCTGACATTGGTTGATTAATATGTCACCCAAACGATGCAAACACGCAACGACCGATTCATACAGGCCTTGGCTGATGCTGCATTCCATTAGCGAATGTCCCTTGCTTTATGCGTACATGCCATGTCAGATGCTTGCAAGTGTTGGCTGATGCTGCCTACCGTTGGTTGACGTCTCTTGCCTGAAGAGCACAACCCTTGGCTTAGGGTGCATACCAATGGCCAACATCGATGTCGCTCAACTATTGCACACACACCACAGGTAATACATGCATGCCTTTGATGATGATGCATGCCGTTGTCCGACGTCTCTTGCCATATGTGCGCAAACCACGTTACATGTGTGAAGACCTTGGCATATGCTGCCTGCAATTGCCTAACATCACCTTGCCGATGCAAGCAGGCCATAACTAAAGTCGTCCAACTAATTTACACATGCCACGTTTGATGTGTGCAACCCTTGGCTGATGCTGCATGTAATTGGTCGATGTTTTCTTGCCAATGCACGCATGCAAGGACCGATATTGTGAGTAGATGCGTAGCCACATGGCTGATGCGTGAAGGCCGTGCATGTTGCTGCCTCCCATTGGCTGATGGCTTTTCACTGATACGCGCATGCCAAAGTCGATATTGCCTGTTCGATATGCTCAGATAACGGCTGAAACCGCCAAGTCGATGTGCACACGACTGAAGTGATGTGTGCAGGCCTAAGATGATGATGCATGCAATTGGTCGACATAGCTTGCGAGATGCACAGATGCCACGTTCGCTCATGTAGGCTTTGGTTGATGTCGCATGCCATTGGATAACTTCTCATGCCATATATTCATATTCCACGTCCATGCGCGCAGGATTTAGCTGAAGCCGTATTTCATTGGCCGACGATGTTTGCTATAAACTCACATGCCACATTGGATGCATGCAAGACTTGGCTGATGTTATCACATGTTAGTCGACATATACATACTGATATGTGCAGGCTATGCACGATGCTAGTAGGGCACATCTGTTATCAGTAGACTGATGTGTGTAGGCTACAGACGATGATGGAAGGCCACGTTGGGCGTCTGCAGACCGATGTGTGAGGGCTACAGGCGACGCTGGCAGGCAATGTTTGACGTCGATACACTGATGTGTGCTGTCTACAGAAGATGCTACCAGCCCACATATGACGCCGACTGAGTGCTGTCCACTAGACAAAGGCGATGGTGGCAGGCAACGCTCGGTGTCTCCTGACCGTTGTTTGTAGGCCAAGGGTAATGAAGGCAATCCATGCCACATGATAAATGAGTGATTTTCACAAGCCATACTCGATGTACGCTGTCAGTGAGCGACGTTGATAGAGCAAAGTGAAGTCTACAAATGATGCTAGCAGCCCACGTCTGATGTCGGATCACCGTTGTGTGCTGGACAAGGGAGATGAAGGAAGGTAAAGCATCACGATCGCTGGATTATGTGCACAGGCCATGGGTGATG
This sequence comes from Solanum sitiens, assembly GCA_016801875.1. NCBI lineage: Eukaryota > Viridiplantae > Streptophyta > Magnoliopsida > Solanales > Solanaceae > Solanum > Solanum sitiens. The sequence continues at coordinate 413,353 of JABWTJ010000258.1, forward strand.
TGGATGGTCCAGGCCCAATGTTGCCCGAGCAATGGGTATAGGCTTTAACTAATGCAATAGTCCACAACTAGTTTCGCATAGCCGATGCCTCTTTTCGTTGACCGATGTGGCTTGGTCGATGTGCATAGGCCACAACCAATGTTGCCTATCTAATGCGCTTAGACCATGGCTTAAGTGGTCTAGCTGATGTACACAAGACACATCTGATGCATGCAAACCTTGGCTGATGTTGTATGTCATTGGCCGACGTTGCTTTCCTGATGCACACATGTCATGTCCATTCATGCAGGTCTTGGCTGATGTCACATACATTTTGCTAACGTTACATACAAGATACACACATTTCTCAAACATGCATTCCAGCCTTGGCTATAGCCGCATGCCATTGGCCGACGTCTTTTGTCAGATTCCTACATGCCAAGACAAATGCATGTAGTCCTTGGCTGATGCTGCATGTCGTTGGCCGATATCTGTAGACCGATGTGTGTATACTACAGAAGATGTTGACATGTTATATCCAATGTCAGCAGACCGATTTTTCAAGCTACGAATGATGGAGGCAAGACAAGTTAAACGTCGGAAGAATGATGTGTGCAGGCTACAGACAATGCTGTTGGGCCACGTTCAATGTTGGCAAACCGATATGTATAGGACGAAGACGATATTGGTAACCCACGTCCGACATCGACTGACCTTTGTGTAGACCAAAGGAGATGCGGGCAAAACACGTCTGACGATGGCTTACAATGTTTTGCACGCCACGCCCGACGTCAGCTGACCATTCTGTGAAAGACAAAGGCAATACGGGTAGGCAAAGCCCGACGTAGGCTGACCTTGTGTGCAGGAAGAAGGCGATGCAGGCAGGCCACATCGAACATTGGCTTTCCATTGTGTGCATGCCAAATGCGACGCGGGAAGGCAATGTGGATTTTTGGTTGACAGTTGTGCAAGCCAAAGGCAATGTGGTAAGGCGACGCAAAACGTCGGCGGACTATTATGCAGGCCAAAAGAGATAAGGGTCGGCAACACCCGACGTCGTCTTATCATTGCGTAGGCCAAAGTTGATGGTGGAAGGCAACACATTATGTCTCTTGACAATTGTTTGCACGCCAAGGGAGATGCGGGAAGTCCATGCACCACAAAGTCTAAGCAATGTGCACAAAAAATAGCCCTCACAGACATTTGATGGACGATGTCAGTTGAGCAAAGTGCAGCTTATGGAGGATGCGGTGGACCACGTCTAACGTCAGCTGGCCGTTGTGTGTAGTACAAGGGAGATGGGTAGAGGACATGTCCGACGACCACCGAGTTGTGTGTATAGGCCACGACCGATGTAGTTGGTCCATGCCTAACGTCCTCTGAACGATATGCACAAGGCAGAGCCGATACGACTGTTAACCACCAATGTCGCTTGGACAATGCCTCTTGTGATTGGCCGATATCGCTTGCCCAAATAAAGTAGGCCTTGGCTAATGCTGCCAACTGTCGGCCGACGCCGATGTCACCCTACCGACACGCCACAACTTATGCTGCCTGTTGTTGGCCAATGTCTCTTGCACGAAGCGCACTGGCCTTGGCTGATGCTGCCTAACGTAGGCCAATGGAAGGGTCGCCCAACCGATGCTTACAGGCCACGACCAATGCATGCAGGCCTTGGCAGATGCTGCGTTCCGTTAGTCAACTTTGCTTTCGAGATGCACACATTCCATGATAGATGCGTTTAATCCTTAGATGATGTTGTCTGTCATTGGCCGACTTCGCTTACCCGAAGCACACAATATTTGGCTAATGGTGCCTCTTATTTTCGACGTCGATGTCGCCAAGTCAATGCACATACTCCACGGGTTATGTGTGCATACCTTGTATGATGTTTGTTGTTGTCTGAAGATGCTTGCCAAATGTGCACAAACCACGTCAAATGCGTGCAAACCTTAGCAGATTTGCCTGTCGTTGGACGGCGTCTCCTATCCAATGCATGTAGGGCACGACCAATGTCTGCCAGAGTATGCGCACACAACATGGCTAATGCGTACAAGCCTTGGATGATGCTACCTGCCATTTTTCGATGTCTCCTGGCCGATGAGCGCAGTCCACGACTAATTCCGCCGAGTTGATGCGCACACGCTACAACTGATGATGCCTAGCCAATGTGCTTAGACCACGGCTATAATCGCCCAACCGATGTGCACACGACATGGCTGATGTATGCATACCTTGACTGATGTTGAATTCCGTTAGACGACATCTCTTCCAAGATGCGCACATGCCACGTTTGTGCGGCAGGCCTTGGCTTAAGCTCCATGCCATTGGCTTACGTCACTGGATAGATGAGCACATACCACGTTTGATGCGTTCACACCAATGTATACAGGATATGGACAATGCTGGCAGGACACATCCTATGTCGGCACACCGATGTGTAAAGTCTACAAACGATGCTGGAAGGCCACGTTCGATATTGGTAGAGCGATGTGTGAAGGCTACAGAAGATGTTGTCATTCCACGTTCAACGTCAGTAGACCGATGTCTGTAGGTTTTGGACGAGGTTGGAAGCCCATATCCACCATCGACTGGCTGTTTTGTGTAGCCCAAAGGTGACTCGAGCAAGCTACGTCTGACATCGGCTAACTACTGTGTGTAGACCAAAGGCGATGCGGGCATAGAAAGTCTGATGTTGGCATACTATTTTGTGCAGACCGAGGGCAATTCGAGCATTCCACGCCCGACAATGACTAAGCGATGTGCACAAACCATGGAACATGCGGGTAGCAATGGCCAACGTCGACTAAGTGATGTGCAAAAGCCATGATTGATGCGTTCATCCCTTTGGCAGACATTGCTTGCCAGATGTGCACATGCCACATTCGTGCACGGAGGCCTTGGCTGATGCCGCATGCTATTTCCCGGAATCCCTTGGCAGATATGCACATTCCATGTCCATGTGTGCAGGCCTTGTAAAAGCCACATGTCATTGGCTGATGTCGCTTACCAGATTAACACATGCCACACCAGATGTGTGCACGCCTTGGCTGATGTTTTATGCAGGGCAAGGGAGATTCGGTCATTTTTCACCTGACAATGAATTAGCTATGTGAACAGACCATGATTGATGCGGGCAGTACACTGCCAACGTCGACTAAGAAATGTGCATAGGCCACGACTAATATGGGTGGTCAACGACAATGTCACCTTACCGGTGTCGCTTTCTGTTGGCCGACGTTGTTTTCCCAAATGACACATGTCTTGGTTGATAGTGCATGTCATTGTCCGATGCCGATGTTGACCAGCCGATGTGCACACGCCACGACACATGCGTGCAGGCCTTCGCTTATTTTGTCTTTCGTTGGCCGACATTGCTTGCTCGAATCCACATGACACTTCTTATGTGTGGCCCACTTGGAGCTTTTGATTCCGTTCCGTGGATTTTGACTTAGAGGAGTAGACAGTATTTTTCTAAAGATTCATAATAAACATGTACAAACCAAATATACACTTTGGAAAGTACAAACACATATTAACTTCAAAAAAAAACTTTTTTATGTATAAAAAATAGTTTTCAACCATTTCTTTTATTTGCATTTTTTTCGATTAATTCAAAAATGAGTAATTTATTAATAAAACATAGGAAAAATATGGAAGTAAAAAAATAATGCCAAAAATTTGAAATAAATATAATAACCTTAAATGCAATAATTTCAATAAATTTTTTAAATTTTTATTTTTTTTGATAAATCTAGAAAATGAGTAATTTATGGATAAAACAAGGAAACTATGAAAAAATATAAATTTAACCCCAACAATTCACAAATAAATATAGTAACCTTAAAAGCAACAATTTTTTAATTGTTATTTTTGTTTGGTAATCCCTAAATGAAAATATGAAAATAAATCTAAAATTAATTCCATAAATTCAAAAATAAATATAGTAACCTAAAATTCATCTATTTTAACATTTTTAAAGATTTTTATTTTTGCTCGGTATTCCTTAAATAGGTAATTCATTAATAGAAAATATGAAAAATATGAAGAAAAAAATAATACATTAACGACAAAAATATTGAAAATAGGTCATTCAATAATAGAAAATATGAAAAAAGCATTAACGCCAAAAAGTCACAAATAAATAAAGTCACATTGAATCCAACACTTCAACATTTTTTTTACTTTTTACTTTAGTTCGCTAATCCCTAAATTCATGAATAAAATTATAGGAAAAACAATTTTTTAAATATAAAATTAACTCCAAAAATTTAAAAATAAATATAGTAACCATAAATTCAACAATTTCAACAATTTTATTTAGTTTTTACTTTTATACGGTAAATCTCGAAAAAGGGTAATTCGTTAATAAAATAGGAAATATATTAAATAGACGCCAAAAATTCAAAAATAAAAATAGTAACCTTAAATTCAACAATGTCAATAATTTTTAAATACTCATTTTTGTTCGGTAAATCTTGAAAATGGGTAATTCAGTAATAAAAAATAGGGAAGACATAATAAATTATAATATTAACGTAAAAAATTCACAAATAAATTTTGTTGGACGTCGTTTGTCTAACAAGTGCAAGCCACAAATGATGCTGGTAGGCAAGTCCAACGTCGTCTCATTAAGTATGCAGGCCACAGGGGATGCGCTAGGCAATGCCTGACGTCGGCAGACTGATGTGTGTAGGCTAGAAACTATGTTGGTTGACCACGTCTGACGTCGGCAGATCGATGTGTGCAGTCTATAGACGATGCTGACAGACACGTCCAATATCAACTGACCGATGCGCGCAGGCTAGAGACGATAGGTGTAGGCCACGTCCGATGTCGGCTAATTGTTGTGTGTAGTCCAAAGGTGACGCAATCAAGAAATGTTTAACGTCAGATGACCATTGTGTGCAGTCCAAAGGCGATGTGGGAAGTCAACGTCCTACGTTTTAAAATTGTTTTTTTCATGTCTAAGGAGAAGCGGGAAGACCAAGCGCGATGTCGGCTAAGTTATTTTCCAGCAAAAAGGCGATGGGCGCAGGCAACGCCCGCTATCGCCTAACTGTTGTTTGCTAACCAAGGGCGTTGCGGGAAGTCCACACATGATGACAGTTAAGCGATGTGCAAAATCCACAGCATATTCGGGCAGTCCATGACCGATGTCTGTTCTATAATGTGCAGGCTACGATCGATGCAAGATGCCCACGTCCGACGTCAACTGTCCGTTGTGTGAAGGCCAAAGACGATGTTATATGGACATATTGATGACGTTGAGTGATGTGGAAATGCCACAGATAATGCAACAGTCCACAACAAATGTCTACTGGATGATGCGGCTTGATGTTCGTTGATGTCGTTTTTCGATAAGCACACTAGGATTGGTTGATCCTGCCTTCTGTAGGTCGACATTGATGATCACCTATGGATGTGCACACGTCATGGCTGATGCGTGCATGCATTGGCTGATATTTTCTCCCTCTTGGCAACGTTGACTTCCCGAAGAGCAAAAGCCTTGGCTTACACTGCTTGACGATGGACAATGCAGATGTCTCCCAGCCGATTAAAACACACCATGAGTGACGTGTGTAGTACCTTGTAGATCTTGCATTTCATAGCCAAACTTAACTTTCCAGATGCGCACATGCAATGTCAGATGTGTATAGGCCTTTGCTGATGTTGGTTGCCGGTGGCTGATGTTGCTTTCCTGAAGCACAGAAGCCTTATCTTATGGTTCCTTCCATTAGCCGACATCGATGTCACCCAGATGATGCACACACGCCATGGGTTATGCGTGCATACCTTGGAAAATGCTATATGCAGTTGTCTAACGTCTCTTCCTTGATACGCACAAACCAGTTAGTTGCATGAAGACCTTTACAGATGCTTCCTATTGCTAGACAACGTCGCCTTGTCCATGCATGAAAGCTTACAAAAATGTCGCCCAATCAATGCGCCCACACCATGACTGATTTGTGCAAGCCTTGGCTGATGTGGACTACCATTGATCGATGTCGCCTAGATGATTTGTGCAGGTCACAAACAATGTCAACGATTAGATGCCCAGATGCTATAGGTGATGCATGTAGACCTTGGCTATTGCTTCTTGCCGTTAGTTGATGTTTTCTTTCCTGATGCGTGTAAGCCAACCGATGTCGCCTGGCCAATGTGATCACCTATGGTTGAAGTAACCCAGACAATGTTCACACTACATGATTGATACATGGAGGCCCTGGATGATGTTGCATGTTGTTGGCTGACGTCACTTGCCATATGCGCACAAGCCACATCTGTGCATGGACGGCCTGGCTAATTCCGCATGCCATTGGCCAATTACGCTTGCGGGATACACACATTCCACATTTGTTCTTGCAAGCTTTTGCTGAAGTCGCATGCCATTGGCCAACGTGTGTTGTAAGGTGACCACATGTCACGTGAGATACATGCATGACTTGGATGATGTAACCTTTTGTTGGCTGACATCAACAGACCAATGTGTGCAGGCAATGGATGATGCTGGCAGGCCTCATCTGACGTTGCCATACCGATGTGAGAAAGCTACATAAGATGTTTGGAGGCCACGTTTGATATCGCCAGACCAGTGAGTGCACACTACGGACGATGCTGGTAAGCACCATTTGACGTAGGCAGACGAATGTGTGTAGGCTGCGGGGCGATCGTGGCAGCCCACGTTCGGCGTCGGCTAACCATTGTGTGCATTCAATAGGCAATGTGGGATGCCCACATCCGACGTCAGACGACCATTGTGGGGAGGCCAAAGGAGATGCAGGCACGCCATGCTCGACGTCGAATGACCAGTGTTTGCAGGCAAAATTTGCTGCTAGATGCAACGCCACATGTCAGCTGATCGTTGTGTGCAGGCTAAGAGCGATACGAGTAGTCTACCCCCGATAATGACTCTGTGATGTGCACAAGCCATGGTCGATGAGGGTATTATATTGTCAATGTCGGCTGAGCAATGTACACAAGCCACAACCGATGCAGGCAGTCAATAACTTATGTCTCCTCGAAAATGCTGCTTGACATTGGCCGACGTTGCTTGCCCGAAGTGCACATTCCTTGAAAGATACTTCCTATCGTTACACGACATTGATGTCACCAGTCAATGTGCAAAGACTATGGATCATGCTTATAGGTCTTTGTTGATTCTTTCTGTTATTGGTCAACGTCACTTGCCCGATTCGGACTAGCGAAGGACGATGTCGTTTTCCATTATCTGACAATAGTTTAGCAATGTGCACAAGCACAGCCGATACATGAAGTCCATGATAGAAGTCGGATGAGCACTGTGTAGGCTGTAAGTGTTGCGGGCAGCTCACGTCCGACGTCATCAAGCTGTTGTATGCAGGACAAGGGTGATGCGGGAAGGCCAAGCTCGATGAACACTTTGTGATGTGCACAAGCCACGGCTGATGCAGCAAGTCCACACCCGACGTCGATTGTATGACATGCATAGGCCATGACCAATGTGACAACACACGACCAATATCATCTGGCCGATGTTCCTTGTCGTTGGGCGATGACCCTTGCCTGAAGCACACAGTCCTTTGGTGAAGGTCTCTGTCGTTGGTATACGTCGGTGTCGCCTTGCTAATGTGCAAACACCACGACTGAGGCATGCAATCCTGGGATGTCTCTTCTCACCATTGGCCAATGTCACTTGCCCAAAGCGCACATGCCTTTACTGACCCTGCCTGGCATTGGCCAATGCAAATGTAGCCAAGACGATGCACACACGGCACGACTGATGTGTGCATGCCTTTGTTGATGTTGTATTCCATTGGCCAACATCGCTTTCGACATGCGCACTAGTCATGTCAGATGCGTGCACGCATTGACTTATGCTTCTTGCCGTTGGCCGACGCCATTTTCCTAAAAAAAAGAGGTCCTGGTTGATGGTGCCTGCCATTGACAAAAGTCCATATCGCTCTGACGATGCACACACGCCACAGGTTATGTGTCCATGCCTTTGATGATGTTGCATGACATTGTCCGATGTAGCTTTCCAGATGTGCACAAAACACATTTGATTCATGAAGACCTTGGTTTATGCTGCCTTCCATTTTTTGATGTCACCTAGATGATGCACATAGGCCACGACCATTGTCGCCAAGTCGTTGCGCACATGCCACGACTAATGCGTGTAGGTATTGGATGTTGCTGCGTATCGTTTGGCCGATCCGCGCAGGCCAAAAGTAATGTCCCCTATCCGATGCCTCTTTTCGTTGGCCGATGAGGCTTGGTTGATGTGCCTAGGACACAATCAATGTTTCTTAGTCGATGCGCTTAGACCATGGATTAAGAGGTCCAGTTGATGTGCATACGACACATGTGATGCTTGCAGGCCTTGGCTGATGTAAAATGTCGTTGGCGGACGTCTCTTTTCAGATGCACACATACCATGTCCGTGCATGCAGGCCTTGTATGATGTCGCATACCTTTGTCCAATATTTGTTGCAAGATACACACATTCCTCATACATGCGTGCCGACCTTGGCTGAAGCCGCATGCCATTGGCCGACGTCTTTTGCCTGATGCGCACATGCCACAAAAAATGCCTGCAGCCCTTGGTTGATGCTACATGTCATTGGACGATATCTGCAGACCGATGTGTGTAGGCTACAGGCGATGCTGACATGTCATATCCGATGTTGGCAGACCGATTGTTGTAGGCTACGAACAATGATGGAAAGCCATGTTTGACGTCGACAAACTGATGTGTGCAGGCTACGGACGATGATGTCATGCCACGTTCGACGTTGGTAGACAGATATGTGTAGGATGAAGACTATTTTGGTAACCTATGTCCGACGTCGACTGACATGTGTGTAGGCCAAAGGTGATGCGATCAAACCACGTCTTACGATGGTTGACTATGTTTTGCACGCCAAAGGCGATGCGGGCACGCCACACCCAACGTGGGCTGACCATTTTGTGCAACCAAAAGTCAATGTTGGTAGGCAAAACCTGACGTATGCTGACCATTGTGTACAAGAAAAAGGTGATGCAGGCAGGCCACATCAAACGTTAGTTTCCACGCCAAAGAAGGTGCGGGAAGTCCACACCCCACAAAGGCTAAGCAATGTGCAAAAACCACAACCCTCACGGGCATTTTACAGACGACATCGGCTGAGCAATGTGCAGGTTACGACGGATGCGAGTGGCACACGTCCGACGTCATCTGGCAATTGTGTGTAGGACAAGGGCGATTGGGGAAGGACATGCCCGATGAACGCTAAGTTGTGTGCATAGGCCACGACCGATGCGACTAGTCCATACCTAATGTCCTCAGAGCGATGTGTACAAGCCAGGGCCGATACAATAATCTATCACCAATATCGCCTGGCCAATGTCTCTTGTCTTTGGCCGATGTCGCTTGCCCGAAGGAGATACACCTTGGCTGATGCTATCAGCTGTCGCCCGACGCCAATGTCGCCCTACCGACACACCACAACTTATGTTGCCTACCGTTTGCCGATTTCACTTGCCCGAAGCGCACCAACCCTAGTTGATGATGCCTAACGTAGGCAATGCAAAGGTTGCCCAGCCGATACACACACGCCACGATCCATGCGTGCAGGCCTTTGCTGATGTTCCATTGGCTAACGTGACTTGTTAGATACGCACATGCCATGTTAGATGTCTTTAGGCCTTGGCTTATGTTATCTATCTTTGGCCAATGTTGCTAGCCCGAATCACACAAGACTTGGCTATTGGTGCCTCCTATTTCTGACGTTGATGTCGCTAAGCCGATGCACACATGCCACGGGTTATGTGTGCATGGCTTGGATGATGTTGTATGCCGTTGTCTGACGACACTTTCTAGATATGCACATAACATGTCAAATGCGTGAAGACCTTGGTTGATGCTGCCTGTCGTTGGCCGACGTCTCCTGTCCAATGCATGTAAAACACAACCAATGTCACCCAGAGTATGCGCACACGCCATGGTTAATGCGTACAAGCCTTGGATGATGCTACCTGCCATTGGTTGATATCACCAGGACGATGTGCGCAGTCCATGAATGATTCAGCCGCCATGACTAATGCATGCAGGACTTTGCTAGTGCTGCTTGCCATTGGCAAATATGTCTTAGTTGATGCGCGCAAGCTACAACTAATGACGCCTCACCGATGCACTTATACCACGGCTATAGTCATCCAACCTATGTGCACACGACATGGATTACGTATGCACGCCTTGGCTGATGTTGCATTCCTTTAGAAGACGTCTCTTCCAAGATGCGCACATGGCACGTCTACGCATGCATGCCTTGGCTGAAATTCCATGCCATTGGCACACGTCTCTTGCTAGATGAGCACATTCCACGTTTGATGTGTGCTGGCCTTGCATGATTTTCTTATCATTGGATGACATATATACACCGATGTGTGCAGGCCACATCCAATTTCGGAAAACCGATGTGTATAGCCTACAAACGATGCTGGCATGCCACATTCAACTATGGTAGAGCGATATGTGAAGGCTACGGAAGATGTTGTCATGCCACGTTCGACGTCAGCAGACAAATGTCTGCAGGCATCGGACAAGGTATGCAGCCCATGTTCAACGTTGACTGACAATTTTATGCAGCCCTAAGACGATTCAATCATACTACGTCAGACGTCGGCTAACAATTGTGTGCAAACTAAAGGCGATGCGGGCATGGAATGGCTGATGTCGGCATACCTTTGTGTGCACATCGAGGGCTTGATTAGTGCATTGCACGCCCAACAATGACTAAGCAATGTGCACAAACAATAGCCGATGTGGCCAGTCCACGGCCAACATCGACTAACCAATGTGCACAGGCCACAACTGATGTGTGCATGCCTTGGTTGATGTTGCATGCCTTTGGCAGATGTCGCTTGCCAGATGTGCACATGCCATATTCATGCATACAGACCTTAGCTGATGCTGCATGCTATTGGTCGACATCTCTTGCCAGATACGCACATTCCACATCCTTGTGTGCAAGACTTGTTAAAGTCGCATACCATTGGCTGATGTCACTTACCAGATGCACACATGCCACGTCAGATGTGTGCAGGATTTTGTTGATATTGTATGCAAGGCAAAGGAGATTCGGGCATTCCACACACGACAATGACTTATAGATGTGAACAAATCACAACCGATGCAGGCAGTCCACTGGCAACGCCGACTAAGTGTTCACAGTCCACGACCAATACGGGAGGTCCAAGAGCAATGTCGCTTTCTCGTTGTTGCTTTCTGTTGGCCGACGTCGTTTTCCCAAATCACACAAGTCTTGGTTTATGGAACATGTCGTTTCTAGATGTTGATGTTGCCCAGCTGATTTGCATACACAATGACACATTCGTGCAGGCGTTGGCTTATGGTGTCTTTCGTTGTCCGACGTTGCTTGCCCGATATCCACATGACACGTCTTATGCGTGGCCCACTTGGAGCTATTGATTCCGTTGCGTGGATTTTAACTTAGAGGAGTAGACATCATTTTTTCAAAAGATTCATAATGAACATGTACAACCCAAATATGCACGTTCGAAGGAAATATGAAAAAAATATAAAATAACGCCAAAAAATTACAAATAAATATAGTAACCTTAAATGCAATAATCTTAACAATTTTTTTAATTTTTCATTTTATTCGATAAATCTAGAAAATGAGTAATTTATGGATAAAACTAGGAAAAATATGAAAAATATGAATTAACCCCAAAAACTCACAAATAAATATACTAACCTTAAATTTAACAATTTCAACAATTTTTTTAATTGTTATTATTGTTTGGTAAATCCCTAAATCGGGTAAATCATGAATAAAAATATGAAAAAATATAAACTTAATTTAAAAAATTTAAAAATAAATATAGTAATATCAAATTCATCTATTTCAAGATTTTCTAAATTTTTTTGTTCGGTAATCCCGAAAATAGGTAATTCATTAATAGAAAATATGAAAAATATGAAAAAAAGAACATTAACGCAAAAAATTCACAAATAAATATCGTAACATCGAAACCGACACTTTCAACATTTTTGTTTACTTTTTATTTTAGTTCGTAATCCATAAAATGGGTAATTCATTAACATAAATATAGGAAAAACATTTTTTTAAAATATAAACTTAACTCTAAAAATTTAAAATTAAATATTGTAACGATTAATTCTACAATTTTAATAAATTGTTTTAGTTTTTACATTTATATGGTAAATCTCGTAAAAGGGTAATTCATTAATAAAAATAGGAAAAATATAAAACTAACACAAAAAAATTCACAAATAAGTATAGTAACCTTAAATTCAACAATTTCAATAATTATTTAATATTTATTTTTGTTCGGTAAATCATGAAAATGGGTAATTCAGAAATAAAAATAGGGAAGACATAAACAAATTATAAAATTAACGCCAAAAAATCACAAATAAAAGGTGTTGGATGTCGCTTGTCTAAAAACTGCAAGCCACAAATGATGCTGGTAGGCAAGTCCAACGTCGCGTGATCGAAGTGTGCAGGCCAAAGGGGATGCGCTAGGCCACGCTTGATGTCTGCAAACCAATGTGTGTAGGCTAGAAACTATGTTGGTTGGCCACGTCCGACGTCGGCAGATTGATGTGTGCAGCCTACAGCCGATGCTGGAAGACACGTCCAACATTGGATGACCGATGTGTGCAGGCTAGAGTCTATAGGTGTAGCCCATGTCCGATGTCGGCTGGCTTTTATGTGCAGTCCAATGGGAATACAACGTCCGACATCTGTAAATCATTGTGTGCAGGCCTAAGGATAAGCAGGAAAGCCAAGCCCGACATCAGCTGACCATTTTTTCTGGCATAAAGGTGATGGGCGCAGGCAAGCTCGATGTTGCAAAACCATTGTTTGTAGGCCAAGGGCGATTCCGGCAATCCATGCCATGGGTTATGCGTGCATGCCTTGGAAAACGCTACATGCCTTTGTCTGATGCCGCTTGCTAGATACGCACAAACCACGTCATATGCGCGAAGATCTTCACTAATGCTGCATATTGTTGTACAACATCGCCTTGTTGATGCATGAAGGCTTAAAACAATGTCGCCTAATCGATGCGCCCACTCCATGGTTGATGTGTGAAAGCCTTGGCTAATGTTGCCTCATGTTGATCAATGTCGCCTGGCTGATGTGTGCAGGTCACGAACAATGTCACTAAGTCGATGCCCACACGCTATAGGTGATGCATGCAGACCTTAGCTATTGTTGCTTGTCGTTAGTTCATGTCACTTTGCTGAAGTGTGTAGGCCACAATCGATGTCGCCTGACCGATGCGCTCACACCATAGTTGAAGTCACTCTATCGATGTGCACACGACATAATCGATGCTTGAAGGACTAAGCTGATGTTGCATGTCGTTGGTCAACGTCACTTGCCATATGCGCACATGCCACATCCGTGCATGGAGGCCCTGGCTAATTCCTTATGCCACTGGCCTATTTCTCTAGCGCGATACGCAAATTCCACGTTTGTGTTTGCAGTTCTTGGATGAAGCACCATGCCATTGGCCAACGTCTCTTGCCAGTTTCCCACACGTCACGTCAGATGCATGTAGGACTTGGCTGATGCAACCTTCCATAAGACAACATTAGTAGACCTAAGTGTGCAGTCTAGAGACGATGACCGATGTGTGAAAGCTACGGATGATGTTTGGAGGCAATTTTGACGTGGATAGACCGATGAGTTTATGCTACGGACGATGATGTCAAGCACCATTCGATGTAGGCAGACCAAAGTGTGCAGGCTGCGGGCGATGGTGGCAGACCACGTTCGACAATTGTGAGCAGGCCAAAAGAGATACGAGTAGTCCACGCCTGACAATGACTGAGGGATGTGCAGAAGCCACTGCTAATGTGGGCAGTGCACAGTCAATGTCTGCGGAGACACGTGCGCAAGCCATGGCCGATGTAGGCAATCAATGACTAATGTCTATTGGACAATGCTGCATGCTGTTGGCCGACATCATTTTCCCGAAGCATACATTACTTGAGAGACACTTCCTGTCGTTACACAACAGCGATGTCACCCTGTCAATGGCACACACCGAGGCTCATTTGTATAGGCCTTGGCTGATACTGCCTGTTGTTGGCAGTCATCACATACCCGATTCGCACTAGTGATGGACGATGTTGCCTTCCATTTGACTAGCTTAGCATGTGCCCAAGCACAATTGATGCAGGCAATCAATGACAAAAGTCGGCTGAGCACTGTGCAGGATACTATCGATGCGGGCAGCCCACGTCCGACGTTGGCTGGCCGTTGGGTGCAGGCCAAGGGTGATGCGGGAAGGTCAATCCCGATGAACACTAAGTGATGTGCATAAGACACGACTTATGCCGCAAGTACACGGCCAACGTCAGCTGAGCGATGTGCACAGGCCACGACTAATGTGTAAGTCCACGACCGATGTAGCAGGTCACGACTAATATCATCTTGTCTATGTCGCTTGTCGTTTAATGATGACGCTTCCCCAAAGAACACAATCCTTGGCTGAAGGTGCATGTCGTATGCATATGCTGATGTCACCTTGGTAATGTGCACACACCACGACAGAGGCGTGCAATCCTGGGATGATGCTTCTTACCGTTGGCCAACGTCACTTTCCCAATGTGCACATGCGTTATCTTATGCATCTTGACGTTGGACAATGCAAATATAGCCCAGCCGATGCACACACGCCACGAGCGATATGTGCAAGCCTTTGCTGATGCTGCATTCTATTGGCGAACGTCGATTTATACATGCTCACTAGTCATGTCACATGTGTGCATTCCTTGACTAATGCTGCCTGTCGTTGGCCGACGTTATTTTCCTGAAGACAAAAGTCCTGGCTGATGGTGCTTGCCATTGGCTGAAGTCGATATCGCGCAGCCGATGCACACACGCAACATGTTATGAGGACATGCCTTTGTTGATGTTGCATTACATAGTCCGATTGTCACTTTCTAGATGCACAATAAATATATATCATGCGTGAAGACCTTGGTAGATGCTACCGATCGTAGTCGATGTCGTCTTGATGATGTATGTAGGCCACGACCGATGTCTCCAAGTCATTTCGCACACACTACGACTGATGTGTGCAGGTCTTGGTTGAAGAAGCCTGCCATTTGTCGACGTTGCCATATTAATGCGTCCGCCATAACCGATGTCGCAGAGTTAATGCACACATGCCACGACAGATGCGTGCAGATCTTCATGTTGCTGCCTGTCGTGTGGCCAATGTGCTCATGCCAAAAGTAATGTCTCATGTCTGATGCATTCAAACCACTTCTTAAGTAGATTAGCCTATGTGCACACAATATGTTTGATACGTGCAGGCCTTAGCTGATGCTCCGACATTTCTTGCAATGCGACTGCTATTTCTTGACGTCACTTGCTAGATACACAAATTTCTTGTGCGTATGTGCAGGCCTGACTGAAGTCGTATGCCATTGGTCGATGTAGCTTGCAAGATGTTCACATGCCATGTCAGTTGTGTGCAGGCCTTGGCTGATTGGTCCTAACTTTGGCCAACATCTTCAGAATGATGTGTGCATGCTACGAATGATGTTGATAGGCCACATTCAACGTCGGAAGAACGATGTGTGCAGGCTACGAAATTTGATGGTAGGCAACGTTTAACGTCGACTAATTGATATGTGCAGGATACAGACGATGCTATCAGTCCATGTTTTACATCGACAAACTGATGTGTGCAAGATGCAGATGATGCTAGCAGCTGACGTCGAATGTCGACAGACCCTTGTGTGTAGGCCAAAAGAGATTGAGGCAGACAACGTCCGATGTCAATTGACCATTCTGTGTAGGCCAAAGTCTATGAAGGAATGCCACACCTGCGTGGTTGAAAATTATGTGCAGGCCAAAGGCGATGCAGCGAGGCAACACCCGACGTTAGCTAACCATTGTTTGCAGAATAAGGGTGATGCAGGCAATCCATGCACGCTAATGACTAAGCAATGTGAAAATGCTACGACTGATCCAAGCATTCCAAGACCAACGTTAGTTGAGCGCTGTGCAAAAGCCACGACCAATGTTTCCTGGCTGATGTCGCTTTTCATTGGCTGACATCGCTTGCTTGAAGTGCACATATAATTATTAATGCTGCCTGTCATTGCCAAACGCTGATGTCGTCTAGCTGATAGTTCCCATGCCACGGGTAATGTGTGCAGGTCTTTGCTAATGGTGCCTTCTGTTGGCCGTTATCACTTCCGCGATGCTCATTGGCTACGAACGATTCTTCCACCTTTAGTAGACGCTAATGTCGCTTGCCAAATGCACACATTCCATGTTCTATACCTTTAGACCTTGGTTGAGGCTGTTTGTCGTTGGCCGATGTTACTTTCCTGAAGTGAAAAGGCCGTGGCTTATGGTGCTTTCCTTTGGCTGACGTCGATGGTTGCTTGCCATTAGGTGACGTCGATGTCACCTAGCCGATGCACACACGCCACGGGTTATTCATGCATACCATGGATAATGTGACAACCCGTTGTTTGATAAAGCTTTCTAGATGACCACAAACCACGTTACATGTTAGAAGACTTTCACTTATGTTGTTTGTCGTTTGTCGACGTTTCCTTGTCAATGCATGCATGCCTAAGCCAATGTATCTAAGTCGATGCACACACGCCACTACTGATGTGTTCACGCCTTTTCTGATGTTGCTTGCAATTGGATGATGTCGCCTAGAGTATGTTTTTAGGCCTCAACCTATGTCACCGAGTCGATGCGCACACGCCACAACTGATGCGTGCAGGCCTTGTTTATTGCTTCCTTCTGTTGGATGATGTCTATTTGCCAATGCATGCATGCCAACGCAGATGTTACCTGGATGATCTAGTCAGACCACGACTGAAGTCACCAAGTCGATGTGCACATGCACGGCTGATGCGTGAAGGCCTTGGTTGATGTTGCATGTCATTGGAAGAAATTAGTTGCGAGATGCGTGCATGCCACGTCCTTGCATGCAGACCTTGTCTTATGCAGCATGCCATTGGCTGACGTCTCGTGCGAGATACTTACATTTTAAATTTCTTCTTGCATGCCTTGGCTGAAGTCGCATGCCATTGGCCGATATCCCTTGCTTGATGCGCACATCCCACGTCACATGCATGTAGGCCTTGGGTGATACTACCTCTCATTGGCCGACATCAGCAGAATGATGTGTGCAGGCTACGAACGATGTTGGAAGGCTACATCCGACTTCAGCAGATGGATCTGCATAGTCTAAGGAAGATGTGGGGAATCCAGAATAAACATCAGCATACCAATATTTGCAGGATATCAACGATGTTATCAGGCACCATTCAACGTCTGTAGACCAATGTGTGCAGGTTTCGGATGATAGTGGCAGCCTAAATCCATGTCGGCTGACCATTGTGTGCTTGCTAAAAGAAATATGAGCATACCACGTCTCGCGTAAGATGACCATTGTGTTGAGGCAAAAAATTATACAGGCAGGCTATGCCGAATATGGACTGACCTTTGGGTGCAGGCCAAAGGCGATACGGGCTGTCAACGCCAGATGTCGACTAACCTTTGTGTGCAGGACAAACATGATGCATGTATTCAATTCTCTACACTGACTGACTGATGCACACAAGCTACAGTCGATGTTGTTTGTCCACAGTCAATTTTATAGGGAAATGTGCACAAGTCACAACTAATGTCACCCAGCCGATTCCACTTGTTGTTGGCCGATGTCGCTTGCCCAAAGTGCACATGCCTTGGCAGAAGCTATCTATCATTGCCTTACGCCGATGTCGCCCAACCGATGTGCGTACACCATGACTCATGTGTATAGACGTTGGCTAATGCTGCATTCCATTTGCCAACGTCAGTTTCCCAATGCGCACTAGAAATAGATGACGCTTCATTCCATTGGCCGACGCCATCATAGAGATATGCACAAGCCACTGCTAATGTAGGTAGTCCATGAGCGACGTCAGCTGAGAAATGTGCAGTCTATGACATATGAGGGCAGAGCACGTCTGACGTTGGCTAGTCATTGTGTGCAGGCCAAGGGTGATGCGGGAAGGCCAATACCGATTACCTCTTAGTTATGTAAACAGGCCACGGCCGATTCGGATGGTCCATGTCCTACAACGGGTGAGCGATGTGCACAGACCTCGACCGATGTAGCAGTGCATGACCATTGTCGTCTAGCAAATGCCACTTGTCATTCGCCGATGAAGTTTGCTTGAAACACACATGCCTTATTTAATGGTGTTTGTCGTTGGCCGACACCAATGTCACCTTACTGATGTGCACAAACCACAACTATTATGTGAAGGCCTCGTTTGATATTGCCTGCCGTTGGACAACATCACTTTCCTGAAGCACACAAACCTTGGTTGATGCTGCTTGACGTTGGCCAATGTAAATATGATCTAGTCGATGCAAACCCACCACGATCGGTACGTGTAGGCCTTGGATGGTTCTGCATTCCATTTTCAAATGTCGCTTTCCAGATGTGCACATGTCATATCAGATGTGTGCATGCCTTGGCCGATGTTGCCGGCCATTTGCAGATGTCGTTAATCTAAAGACCATAAGACTTGGCTGATGGTGCCTTCCGTTTCACGATGTTGACATCTCTCAGCCAATGCTCATGCACCATAGGTTATGAGTCTATGTCTCGAATGATTCAACATGACATTGTCCGACGTCGCTTTCTCGATGCGTGAACACCTTGGTTGATATTTCCTGCCATGTACTGATGTCGCTTGGACGATGCATGAGTCCACAACCTATTTCACCTCGGCGATGCCCACACGCCACGACTAATGCGTGCAAGCCTTATTTGATGCAGCGTTCCAATGGATGATGTCGCTAAGTCGATGCACATACGCCACGATAGATGTATGAAGTCCTTGTTTGTTGTTGTGTGCTATTGGCTAATGTCTATTGCCCAAAGTGCACAACTATTGCCTAATACTGTCAAATATTGGCCTTGGATGATGCGCCATTCCATTAGCGAATGTCCCTTGCTTAATGCGCACATACCATGTCAGATTCTTGCAAGTGTTTGTTGATGCTTCCTGTCATTGGTTGATGTCTCTTGCCCGAACCTCACATGCCTTGGCTTAGGTTGCATGTCATTGGCCGACGTTAATGTCGCTCAGCCGATGCACACACACCACAGGTAATGCATGCGTGCCTTTGATGATGATGCATGTCGTTATCCGACGTCTCTTGCTAGATGTGCGCAAACAACGTTAGATGGGTGAAGACCTTGTCTCATTTTGCATGCAATTGTCCAACATCGCCTGCCCAATGGATCCAGGACACGACTGAAGTCGCCCAATTAATGTGCATATGCCACATTTGATATTTGCAAGCCTTGGCTGATGCTGCATGTATTTGGTCGATGTCACCTGGCCAATGCGCGCAGGCCTGGACTAATGTTGCCAAGTTGATGTGTACCCACACGGCTTATGTGTGCAGGCCTTGAGTGTTGCTGCCTTCTATTGGTCGATGTTTTTTGGTCGATGCGCGCATACCAAAATTGATGTTGCCTGGTCAATGTACTTAGATAACGACTAAAGTCGCCCAGTCGATGTTTACACGACACAACAAACATGTGCAGGCCTTAAATGATGTTGCATGCAGTTAGGCGATGTCGATTTGTAGATGCACATATGCCACGTTCGTTCATGAAGGCTTTGGTTGATGTTGTATGCCATTGGCTAACTTCTCGTTCCTTATACTCGCATTCCACATTCGTGCGTGCAGGATTTGGCTGAAGCCATATGCTATTGGTTGGCGTTTCTTACCATATGCACACATGTCACACTTGATACATGCAGGACTTCGTTGATGTTGTCAGTCGTTGGTCGAAATCCGCATACTTATATGTATTGGCTAGGCACGATACCGGAAGGACACATCTGTTGTCAGTAGACCGATGTGTGCATGCTATAAAAGATGCAGGAAGACCACATTCAACGTCTGTAGACTGATGTGTGCAGGCTACAGATGATTCTTGAAGGCAATGCTTGATGTCTCTTGACCGTTGTTTGTAGGCCAACGGTGATGCAGGCAATCCATGCCCGACGAGAGTTGAGCGATTTGCACAAGCCAAGATTGATGTACGCAGTCAACGGGCCACGTCGATGGAGAATTGTGCAAGATTGAAACGATGTTAGCAGCCTACGTTTGATGTCGGCTGGCCGTTGTATGCAAGACAAAGGAGATAAAGGAAGTCAATGGGTGATGTGGATGGTCCACGCTCAATGTCGCCTGAGGAATGGGTACAAGCTTGAACTAATGCGATAGTCCACGACTAGTGTCGCCTAGATGGTGTCTCTTTTCATTGACCAATGTTGCTTGGTTGATGTGCATAGGCCACAACAAATGTTGCCTAGCCGATGCGCTTATACCATGGATTAAGTGGTCCATCTGATATGCACAAAACACATCTGATGCTTGCAGGACTTGGTTGATGTTGCATGTCGTTGGCTAACATCGCTTTCCAGATGCACAAATGGCATGTCTGTGCATGCCAACCTTGGCTGATGCCGCATACCTTTTGCCAATAGTTCTTGCAATATATACACCTTCCTCATCCATGCGTTCCGACCTTGTCTAATGTTACATGCCATTGGCCAACGTCATTTGACAGATGCGCACATGCCATGCCTACATTCCTTGGATGATTCTTCCTGTTGTTGGCTGATATAAACAAACCGATGTGTGTAGGCTATATACGATGCTGACAGGTCATATCCGATGTCAGCAGACCAATTTTGGCATGATACAAACGATGGTGGAAAGCCATGTTGGACGTCGGGAGACTGATGTGTGCAGGCTACAAACGATTTTGTTAGGCCACGTTAGACGTTGGCAGACCGATATGTGTAGGATGAAGACGATGTTGGTAACCCATGTCCAACATCAACCGACCTGTGTGTAGGCCAAAGACGATTCAGGCAAATCACGTCTGACGGTGGCTGACCATGTTAAGCACGCCAAAGGCAATGCGGGAATACCACGCCCGATGTCGGCATACCATTTTGTGAAAGCCAAAGTCAATGCGGGTAGGCAAATACCGACGTAGGCTGATCTTGTGTGCAGGAAAAAGGCGATAGAGGCAAGCCACATCGAATGTTGGCTTTCATTGTGTGTATGCCATAGGTGATGCGGTAAGGCCAAGTCGAATATTAGTTGACTGTTGTGCAGGCCAAAAGCGATGCTCGATGTCGGCGGACTATTCTGCAGTCCAAAAGAGATAGGGGAAGGCAACGCCCGACGTCGTCTGATCATTGTGTAGGCCAAAGTCGATGGGGAAGGCAACGCCTTATATCTCCTGACCATTGTTTGCAAGCCAAGGAGGAGGCGGGAAGACCACGCCCCACAACGGCTAAATGATGTGCACAAACCACAGCCCTTACGGGGATTTCATGGACGACGTAGGTTGAGCAATGTGCAGGTTACGATAGATGCGAGTAGCCCACGTCTGATATCCGACGTCAGCTGGCCATTGTGTGTAGGTAAAGGGCGATGGGGGAAGGACATGCCTGACGACCACTGGGTTGTGCACGGCCAATGCGGCTGGTCCATGTCTTACATCCTCTGAGCGATGTACACAAACCTGGGAAGACACGATAGTCTACCACCAATGTCGCCTGGCCAATACCTCTTATCGTTCACGATGTCGCTTGCTAGAAGCAGATACGCCTTGGCTCATGCTGCCAGCTCTCGGCCGAGACCGATTTCTCCCTACCGGCACATCATAACTTATGCTGCCTGCTAATGGCCAATGTCGCAAAAGCGCACCAACATTAGCTGATGCTGCCTAACGTAGGTTGATGCAAAGGTCGTGATAGAGGTGGTGGCACATCAGTAGTGGCGAATAGGGCAGCCATCACCGTGTCCTTAGCAGGCTCTGCAGAAGGGGCCTCAGACTATGGTACTCGAGCCTCTAGTATAGAATCCAAGTTGGCTCGTACACTCGCCACAACAACCTAAGCTTCGAGCTCATATTGGTCATGGGTTGGGAACGGGAGAGATGTCACATCCACAGTAGGGGATGGTCGGGCAAGAACCCGTAGCTCAAAAACGTCACATCACATCTTCCTCTCAAGACGCTCCTCTGCCTCAGCAATAGACTTCTGCATCCAAGGTTGGATGTGGTGCAGAAGTGTGGCCATTTGGGCTTCAAGTTTCTGGACCCTAGCAAGTGGGACTAGAGTAGCCTGTGGAGTCGAACGGGAGGAGCTAGGAGCGATGCTACCACCCGGGATAGACTCAACCGGAGTGGTGACTGTGGGCTCAGAAGTAGCCTAGTTAGCCGTTTGGGATTGTTCAACTGTTACGGCTAGAGTATCACCCAGCGGCTGAACCTCCGGACGGGGCCCTCTGTGGGGAGCCAACTCATTGGCCTCAACCCGAATAAGGCCGATATCAACTTTGCCCGGTGAGGTCTTAAGCACATCAATGTGCCACACGGGCACTCGTGCTAACCTGCACAAAGCAAACACCATGCAGGGGAAAGGGTAAGTGGTAGTGGCCTTGAAGGCCCTCTCGTGCATCACCGCCTGTAGTAGCCAGGCAAAGTCTACCTCGAACCCTTCTATCATCGCCGCCATCAGTACTGCACGATCCCAAGTGACAATGTTGTCTGCTGCAAAGGTGAGGTTAGCCTTCTTGATACTACCTTTCGGCTCTCTCACCCAGTCGGCAGCCTCACCATCAACAGACAAGTTCTGTGCAATCCACTGTTTGGTGGTCTCTCTCAACTCTAGCTCACGCTGGAAGCGACCATCTTTAATCAATTTCCATCGATAGTCAAACTCGGCGGTGAGAGGTGTCCGGGTAGCATCAAAATCCGGTCCATAAAGAAATCTGCGGATGGTCGGCAAGGAAATATCCACCCGTTTGCCGTGGACCTGGACGTAGTCTAGAGGGGCATGTTTGGCGGGGGATGCCCACCTGTCCAACTGAGATTGGAGAGTCGCCACATATGAGGCGTAGAACTCTCTGACCATCTCCTCACTATAACGGTCCAAAGGTCGGGCCGTCCACTCCAGCCGATGTCGGGTGAACAACTCACGTGTGGCCGACATGGTGGGTAGGCTATCCATGTGAACCCGCCGCTCAAGTGTCAGGGTCCGAGTCATGACCCCCTTGTCGTTCGGCATCTTGGCATCTATGTAGACCTGATATTGTCCCTCAACACACCACCGGTTGGGCTGATCAGCAACCGAAGCGAGGACCAGTCTGGGGTGCTGGAGTGGAGTCAGCACTATCAGCCTCATCAAACGAGGCAGATTGGGAAGCGGTGGTTGGAACAGAGGCCTCCTCAGACCCGGAGACCTCCTATGAACTGGAAGCCTCCTCTGAACCGGATGCCTCCACGGAGGCAGATGCTCCCTCTGACTGTGCGGCCGACCCAGAAGGTGTGCCGGGCAGTATGCGCTACTCGTCAGACTGGGAGGTAGTGACTACGCCGGGCGCCACCCTCGTGGAAGTGGATCTGGTGGGGCGAGCAGCAGGTGTAGCATTGCGGGTGCTAGGTGGCACGTACTTTGGGTCACGCTCATCGTCTGAGCCGATGACCATTCAGTTGGATGGGGCGACGGACTTGGAGCGCCCTCGTGAATAGACACGATCGGGTTTAGGAGCCATGAGTACCTGTAAAAAGTAGTAGTTAGTACCAGTGGAAGCAGCAAAATACAAAAATTGAAATGGCATTGCAGAAGTGCATAGTGCAGAACGGACCCATCGACGGTCCATCGAAGACACGAGGGTCCGTCATGGGGGTCCGTCGAGGGACACTTGGAGAAAATATCCAAAACATCAGGAACGTTAGGTTCTGACAGAGACGACGGACATGTAGGATGGACCATCGAAGGCACGACGGTCCGTCATGAGTGTCCGTCGATAGACACTTAGATTATTTTTATAAACCATCAGAAACCAAGGTTTTGACAGAGACGACGAACATGCAGGATGGACCATCGAAGGGACGAAGGTCCATCGTAAAGGTCCGTCGATGGACACTTAGAATAAATTTAAAAATCGTTAGAAACCAAGGTTCTAACAGAGACGAAGGATATGCAGGATGGACTGTTGAAGGGACGACGGTCCGTCGTAAGGGTCCGTCGATGGACACTTAGAATAAATTTAAAAATCATAAGAAACCAAGGTTTTGACAGAGACGACGGACATGCAGGATGGACCATCGAAGGGACGACGGTCCGTCTTAAGGGTCCATCGATGGACACTTAGAATAAATTTAAAAATTGTCAGAAACTAAGGTTCTGACAGTGTCGACGGTTGTGCAGGACGTACCGTCGAAGGCACGACAGTCCGTCATAAGTGTCCGTCGATGGACACTTAGGGAAACCAAGGGGATTGGGATTAACATACCCCAATGACGGTCCGTCGAGGGCATGACGGTCCGTCAACGGGGTCTCGTGCTAACCTTCAGGCGCTCAGTTTTGTAGTTACAGTGGTTCCCTATGTATTCACTTTGAGAATCCTAAGTTTACCAATTATCCACCCAACATCACATCACCCCTAGGGCAAGAATATATTGGGTTTTATCATTCCAGTTCTAACAGTCTATCAGCCCCAGGTCGGAGACGGAGTCAGGAAACACACACTAGTTCTAGTAGAATAACCCAATTCATATTTCAATAGCAATAGTCTACGGAAACTTAGAACTATGGGTGTGAGTTTTAGCATGCAATAAGGGTCCAAAATTTGAGACCCATTTCTATAAGACAACAAGTTCAAGGGAAAACAAGAAAAACACAAAATTATCGATAATAAGTAACACATCAGAAGAACATACCTGATAACGATAGGAGAGGAGAATGAAGAGAAGCACAGGTAGTTGAACATCAACTCAGAAACACAAACACCGAACTGCCAATGGACTGAAGAGTTTGGAGACTTTGGGAGAGAAAGGGGTTACGGGAATATGGGGGAAATGATGGGAATCAGAAAATATGAGATGTAATGGGAGTTAGAGGTGAGGGAATGGGGAGAAATGGTAGGAAATGGGGAAAGGGACGGTTATGGAGGTTAAATGAAGGTGTGGGAAGTTTAAAAGTTTAAAACTTTTAATATTCAGCCGGACGGGTCGGGTCGGGTTTGTGGGTAAAATTCGCAACGATTCCCCATCGACGGACCATAACAGGTGCGATCGTCCGTCGTGGGTTCCTTAATTTAAAATTTTTTGAAAGACATACCTGGGCATGACGGATCCCACCGACGATCCTTCGCAGGCACGATGATCAATCGATGGTTCCGTCGATGGGTGCAGCAGACCAATTTTCTGCAGTTTTCTAGTCATTTGATACCTGCACATCTAGCACACATTAAGCTAATATTTTTTTGTATATTCTGGACACTTTTCGACATGGACCCTAATCTATGCTCTAGCCAACATTACTAACGAAAAAGAAAAGAGTAGTTAGACGGGACATTACATAAATAAATGCAAGAATAATGCAACTATTCCTAGAAAGTAACGAAAGACCTATAGTTGGCTAGAGGATACATATTGGGTTGCCTCCCAATCAGCGCTTGATTTAACGTCGCAGCACGACGGAAAAATCTTGATTACTCAGACTTCATCAAGATGGTATGCCTCGATCACTTCATTCGCTGATTCAGCATGCACCAGATATATTTTAATTCGCTGTCCGTTCACCTTAAACAGCACACCCTCCTTGTTCTCCAACTCAACCGCACCATGATAGAATAGTTGGGTGATCAAGTAGGGACCAATCCATTTGGACTTGAGTTTGCCCGAAAACAAGCACTGCCTAGAATTGAATAAAAGCACCAAATCCCCAACCACAAAATCGCGCTTCTCAATCTTTTGGTCATGGTACTTCTTCATCTTTTCTTTGTAGAGTGCTGAACTTTCATATGCCTTCAAGAAAAATTCATCAAGCTCATTCAACCCGTTTAAACTTTGTTTCGCAGCCTCATTCCAATCTATTTTCAACTTCTTCATTGCCCACATGGCTTTATGTTCTAATTCAACCGGTAAGTGACAAGCCTTCCCATATACAAGTGGGTACGGGGACATACCAATTGGAGTCTTGTATGCTGTCCGGTAGGCCCAAAGAGCATCATCAAGCCTCCTTGACCAATCCGTTCTACTAGCATTCACCATTTTTGACAAAATCTGCTTTATCTCCCTGTTTGACACCTCAACTTGCCCACTAGTTTGAGGATGGTACGGAGTGGCCACATTATGGAGAACTCCATACTTTTCCAGTAATCCCTTAAATAGCTTGTTGCAAAAGTGGGATCCCCCATCACTAATAATAGCCCTTGGGGTGCCAAATCTGGAAAATATGTTCTTTTTTAAGAACGCGGTGACACTCTTCCCTTCACTATTTGCAAGTGCGATAGCCTCCACCAATTTGGACACATAGTCGACTGCCACAAGAATGTACTTCATCCCATGAGAACTCACAAAGGGACCAAAAAGTCAATGCACCACATATCAAACAATTCAATTACAAGGAAAAGTCTGGTGGGACGATATCACTAGCCAGATAATTCGCAAAATCTGCGAACCATGGGATCAAATATTGGGAGGCGGCCAATACATGCTCATCAGGGAAAGTATCTTCAATTTCAGCCTTCTCACCTAACTCCCTCATTGCTTTATCTGCTAATCAGGACAAGTGATCAGCAACTTGATTTTCGGTCCCTTTTCTATCTTTCACCTCAAAGTCAAATTCTTGCAATAGTAATACCCAACGAATCAACCTCGGTTTTGCATCCTTTTTTGTCATCAAATATCTCAAAGCAGAATGATCAGTATGCATTATAACTCTAGTGCCAAGCAAATAGGAGCGAAATTTCTCAAAAATAAAAACTACTGCAAGGAGCTCTTGCTCAGTCACGGTGTAGTTATTTTGGGCTTCATTGAGGGATTTACTAGCATAGTAAATGGGGTGAAGGATTTTATCCCTTCGTTGACCCAAAACCACACCAACAGCAACTCCGCTCGCATCACACATCACCTCAAACGGTTTTCTCCAATCCGGCGAAATGATAATAGGTGCAGACACGAACTTTTCCTTTAGCTCACAAAATGCCTTAAGACAAGATTCATCAAAATAAAACATACACTCTTTCTCAAGCAACTTGCACAAGGGATGTGCAATCTTTGAAAAATCCTTGATAAACCTCCAGCAAAAGCCCGCGTGCCCTATAAAGCTTCTCACACCTTTTACAGAGATGGGTGGAGGAAGTCTCTCTATCACCTCAACTTTAGCTCGATCAACCTCTATACCCTTCTCTAAAATACGATGGCCCAATACAATACCTTCTTTCACCATGAAGTGACATTTTTCCTAATTAAGCACAAGGTTGCAGTCTTCACACCCCTTAAGAACCTCGGACAAATTACTCAAACACCACTCAAAGGAGTCACCAACCACAGAAAAATCATCCATAAACACATCAATAGTGTCCTCCACCATATCGGAGAATATTGACATCATACATCTCTGAAATGTGGTCGGTGCATTACATAACCCAAACGGTATTCTCTTGAACGCGAAGGTCCCATATGGACAAGTAAAGGTGGTTTTCTCTTGATCCTCCGATGCAATAGAAATCTGATTATAACCCGAATAACCATCAAGAAAACAGTAGCACCCCTTTCCTACAAGTCTGTCCAACATTTGATCCATGAAGGGCATAGGAAAATGGTCCTTCTCGGTCCATGCATTTAATTTTCGGTAATCCATACATACCCTCCATCCACTCACCGGTCTCATTGAAACAAGCTCATTTTTCTCATTGGGGACCACAGTCATTCCCCCTTTCTTAGGTACACACTGAACAGGGCATACCCAACTACTATCGGCGATTGGATATATCACTCCAACATCCAACCACTTAATGATTTCTTTCTTCACCACCTCTTGCATAGGTGGATTTAAACGTCTCTGGTGCTCAATACTTGGTTTATGATTGGGCATGAGTTGGATTTTATGCAAACAAATACCGGGAGGGATACCAATAATATCCGCAATAGTACACCCAATAGCTCTTTTGAACTTTTTTAACAATGTCACCAAACTCTCAACTTGATGCACATTAAGATCTCATGCAATAATTACCGGCAACGTGTCACCTTTCCCAAGAATACATACCTCAGATGAGGTGGTAGAGCCTTTAGTTCTAATTTTGGAGCCTCCCCTATAGATGGTTTCGTGGGTGGAGACTCGCGATTCGTCATATCTAACTCATACTTCTTTGGTTTAAACCGAATATCACCTCGATCAAGTGCCGCGACCAATGACCCATACTCTTCAATGCAATCGCTATCAAAATTCATGATCACTGCCGCTAGTGCTTCTACACCCAGACGTTCTTCTATTTGTACCTCAAATGACTTTTCAACCCTGTAAGATATGGTAGATACCGATTGAAGATCACCACTCTTCCTCATGGACCTACTAATGTTGAAAGTCATTTCTTAATTGTTCAACCGAAAGTTCATTCGCCCTTTTTCCATATCAACCAAGGCTCTACCCGTAGCAACGAATGGCCTTCCAAGGATAATAGGCACCTCAAAATCGACCTCACAATCAAGAATCACAAAATCGGCCAGAAATATGAATGACTCCACCTTTACTAACACATCGTGGAGTATCCGAATAGGCCTCTTCACCGTTCGATCGGCCATAAGTAGCCGCATCACAGTGGGCTTTGGGTCACCCAAACCCAACTTCTTGTAAATTGAGAGAGGCATGTGATTTATACTTGCCCAAGATCACATAATGCTTTCGCAAAGTGTAATGACCCGATTATACATGGAATAGTGAAGGCACCCAGATCTTCTTTCTTTTGCACTAGAGACCTTGTAGCAATAGCACTACAATGCTGCATTCTATCATCATCCTTGAAACTGACCGATCTTTTCTTGGTAACCATATCTTTTATAAACTTGTCATAACCGGGCATTTGTTCAGCTTCTATCAAAGGGACATTGATGGAAAGCTGTTTCAACATATTGATAAAACGCCGTTATTTGCCATTCTCGGTCCTTTTCACTAACCTTTGTGGGAATGGAGGTGGTGGTCAAGGTATGGGGGTTACCTTCTAGGGTACCTCAGCTTCTTTTCCGTTTTATCTCCTAACTCACCACTAACCTCCACTACCTCATCATCACCTCTTATCACTTTTTCTACACCAGACGACATCGGTGGGTCAATGGTTTGTTTACCACCTCGAGTTGTGACTGCTATACAATGTCCATCATTTTTCGGATGTTGTTAGGAAGAGTGCCCGGTTGGCGTGGGTTCACAGTCAAAGACAATTAGGCCAGTTGCAACTCAAGATGCTTGATCGAGATTGCATGTGTATCAACTTTCTGCCCAATACTGGCTAAGTCACTCCTCAAATCTTTGGTGTGCTCATCACTAGCGTCGAACCTCCTTATCATTTTCTGCAGCATATCCTCAACTCGCGCCATACTACCTCCACCATTCCTAGGAGTAACTTCACAATTTTGAGGTGGAACATAGGGCCCACTCTTATCATTTCTGTTATCATAGTTACCCCGGTTGAAGTTGTTGTCACAGTTGTAATTCCCATCTCGGACATAATGACCATCTCGATTGTAATTACCATAGTTCCGACCTTGGTTTTCTTGACCTTGGAGCCAATTCTTCTGATTGTAGCTTTGAGTGTTTGGTCCGAAACCCCCCGTCTGCTCAGCAACCGCATAAGAGTCCTCCTCCTAGTAATACTCATCTGTCGGCGGTGATGGTTTAAACAAGTAGTTCACCGCATTTATCTTTTCTGCACCCCCAGTGAGATGTTTCAACACCAACCTAAGCTCAGTCCTCATTTGAGCCATCTCTTCATGAATCTCTTCTGTGGCTGGGTTGTGTGCAGATTGTACTGCAAAAGTGTTTCTCCCAGTATCTGTTTTCCTAGTACTCCATGCTTTATTATATCGGGAGATTTTCTCGAACTTCTTAGCGATCTCAGCATAAGGACACTCCCCATAAGAACCACCCGCTATCGTATCCAGTATTGCTTTATTATTATCATCCTGTCCCCGATACAAGTATTCTTTCAGCGACTCATCATCGATGCGGTGATTGGGGACACTTCTCAAGAACAAAGTGAATCTGTCCCAAGAACTACTGACTGATTCGCCCGGTAGTGCCACAAAGTTGTTCACCCTATCTTTGTGGTTTAGATTCTTAGACACCGGGTAATAACGTGCTAACAAACACATCCCTTAATTGATTCCAATTGTAGATTGAGTTATAGGGGAGTTCTGTAAACCATATAGCAGCCTTTCCCGTCAGTGAGAGAGGAAACACTCTTAACCCGATTACGTCTATATTCAAATTAGGTCTCCCTACACAACTCTTACTCACCGACCTTACTTTGGCGATGTGAGCATGTGGATCTTCAGAAGGTAGCCCCGAAAACAAACCTCTAGCAGTGAGAATTTGAATCAGGCTACTAGTTACCATGAAAGTATGGCCGTGTGGTAGGGGAGGCAAGACCAGTGGCCCATCTGAATCAGTAATGTTATCATATCCCCTATAATACTCTTGGGGGCGTGGCGCGGGTTGTTGTCTCCTTAGTTCATCTTCCCCTCGATTTTCAGGTCATAACCGACCATGAGCATCAATCGGAGATGGAATGTCCTGGTTGGGATCATCATTGTTAATACCCAAGTTTTGATTCATCCTGCGTACTGTACGCTCCAATTCGTGGTCGTGTGGAAGTAAGGGTTCTCTTCTATTCTGTGTAACTGGCATACACGGAAGTTAGATCTGCAAGAGACAAAAACAACAAAAAAAAGTAAAATTAGGAAATATTGACTAAACTTTAGTAATAATTTTTAAGTTAATCTAAAAGACACTTTCCCCGGCAGCGTCGCAAAAATTTGATACGCTCAAATTTACTTCTCGAAAACAAGTATAAGTGGTCGTATCAAGTAAAGAACCCAACTATGAGGTTGAGGTCGATCCCACGAGGAAAATGATTTAGACTTAGCTTTAACCTACTATTACTCTTATTTAGTCAAGTCCTTTCCAAAAACAAATAACAAAAAGGGGGTTTTCGAATAACGAATGTAATTGGCTAATTCTACATAAACAAATGACATGTTCAAAGATTTGATTTTTATCAAGTAATTAAAGTAACTAGAGGTTAAGTGTTCCCCATAGGTTCATAACTCGGTAATTCTAGCTATAAAAATCCTTTCCTAATATCTTGCATGCAAAGTGGTAAGTTATGTATCCCTAATTCCTTGGTCCGGCAACTAGGAAATTTCATTCCGCACCTTGGTCCAGCTACGTGTGTATGCTTTACTAAACCTTACCTTTACATCATATTAAGCATCATAATCGATATTTGGCTTTCTTGTTACTTCGCACCAACCAACACTAGCTTATTAGATAGTATATACTAAATCTACGTTGATAATTCTTTTCTTATTATCAACCTTCTTGGTCCGGCAAGTAGCAATAAGGCGAGTTCTAACGTTGGCCACCGTTAAAAAGACTTCTAAATGAAAGAATTATCAATACATGCAAGACATTATTTGAGAATTGTTATTTTAGTTAAATTTTACCTTGTTATTTACCCATGGTTCCCACAACCCTAGTTATGGAGTTTAGTTACCCATGTTCATAATCACACAATTCATATTAATTAGATAAGAATTTATGCACTTAATTTGATGAGATTGAAGATAATCCAGAAAATTACTTGAGTTAATCAAACTCTTGCAACAAACGATTCCGGAAAATAGATTAATTTCCAAAATCTAAAACTTCAATACTTAAAACAATAAAACTCAAAAATATCCAAAAGTTTAACCCAAAAAATGATGTATATTCAGGTATTTATAATACTAGAATCCTGATTAAAAAAGGAAACCTATTTAAGGAAAATCTGTCCAAAAAATGCGTCTTAGTCGACGACTTGAAACGACGGACCGTCGAGGCCACGACGGACCATCGAGGCCCTCCATCGTTCCATACTTAGAATCCTCTAAAGCTGGGTACTGGGCGACTTTCTGTTGACGTTAACGGATGTGCAAGACGGTCCGTCGGGGCTACGATGGACCGTCGATGGCTCCGTAGGTTGCCATTTCTGCAACTTTCAGCACAAAACTTCTCACGTTCTCCTTCTGGACAGATTTCCTGAAAACAAAGACAAAACTACATTAAAATTAATACTAAAAGGCCTTAGACACACACTAAACTTAAGGAAAAAGCATTGAAAGTACCGTATAACCATGGTACATCAATGCGCACACGCCATGATTGAAGCATGTAGGCCTTCACTATTGTTGCTTGCCGTTAAGAGATATCTCTTGGTTGATGTGGGTAAGCTACAATGGATGATGCCTATCCTATGCGCTTAGACCACGGCAATAGTCATCCAACCAATGTATACACGTCATGGCTGATGTATGCACGCCTTGGATGATATTGCATTCCATTAGACGACGTCTTTTCCTAGATGCGCACATCGCACCTGTAAGACCTTGAAAATAGCTTAGGTGTTCTAGAGTCTAACATGTTGTTCTTAGTGTTCTAAGGTCCTAAATGTGTTTAATATGTGGTATATAGGCAGTAGCTAAAGTATTAGGGATGTTGGAAGTCAAACGTCAAGGGATGACTAACACGTTTGACGACTAAGTCACCTAAATGTCTAAAATGTGGTTCTATGTGTTTATATGTGTTTCATGGTGTTTTAAGGTTCTAAATAGAGTTATTATAGCATGTATAGGGAGTGGTTAAAGTTTCGTGAAGTTTGGAGTTCAAACGATCAAGAACGTCCAAGGCATTCGAAAAATGTGCCTTGAGTCGACCTTGTACGTCTAGGCGAGTTTCGTTGAGTTTTATGTGTTCGTTTTGGTTGAAATTCATGTGAGAGGTGTTAAACTCATAGATGATCATATTTAGGTTGGAAAATTCCTGGAAATTATCCCCAAGGACCATCAAAGGGTCCTTGAGGAAAGGACCCAAAACCTGTTGGCAGACTGTCCAAGACAGCCTTGGCGACGGAGCTGTCGACGGCCTGTCATGGCTGTGACGCCCCGTCACAAGGGTTCCGTCATTGGGGCCTTGTCCAATTGTGTAGGGGGAACCCTTTTCAAGCCAAAGGAGCTGGAAATGGAGGTCCATGACGGACCGTTTCACCCGTGACGGTCCGTCACAGGCAGGTCGTCACAAGCAAGTCTCCTGCGCAGATTTTTCTGCCAAGTTAGGGGTGAACTTGTAAATTCACCCCATGTCTAAATAAGAGTCTAGGAGGTTTATTAAGGGTCTTATGGGTATTTTATATGAGTATATAAGTGTTTAACACTTAGAATAATTCATTCTTGTAAAATCAAAACCCCAAAGTCCCTTAGAAATCCCAAAGACTCCATTGAAGTCCAACTTGAAGGATCATCTTGGTGTGGCGTTTTGAAGGAGAATTCTTCATCAAAGTGAAGAATTATCATCCTTGAGGTATGATTTTTGATCCTTGAAACTTATTTCATCAAGGAGCCCAATTCTCAAGATGTTCTTCAAAGTTTTCTAAAGTAAATTGTCAAATTTCTACTCTAAATCATGGGTTCTTGCATGAAACGTTTTCAATTGTTAAGATATGATATTATTGATGTTTAATTGATGTTTTCCAATGAAAATATCCATGAACCCTTGATCTTCTCAAATCTCTAATTTCACTAAAATATGGGTTTTGTGATTATGTCTTGAGATTGATGAATTCATGTGTATATTGCTATGGGCTTTTGATTCATATATATATTATGTATGAATGATGTATAGGCTGTTTCAATTTGATTAATTGAGTAATGAATACTCTTAGATCTATTGCATGTTAAGCTTGATGAATCGATGTGAACTTAATGCTTACAAATCCTAGTGTAGTTTTCTATGGGTTTTCTATTGATGTAAGTATTGTATTGCATTGATGTATATTTGGTCTTACATTGGTAAACCTATATTGAATTGACTTAGATTCATTGAGTATTATGGTTTATCCTTTGAATTATTGTTCATGGCCATGGGTAAGGGCCTTGTGATGTTGAATTGGTTGATTTGGCATTGAATTGAGGTGTGGATATGGGGATGAAGGTATGCTTCCCCGTTTTCTTTAATTTGATATTAATTATACTTTGATTCTATTGTGATTGGTATGGTCCACTTATGGTGGCGGTGTTATGTGTTTAATTTGCAATTGATGTGGCCTTGTCGGCGTTACTTTATGCAATATGATGATCATGGCCTTGTCGGCATTACTTGAAGTATATGATGATTATGTGATATATGATAATGTCTATCTATATGTGAAAGTATATGTGTTCTTATATGAAGTGATATTAGGTTATAAGATGTTATTCCTAAGTACTTCTAGAATGACTTGTATTGTATGTTAAAGTGAAATATGTGGTGTCTTGTTTAGGTAGACTTATGTCCCTTGCTTGATGCTTTTATGAATATTATTATGTGATGATTTGACTTAGTATGTTAAGAGTCTTGAATAATAATATAAGTAAGACCTTGATGATAAGAAGGTCAATGTTATGTGGAAACTTGTACTTAGTGGCGAGGTTATGAATTGTGAAGTAGTTAGCCGTAATGGTATCCTTCATGTTATGAGTGATGGACTTAGGGATGGTTGGATGGAACGGCATCATATCATACCTTAGGAAAGTTGCTATGAGCTTCCTTTCACTAAAGTGAGATATTCCCTAGTGGAACTTGCTTTGGTAGGGTGAATGTAATTGGGTTATGAACTAGATAAGAGACCTAATTATATGAACCTTAATGTGAATTAATCTATGAGAACAAAGGCTAGCACCGAGTGAGTATTGTAAGGGAAGTAATTCTAGTGAAGCACGAGACTAGATTGCAAAGAAACCCTTCATATTCCTTAACCATGTGCCTACATGGGATGTGTCCATGTTCTACCATTGGCAAGTAGAACAACCTCATCGAAGTAGGATAGAACTTCGGATTCCATGTCTTGCTATCATGGTCTATGTCGGTTATTGCCTATTCTTATCATGTGGAATACCTTTTAGCATTAGATAAGTTTATGAGGTTTAGGTGGTGGTATGGGACGTTATCTAGACATTGCACAATAGACTTTGAAGGTGTTATGTGGAGTTCCTAGGTCTTGTCCAAAGACCATTATGTGATCCACTATGTGAGTGTCTTATGTGATGATTTATGTGAGTGTCTTATGTGATGTATGAGTCTTAATGAACTAATGAACTAATGACCTATGTTAGTAACTATGTAAATGATTGAGTACCTAATCTAAAGTGACTTAAGTATTCCTTAGCTAAAGTGTGAGGAGGACATGAAAGGATGGTCTCTTCATGTAGGTCATTGTACTATGGACATATCTTCTTGATTTACTTAAGTAGGTCTTTTGATAGGCTTTGGAAGGAGAATGTCTTCTAATCTAAGTGTTGGTGTGTTTAGTGAGAATGATTCTATTTAAGGTATTCTATAGGATCTCTTGTGTGTGTTAAAGGGATTGTATGGGCGGTCGCTCCACACTTACTCAAGTGAGACTTAGAATCACCTTTGGTAGAGGAATCTTACATAGATATTTATGGTTGTTTTCTAAGTGTGTATGTGACTCATCGTCGGTAATCTTAAGGGTCGTTTAGGCACATCTAGAGAGGGTGTATGGTCGGTCTCTCTTTATGTGACTTAAGTGAATCTTAGGATGACTTTAAGTGAGGGAATTACATGCTAGGAAGACTTAGGGAGAAGGGTGAAGTGATTCACTGTAACAGTGAATTAATTCACTGTACAGTGAATATAGCTCACTGTAAAGTGAGTTTCTTTAAGATGCTATTTTTGGTTTAATGTTATCTTATGTGTTTCTTAATTGATAAATGATGTTCTTATGTTTAAACTATGATTTCTAAATGAAAGATGCTTATTTCTAATAAAGTCCGTTTTCATGATTTTATACATATGGCCATACTTAGTACATGTGGTTGTACTAATTCCATGCTTTATTTTCTATCTATAGTCCTTGGTAGGTAAGGGAGCTTGGAGAAGAAGACTTGGGCATTAGAAGAATCGTCCGAGTAGAAGAGTTCAAGTATGTCCTCATTGTTTAGAGGGCATATATGTCATTTTATGTTTCTTTGATGAAGTATTGTACAAGACTATGTTATTTCTATATTTCGTATTAAAATACTCTTGTGTCGTAAGTTGATAAGATTGAGACTTAGTATTTCTTTATGAAAGAGGTTTTAAAAGACTATTTTATGTTTTAGTGAAAAGTTTTAATTCCGCACTACTTTTCATTATGTATATGCGATGAATGATATGAATGAGGCTTGTCTTAGAACTCTGAGAGTTCGACGACGCCGGTCGCAATCCAAGATTGCACCCTATCTTCTAGGGTATGGTCCCGGGTTGTGACAGCACGTAAGTGCGTGCAGGCCTTGGCTGAAGTTCCATGCCAATGTCATGCCACGTTCCATTTCGGAAGACCGATATCTGCAGGCTTCGGATGAGGTTGGCAGCCCATTTCCAACGTCGACTCACAATTTTGTGCATCCCTAAGGCGATTTGAGCATACTACGTCTGACGTCAGCTAACAATTATGTGAAGACTAAAGGAGATGCCGTCATGGAATGCCTGATGTCGCCATACCATTGTGTGCAGACCGAGGGCGATTCGTGCATTGCACGCCCAACAATGACTAAGCGATGTGCACAAACCATAGCCGATGCGAGCAGTCCACGGTCAACATCGAATAACTGATGTGCACAGGCCACGACTAATGCATGCAGGACATGGTTGATGTTGCATGCCTTTGGCAGATGTCGCTTGCCAGATGTGCACATGCCACATTCGTGCATGCAAGCCTTAGCTGATGCCGCATGCT
Organism: Solanum sitiens; assembly: GCA_016801875.1. Taxonomy (NCBI): domain Eukaryota; kingdom Viridiplantae; phylum Streptophyta; class Magnoliopsida; order Solanales; family Solanaceae; genus Solanum; species Solanum sitiens. The sequence continues at coordinate 450,249 of JABWTJ010000258.1, forward strand.
ATTGGCGGATGTCTCTTGCCAGATACGCACATTCTACATCTATGTGTGCAGGACTTGTTAAAGACGTATGCCATTGGCTGCCGTCTCTTACCATATGCGCACATGCCACGTCATATGTGTACATGCTTTGGATGATGTATGCAGTGAAAGGGAAATTCGAGCATTCTACAACCGACAATGACTTAGAGATGTGAACAAACCATGACCGATGTGGACAGTCCACTGCCAATGTCGACTAAGCGATGTGTTCTAGCCACGACCAATACGGGCGGTCCACGAGCAATGTCACCTTGCCGTTGTCGCTTTCTGGTTGACAACGTCGTTTTCCCAAATCACGCAAGTCTTGGTTTATGGTGCATGTCGTTGCTAGATGCCGATGTTGCCCAGCCAATGTGCACACGCCATGACACATGCGTGCAGGCGTTGGCTTATGTTGCCTTTCGTTGGCCAACTTTGCGTGGCCGATATCCACATGACACGTCTAATGTGTGGCCCACTTGGAGCTATTGATTCCGTTGCGTGGATTTTGACTTAGAGGAGTAGACATCATTTTTTCCAAAAATTCATACTGAACATGTACAACCCAAATATCCACGTTCGAAGGTACAAACACACATTAACTTGCAAAAATAACTTTTTTATGTATAAAAATAATTTTCAACCGTTTTTTTCGATCAATCACAAAATTAGTAATTGATTAGTAAAACATTGGAAAAATATGGAGAAAAAAAATAACGCCTAAAATTTATTAATAAATATGGTAACCTTAAATGCAATAATCTTAACAATTTTTTTAATTTTTTATATTTATTCGATAAATCTAGAAAATGAGTAATTTATAGATAAAACTAGGAAAACTATGAAAATATAAAATTAACCCCAAAAACTCACAAATAAATATAGTAACGTTAAATTCAAAAATTTCAACAATTTTTTTAATTGTTATTTTTGTTTGGTAAATTCCTAAATTGAGTAATTCGTTAATAAAAATATGAAAAAAATATAAACTTAATTCCAAAAATTCAATAATAAATATAGTAACCTCAAATTTATCTATTTCAACATTTTTTAATTTTTTTTATTTTTGTTCGATAATCTTGAAAATTGGTAATTCATTAATAGAAAATATGAACTTAACCACAACAATTCACAAATAAATTTCGTAACATTGAAACCAACACTTTCAACATTCTTTTACTTTTTATTTTAGTTCGAAAACATTAAATGGGTAATTCATGAATAAAGATATAGGAAAAATATTTTTTTTAAAATATAAAATCAACTCCAAAAATTCCAAATTAAACATAGTAACGATAAATTCTACAATTTCAATAAATTTTTTTAGTTTTTACATTTATACGGTAAATCTCGTAAAAGGGTAATTCATTAATAAAATTGGAAAAATATAAAATTAACACAAAAAATTCACAAATAAATATAGTAACCTTAAATTCAACAATTTCAACAATTTTTAATATTTATTTCTGTTTGGTAAATCATTAAAATGGGTAATTCAACAATAAAAATAGGGATGACATAAGAAAATTATAAAATTAACGCCAAAAATTCACAAATAAAAGTTGTTGAACGTCGATTGTCTAACAAGTGCAAGCCACAAATGATGCTGGTAGGCAAGTCCAACGTCGCCTGATCGAACTGTGCGGGTCAGAGGGGATGCGTTAGGCAACACTTGACGTCTGCAGACTGATATGTGTAGGCTAGAAACTATTATTGTTGTCCATGTTCGACGTTGGCACATCGATGTGTGCAGCCTACAGCCGATACTGGAATACACGTCCAATATTTACTGACCGATGTGTGCAGGCTAGAGACGATAGGTGTAGCCCACGTTTAATGTCGACTGACTTTTGTGTGCAGGCCAAAGGGGATGCGGTCAAGCCATGTCTAAAATCTGCTGATCATTGTGTGCAGGCCAAAAACGATGTGGGAAGGCAAGGTCTGACGGCTGCAAATCGTTGTGTGCAGGCCTAAGGAGAAGCGGGAAATCAAATACCGACGTCGACTGACTATTTTTTTGGCAGAAAGGGGATGGGCGCAGGCAATGCCCGATGATCCCTAACTGTTGTTTGTAGGCCAAGAGCGATGCCGACATTCCACACCACGGGTTATATGTGCATACCTTGGAAAATGCGACATGCCTTTGTCTGATTCCGCTGGCTAGATACGCACAAACCACGTTAGATGCGTAAAGACCTTCACTTTTGCTTCATGTTATTGTCCGGCGTTTCCTTGTTGATGCATGAAGTCTTATAACAATGTCTCCCAGTCGATGCGCCCACTCCACGGCTGATGCGTGCAAGCCTTGGGTGATGTTGCCTCCCGTTGATCGATGTCTCCTGGCTGATGTTTGAAGGTCACGAACAATGTCACTGAGTCGATGCCCTCACAACACATGTTATGCATGCACACCTTGGAAATTGTTGCTTGTCCATAGTTTATGACGCTTTGCTGAAGCATGTAGGCCATAACCGATGTCGCCTGACCAATGCGCTCACACCATAGTTGAAGTCACCCAGTTGATGTGCACACGACATGAGCGATGCATGCAGGCCTTCGCTGATTTTGCATATCATTGGTTGATGTCACTTTCCATATTCTCACATGCCACGTCCGTGCATGGAGACCCTAGCTAATTCCACATGCCATTGGCCGATTTATCTAGTGTGATACGCATATTATACGTTTGTGCTTGCAGGACTTAGATGAAGCCTCATGCCATTGGCAAACGTCTCTTTCGAGTTTCACACACGTCATGCTAAATGCATGCAGGAGTTGGCTGATGCAACCTGTCGTAGGCTGACATTAGCAGATTGACGTGTGCAGTCTACAGATGATGCTAGCAGGCCATATCGAACGTCGGCAGACTGATGTGTGAAAGCTATGAACGATGTTTGGATGCCACGTTCGATGTGCATAGACCGATGAGTTTATGCTACGGACGATGTTTTCAAGCACCATTCGACGTAGGCACACCAAAGTGTGCAGGCTGCGGGCGATGGTGGCAGCCCATAATTGACAATTGTGTGCAGGCCAAGAGCGATACGGGTAGTCCACGCCTGACAATGACAGAGCGGTGTGCAGAAGCCACGGATGATGCGGGCAGTCCACAGCCAATGTTGACTGAGTGACGTGCACAAGCCACGACTGATGCGGGCAATCAACGACTAAAGTCTACTAGACGATGATGATTGTCGTTGGCTGACGTCATTTTCCTGAAGTGCACATTCCTTGAGAGACAGTTCCTATTGTTACACAACACCGATGTCACGCTATCGATCGGCACACACCACGGCTCATTCGTATAGGCTTTGGCTTGTACTGCCAATCATTGGCAGACATCACTTGCATGATTTGCACTAGCGATGGACGATGTTTCCTTCCGTTTGACTAGTTTAGCATGTGCCCAAGCATAATCGATGCAGGCAGTCAACAACAGAAGTCGGCTGAGCACTGTGCAGGCTACAACCGATGTCGCCTAAACAATGTGCTCACACCATAGTTGAAGTCACCCAGTCGATATGCACACGACATGATCGATGCATGCAGGCCTTCGCTGATTTTGCATATCGTTGGTCGATGTCACTTGCCATATGCTCACATACCACGTCCGTGCATGGAGACCCTAGCTAATTCCATATGCCATTGGCTGATTTCTCTAGTGTGATACACACATTCCACGTTTGTGCTTGCAGGACTTAAATGAAGCCTCATGCCATTGGCAAACGTCTCTTTCAAGTTTCCCACACGTCATGTTAGATGAATGCAGGAGTTGGCTGATGCAACCTGCCGTAGGCCGACATTAGCGGATTGACGTGTGCAGTCTACACATGATGCTAGCAGGCCATATCCAACGTCAACAGACTAATGTGTGAATGTTATGGACGATGTTTGGATGCCACGTTTGATGTGGATATATCGATGAGTTTATGCTACGGACGATGTTTTCAAGCACCATTTGACGTAGGCACACCGAAGTGTGCAGGCTGCTGGCGATGGTGGCAGCCCACGTTCGTTAATTGTGTGCACACCAAGAGTTATACGGGTAGTCCACGCCTGACAATGACAGAGTGGTGTACAGAAGCCACGGCTAATGCGGGCAGTTCACAGTCAATGTTGACTGAGTGACGTGCACAAGCCACGGCTGATACGGCCGATTAACGACTAAAGTCTACTGGACGATGATGCTTGCCGTTGGCTGACATCATTTTCCCGATGTGCACATTCCTTGTAAGACAGTTCCTTTCGTTACACAACACCAATGTCACGCTATCGATCGGCACACACCACGGCTCATTTGTATAGGCCTTGGCTTGTACTGCCAGTCATTGGCAAACATCACTTGCATGATTTGCACTAGCGATGGGCAATCTTTACTTCCGTTTGACTAGCTTAGCATGTGCCCAAGCACAATCGATGTAGGAAGTCAACAACAGAAGTCGGATTAGCACTGTGCCGGCTATAGCCGATGCGAGCAGCCCACGTCTAACGTTTGCTGGCCGTTTTTTGCAAGCCAAGGGTGATGCGCGAAGGCCAAGCCCAATGAACATTAAGTGATGTGCACAGGAAATGACTCATGCCGCAAGTACACGCCTTACGTCGGCTGAGCAATGTGCACAATACACGACCGATGCGGCAGTTCACGACCGATGCAGTAGTCCATGACCAATGTGGTCTGGCAAATGTCACTTGTCGTTGGCTAATGACACTTCCCCAAAGCACACTGTCATTGGCTGAAGGTGGATGTCGTTGGCATACACTGATGTTACCTTGCTAATCTGCACACACCACGATAGAGGCGTGCAATCCTGGGATGATGCTTCTTACCATTGTCCAACTTCACTTGCCCAAAGCGCACATGACTTATCTGAATCAGCCTAACGTTGTCCAATGCAAATGTGGACCAGCCGATGCACACACGCCACGACCAATAAGTGCAACCCATTACTGATGCTGCATTCCATTGGCAAACGTCGCTTTCTACATGCACACTAGTCATGTCACATGTTTGCATGCCTTGACTAATGTTTCCTTTCTTTGGCCGACTTCGTTTGCTCGAAGACCAAAAGTCTTGGATGATGGTGCCTGCCATTAACTGAAGTCGATATCGCGTAGCCGATGCACACACTCCACAGGTTATGCGCCCATGCCTTTTTTGATGTTGCATGACATTGTCCGATGTCTCTTTCTAGATTCGCAAAAACATATCTCATGCGTAAGAACCTTGGTTGATGCTGCCTGTCGTAGTCGATGTCACCTGGATGATGTATGTAGGCCACAACCGATGTCGCCAAGTCGTTGCTCACACGCTACGACTGATGCGTACAGGCCTTGGCTGAAGCAGCCAGACATTTTTGATGTCGCCATGTTATTATATCTGCTACAACTGATATCGCCGAGTCAATGCACACATGCCACAACAGATGCGTACAGGTCTTTATGTTATTTCCTGTCGTTTGGCCGATGCGCGCGGGCCAAATGGGATATCTTATGTCTGATGCACTCAAACCACTTCTTAAGTAGCCTAGCCTATGTGGACATAACATTGTTGATACATGCAGGCCTTAGCTGATGCTCCGACATTGCTTGCAATGCGCCTGCTATTTCCTGTCGTCACTTGCTAGATACACACATTTCTTGTGCGTACGTGCAGACCTGCATGAAGTCCTATGACATTGGTCGATGTAGCTTGCAAGATGTTCACATGCCATGTCAGATGTATGCAGGCCTTGGCTGATTAGGCCCGCCTTTGGCCAACATCTTCAGAATGATGTGTACATGTTACGAATGATACTGATTAGTCACATTCAATGTCGGTAGACCGATGTGTTCAGGATAGGAAGCTGATGGCAGGAAATATTTGACGTCAATTGAGTGATGTACAGGATACAGATGATGCTATCAGGCCATGTTTTCCATCGACAAACTGATGTGTTCAGGATGCGGATGATGCTGGTAGCCGACGTCGAATGTCTGTAGACCCTTGTGTGTAGGCCAAAGGAGATTCGTGCAGACAACGTCCAATGTCGGTTGACCATTGTGTGTAGGCCAAAGGAGATGATGGAAGGCCATGCCCGGCGTTGACTGAAAATTATGTGCAAGCCAAAGGCAATGCAGAGAGGCAACACCCGAAGTTAGCTAACCATTGTGTGAAAACCAAGGGTGATGCGGGGGCAATCCATGGATGATAATGATTGAGCAAAGTGCAAATGCTACGACTGATGCAGGCATTCCATGACCAACGTCAGTTGCGCGATGTGCAAAAGCCACGACAAATGTTTCCTTGCGGATGTCAATTTTTGTTTGCTGATGTCGTTTGGGTGAAGTGCACATGTATTGGTTTATGCTGCCTGTCGTTGCCAAATGCTGATGTCGTCCAGCCGATGTGCACACGCCACGTGTAATGTGTGCAAGTCTTTGTTGATTCTGCCTTTTGTTGGCCGATTTCGCTTGCCTGATGCTCATTGGATACGAACAATTCTTCCACCATTAGTCGATGCTAATGTCGCTTGCCAAATGCACACATTCCATATCATAAGCATGTAGACCTTGCCTGAGGCTGCTTGTCATTGGCCGATGTCACTTTCCCGAAGTGCACAAGCCTTGGCTTATGGTGCCTGTCGTTGACTGGCGTCGATGGGTGCCTGCCTTTGGCTGACGTCGATGTCACTCAACCGATGCACACATGCCACAGGTTATTCATGCATACCTTGAATAATGTTTCATGTCGTTGTCTGATGAAGCTTGACAGATGCTCACAAACCACGTTAGATGCTAGATGTCACGACCTTCAAGCATCCCCTAGAAGCTAGGGATAACCCTCGGATTGTGATCGGGAACTTGGCCCTTTGGGGTCTCATACAAGCCCTTTAACTATCGTCATTACATAAGACATGAAAAATAGTGTGGAATTTAAAACTTTTCACGAATAATTAAATAAAGGAAGTCTTTCATAAATACTTAGAGAATCTCATTGTCACAATCCAACTTAAATACACGACATAATATCTTAAGGACACGACCCCTTTACATTAAAAGGAAAAAATACATAATAAGTCTTTAAATAAGAAACTAAGAAAAGGACTATGCCCTCGAATATATGAGGACATACTTTGTCTTGAGAGGAACTATCTCAAGCTTCACTTTCAAACCTTCAAAAGCTTCCAACAACCTATACTTATAGAGTATAGAAAAGTATGGGGTTAGTACAAACAATGTACTAAGTATGGCATATGCAAAATCATGCAAAAAGGGAAATTTTAGTAAAATAAGCTTTCATGCCACTTCATTATATCATTCATGAATTTAGAAGCAAAACAACATAAGAAACATCATTTAACACTTAGATAAGGATTTTCCATAATTTTGAACCAAGAATACACTTTATAGTAAGTTACCCAATTTTTACAGTAAACTCATTTACATTACAGTGAACCATCTTAGGGCATTACAGTAAACTATTTTTAGGACATTACAGTGAACTAAAAGACTCCAACAATGGTGAACTTCCAAGGTGTTTCAAATGAGGAAGTGAACTCATTTTCGTAGGAGTTTCCCTAACTATGGTTATCCGAAGACCTTACAAGGTAAGGTATGAAGAAAACGTCTAAACAATTCCTTCAATACACACCAAAGCGATCCTCCAAACTACCCCTTTCGGCAATACTCACCTCGGGAGAACAAGTCACCACTCAATTATATGACATTAGGAGAACACCCAACAAAACACCAAAGACTTCCCTTTTGGAATGCCTACTTAGTGCAATGAGTAGATGGCGTCCAATACCACCACCTACCCTAAGTAGTATACTCTTTTAGAAGGTTTGGCACAAAGTCTTCCCTTTCAAAAGGTCCTACTTAGTGCAATACATAGATAGCATCCCATACCACCACCTACCCTAAGTAGCACGTTCTTTTTGAAGACTTAGTTCATTCAATTCACATAGGTAGCACATGTTTTTAAAAGACTTAGTACTTTCATTACTTTTGTAGGGGGTTAGCTTAACGGAAAAAGACCATGAGAGCTAGACATGGAATCCCGATATTAACCCCTATCGGATGAGGGATCCTCACTTGCCTAGAGTAAGGTCATACTTCTTAGCTTTTACATGGATTTCTCAATAGCTGCACCTATGCGGGCACATAGTTAAGGGATAAGGAGATTGCTACTAATTAACTCATTCTCTACTAACGAGGAGCACTCATCTCAAAAGGTACATTAGATAAAACATCTCAAATAATGAAGTGTAACCACCCCTTCTTCATATCCTCTCATTGCTAGGCATAACTCCCCATGGATTCTCAACATTATAAACTATAGATTAAGGATAACTAGTGAACAGCAAATCTCAACTAACGAAGGGCATTCATCCTCCGACCTATCTTAGAAAGCTCTTAGGATGTAGTGAGGTTGCTACTAGACACGTCATCTCAACTCACGAAGAGTGTCCACCCCAAGACTCCCCTTTTTACTCAATTTAGCATCATACATTCATATGTGTTTGTGTGTGTACATGTGATCACACCTTGCATATAAGCATCATTTCATTCACTTTACTTCTATACATGCTTTAGAACTTCATTATCAAATCACACACTTTACATGCTTCACATAATCATATACTTCATTTAGACATAATCTAGGTCAAACATACAATTCAAGCTTCACAAAACACAACACAAGACCCATTTCCAATATCACTTAATTTCACCCATAAGGCCTTAAAACCACATTAACAATACATACTAAGTAATAACAAGTTCATCAAATAAACACCACCACCAAGAAGGTGGACCATACCACTTAAGAACAATTTATAATAAGAACTATACAATATAAGCAACTCACCATTTAACAAATCCATCATCACCTATAACCAATTTCTCAATATAGCCATTATGGCAGTATCGAAATCAAAATAACAACACAAGAAAACCAAAGCTCATTCTCTACACAAACATGCTCACTTAACCCATTTCTTAAGCTAAAAGTTTGAAATATGCATAAACATGAGTTCATAAGGTTTTTGACATTAAAATCATCAATTAATGCTAGAATAAACACATTTGAATCATTAAAAAACTTTTACAAGAAGACCCATGCTTAGAATCAAAGATAGAAGAAAGTAGAGTTTGAAAACCCTTTTTGAAATATTTTGGAATTGACTCCTTTGAATGGAAGAGGGTTCAAGGATGGATACCATACCTCAAATGAAAGACAAACCACTGATTGTTGATGAAGAACACGCCCAAACCATCCCTCCTAGCTCTTCTTGACTTCTAGCTTCCAAAGAGACTTGAGAGAGAATTCTAAGGGAGAAAGTTTTGGGTTTTTGGGAAGTGAGGTCTAAAATTAGGTCTTAGGGTTTGAAATACTTTAATACACCTAAATAACCCTAAAAATAACTCCCTAGGGTCATAAATTACTTGGGGTGAATTTACCGAACAGCCCAAGACTTGGCAGATTTTCACAGCTTTTGGACCGTGTCAATCGACGGATGGGGACCATCAGATCGTCTGTCCACCAACGGTCCGTTGGTTGGGTCTAGTTGTTTGAGACTTAGATCCATTTAAAGCCTGTACATCATGCATTGCCAATCAATGCCCTAGGTCGACGGACCTTTGGTTGACCAACAGACCGTTGTTTGGTCACTGTTTTGGCAGCTTTTGTTGATGTCTTGGGACCTTTTCTAGGGCCCCCTTGTGGGTCCTAGGTGGGTTCGTACCCAAACGTTAAACCCCTAAACTAAGTCATCTACGTCTTAGGAACAGCTCTAACAAGTTTCAAGAAAAACGAACACGCAAAACTCACTCAAACACATCAAGACACACAAGTACTATCTAAGGCACATCTTCCGAACGTCATGGACGTTCTTGGTCGTTTGACCTCCAAACTTAACCAAACTTCACACAATTCCTAAGAACACTAAAGAAAATCATTTTAACTTAAAATTAATTCAAGAAACAACCATGAATCTCTAGTTCACCTTAGTTCGCTTTAGAGCATTACACTAGAAGACTTTCCCTTATGTTGTCTGTCGTTGGTCGACGTCACCTTGTCGATGCATGCATGCTTAAGCCAATATAACCAAGCCGATTCATACACGCCACAAAAGATGTGTTCACACCTTTGCTGATGTCCCTTGCCATTGGTCGATGTCGCCTAGCTCATGTTTTTATGCCTCACACTATGTCATCGAGTCGATGCGCTGACGCCACATCTGATGCGTGCAGGCCTTGGTTGTTGCTGCCTTATGTTGGATGATGAATATTTGCCGATGCATATATGCTAAAGGCGATGTTTCCTAGACAATGCACTCAGACAACGAATGAAGTCACCTAGTCGGTGTGTACACGACACAGCTGATACGTGAAGGCCTTGGTTGATGTTGCATGCCATTCGAAGAAATTAGTTTCCGGATGCGCGCATGCCACGTCCGTGCATGCAGGCCTTGTTTGATGCAAATTATCATTGGCTGACGTCTGTTGCGAGATACACACACTCCACCTTCGTTCTTGTAAGCCTTGGCTGAAGCCGCATGACATTGGCCGACGTCCCTTACTTGATGCGCACATACCACATCACATGCATGTAGGCCTTAGGTGATACTACCTCTCATTGGCCGACATCAGCAAACCAATGTGTACAGGCTACGAATGATGCTGGCAGGCCACATCCGATGTCTCTTTTTCAAAGAGCACAAGCCTTGGCTTAGGGTGCACGTAGTTTGCCGATGTCAACGTCGCTCAGCTAATGCACACACACCACAAGTAATGCATGCATGAATTTGATGATGATGCATGCCGTTCTCTGACGTCTCTTGCCATATGTGCTCAAACCATGTTAGATGTGTGAAGACCTTGGCTGATGCTGCCTGCAATATGCCAATATCGCCTGGCCGATGCATGCAGGACACGACTGAAGTCGCCCAATTACTGTTATATGCCATGTTTGATGTGTGCAAGCCCTGGATGATGCTACCTGGAATCGATCGATGTCACCTGTACAATGCGCGCAGGCCAGGACTGATTTTTTCGAGTCGATGTTTACCCACACGGCTGATGTGTGTAGGCCCTACGTGTTGCTGCCTATCATACGATGATATCTTTTGGTCTATGCGCACATGCCAAAGTCGATGTTGCCTGGTTGATATGCTCACATAACGACTTAAGTCGCCTAGTCGATTTGTCGTTTGCAGGCCTTGGATTATGTTGCATGCAGTTGGGCGATGTCGCTTGCTAGATGCACACATTCCATATTCGCGCATGCATGCTTTGGCTTATGTTGCATGCCATTCGCTAACTTCTCATGCCATATACTCGCATTCCACATTCGTGGGTACATGATTTAACTAAAGTCGTATGCCATTGACTGACATTGCTTTCCATATGCACACATGCCACACCAGATGCATGCAGGACTTTGTTAATGTTGTCAGTCGTTGGTCCACATCTTCATACTTATATATACAGGATAGGCACGATACTCGCAGGGCATATCTATGTCAGTAGACCTATGTGTGCATGGTACAAACAATGCGGGAAGGCCATGTTCAACGTCTGCAGACCGATGTGTGTAAGTTACAAACGATATTGGAAGGCAACGCTCGATGTCTCCTGACCGTTGTTTATAGGCCAAGCATGATGCAGGAAATCCATGCCCAATGAAAGCTAAGCAATTTGAACAAGCCACGGTCGATGTACACAATCAACGGGCAACGCTGATGGGGCAATGTGCAGGCTTCAAAATATTCTAGCAGACCACGTCCGATATCGGCTGGCTGTTCTGTGCAGGACAAGGGAGATGAAGGAAGGCAAAGTGTGATGACCGCTGGGTGATATGCACAGGCCATGAGTGATGTGGATGGTCCACGCATGATGTCGCTCGAGAAATGGGTACAAGCTTGAACTAATGCGACATTCCACGACTAGTGTCACCTAGCTGATGCCTTTTCATTGACCGATGTGGCTTGGTCGATATGCATAGGCCACAACAAATGTTGCCTAGCCGATGCGCTTATACAATGTCTTAAGTAGTCCAGCTGATGTGCACAAGACACATCTGATGCTTGCAGGCCTTGGTTGATGTTGCATGTCGTTGGCCAACGTCGCTTTCCACATTAACACATGCCACGTACGTACATGTAAGCCTTGGCTGATGTCTCATACCTTTTCCCAATGATTCTTGCAAGGTACACACATTTCTCATCCATGCGTTCCGCCCTTGGCTTAAGCCGCATGCCATTGGATGGCTGACCATTTTGTGTACGCCAAAGGCAATGCGGGCACGTCATGCCCGACGTCGACTGACTATTGTGTGCAAGACAATGGCAATACAGGTAGGCAAAGCCCGACATAGGCTGAACTTGTATGCAGAAAAAGGCGATGCAGTCAGGCCACGTCGAATGTTGGCTTTTCATTGTGTGTGTACCAAAGGCGATGTTGGAAGGCCACGTCTAATATTGGTTGACTGTTGTGCAGGCCAAAGGCGATCTGGGAAGGCGACGCTCGACGTCGGCAGACTATTCTGCAGGCCAAAGAAGATAGGGGCAGGCAACACCCGACGTCGTCTGATCATTGTGTAGGCCGAAGTCAATGGAGAAAGGCAACGCCTTATGTCTCCTGACCATTGTTTGCACGCCAAGGAAGATGCGGGAAATCCACGGCCCACAATGGCTAAGAGATGTGGACAAACCACAGTTTTCAAGGGCGTTTCATGAACGACGTTGGTTGAGCAATGTGCAGGTTACATTATATGAGAGTGTCCCACGTCTAAGTCCGACGTATGCTGGCCATTTCGTGTAGGAAAAGTGCGATAGGGGAAGGACATGCCTGACGACCACTGAGTTGTGTGCATAGGATACGACTAATGCGGCTGGTCTATGACTGACGTCCTCTGAGCGATGTGTACAATCCAAGGACGATATGACAGTCTACCACCAATGTCCCGTGGCCAATGCCTCTTATCATTGGTCGATGTCGCTTTCCCGAAGTAGAGACGCCTTGGCTGATGTTGCCAGCTCTCGGCCGACACCGATGTCGCCCTATCGACACATCACAACTTATGTTGCCTGCTGTATTCCAATGTCGCTTAAACAAAGAGCATCGACCTTAGCTAGTGCTGCCAGATGTAGGGCGATGTAAAGTTCATCAAGCCGATGCACACACACCACGACCAATGCGTGCAGGCCTTGGCTGATGCTGTGTTCCATTGGCCAACGTTGCTTACGAGATGCGCACATGCCATGTTAGATGTGTTTAGGCCTTGGCCGATGTTGTCTGCCATTGGCCGATGTCCCTTTCCTGAAGCACACAAGACTTGGCTAATGGTGCCTCCTATTTTCGACGTTGATGTCGCCAAGCCGATGCACACACGCCACGGGTTATGTGTGCATGCCTTGGATGATGTTGTATTCCGTTGTCTGATTACGCTTTCCAGATGTGCACAAACCACGTCAGATGCCTTTAGTACTTAGCTGATGTTGCTTGTCGTTGGCCGACGTCTACTTTTGAATGCATGTCAGCCACAACGAATTTCGCCCAGATTATGTAGACACGACATGGCTAATGCATACAAGCCTTTGATGATGATTCCTACCATTGGTCGATGGTTCCTGGCCAATGCGCGCAGTCCATGACTGATTCCGCCGAGTTGATGCGCACACGCTATGACTAATGCATGCAAGCCTTCGCTTTTGTTGCTTGCCGTTGGCAGATATCTCTTGGTCGATGCGCATAAGCTACACTGATGACGCCTAGCCTATGTGCTTAGACCACGTCTATATTCGCCCAATCGATATGCATACGACATGGATGATGTATGCACGCCTTGGCTGATGTTGCATTTCGTTAGACGACGTTTCTTCCCAAATGCGCACATGCCACGTCTGTGCGTGCAGGCCTTGGCTGAAGTTCCATGCCATTGGCTGACGTCGCTTGCTAGATGAGCAGATGCCACATTTGATGCGTGCGGGCCTTGGCTTATTTACTTGTCATTGGACGACATCTATACACCGATTTGTTCGGTCTATGGATGATGATCGCATCCCATATACGATGTCGGCACACCGATGTGTACAGGCTACAGACAATGCTGGCAGTTCACGTTTGACGCTATAGAGCGATGTGGTGAAGGCTATGGAAGAGGATGTCATGCCACGTTTGATGTCAGCAGACCGATGTCTGCAGGCTTCTGATGAGGTTGGCAGCCTATTTCGAACGTCGACTAACCACTTTGTGCAGTACAAAGGCGATTCGAGCAGACTATGTCTAACGTCGGGTAGAAATTATGTTCAGACCAAAGGCGATGCGGGCATGGAAAGCCTGATGTCGGCATACCATTGTGTGCAGACCGAGGGAGATTCAAGCATTGCACACCCAACAATGACAAAAAGATTTGCACAAACCACGACCGATGTAGGTAGTCCACGACTAACTTCGAGTAACCGATGTGTATAGGCCACGATTGATGCATGAATGTCTTGGTTGATGCTGCATGCCTTTGGCAGATGTCGGTTGCCAGATATGCACATGACAGAGTCGTGCATGCAGGTTTTGGTTGATGACGCATGCTATTGGTCGACGCCCCTTGCTAGATACGCGCATTCCACTTCCATGTGTGCAGGCCTTGTTAAAGTCGCATACCATTGGTTGACGTCGCTTACAAAATGCGCACATGCCACGTCAGATGTGTGCAGGCTTTGGTTGATGTTTTATGCAGGGCAAGGGAGATTCGGGAAATCCACTCCCGAAAATGACTTAGAGATGTAAACAAACTACATCACACGTCTAATGTGTGGTCCACTTGGAGTTTTTAATTCTGTTTCGTGGATTTTGAATTAGAGGAGTAGACATCATTTTTTCAAAAGATTCATAATGAACATGTGCAACCCAAATATGCACGTTTTGAAAGTACAAACACACATTAACTTCCAAAAAAACTCTTTTACATATAAAAAATAGTTTTCAACTATTTTTTTATTTTATTTATTTCTATTTATCACACAATGAGTAATTAATTAATAAAACATAGGAAAAATATGAAAAAATATATAAAAATAATGACAAACTGATGTTTGCAGGCTATAGACGATGTTGGAAGGCAACACTCGATGTCTTCTGACCGTTCTTTGTAGGCCTAGGGTGATGCAGGCAATCCATGCTCGACGAGAGCTGAGCGATTTGCATAAGCCACGGTCTATGTACGCAGTCAATGGGCGATGCTGATTGAGCAATGTGTAGGCTACAAACGATGCTAGCAGCCCACGTCTGACATCAGCTGGCCGTTGTGTGCAGGACAAGCGTGATAAAAGAAAGCCAAAACATGACAACCTTTGGGTGATGTGCACAGGCCATGGGTGATGTGGATGGTCCACGCCCGATGTCGCCCGAGAAATGGGTACATGCTTGAACTAATGCGACACTCCACGACTAGATTCCTCTTTTCATTGACCGATGTGGCTTGGTCGATGTGCAAAGGACACAACCAATGTTGCCTAGCCGATGCACTTAGACCATGGCTTAAGTGGTCCAGCTTATGTGTACAAGACACATCTGATGCTTGCAAGCCTTGGTTGATGTTGCATGTCATTGGGAAACATCGTTTTCCAGATGCACACATGCCATGTATGTGCATGCAGGACTAGGATGATGTCACATACCTTTGGCCAACGATTCTTGCAAGATACACACATTTCTCATCCATGTGTTCCGGCCTTGGCTTAAGTCGTATCCATTGGCCAATGTCTTTTGCTAGATGTGCACATGCCCCGACAAATGCATACAGTCCTTGGTTGATGCTTCCTGTCGTTGGCCGAATCTACAGACCAATATTAGTAGGCTATATACGATGCTGACAGGTCATATTCAATGTAAGCATACCAATTTTTTTAGGCTACGAACGACTGTGTCAAGCCATGTTGGAATTCGGCATACTGATGTGTGCAGGCTCTAGACGATGCTGTCAGGACACGTTCGACGTTGGCAGACCGATATGTGTAAGATGAAGACGATGTTGGTAACCCAAGTCGCACATTGGCTGACCTGTGCGTAAGCCAAAAGTGATGCGGGCAAACCACGTCTGACGATGGCTAACCATGTTTTGCACACCAAAGGAAAAGCGGGCAGGCCACACCCGACATTGACTGGCCATTGTGTGCAAGCCTAAGGCAATGCGGGTAGGCAAAGCCCAATGTAGGCTGACCTTGTGTGTAGGAAAAAGGCGATGCAGGCAGGCCATGTAGAATGTCATCTTTCCATTGTATGTATGCCAAAGGCGATGCGGGAAGGCCACGTCGAATACTGGTTGACCATTGTGTAGGCCAAAGACGATGTGAAAAGCGACGCTCGACGTCGGCTGTCTATTCTGTAGGTAAAAGAAGATAGGGACAGGCAACACTTGACGTGTTCTGATCATTATTTAGGCAAAGTAAATGGGGGAAGGCAAAACCTTATGTCTCCTGACCATTATTTGCACGCCATGGAAGATGCGGGGAGTCCACACCCCACAAAGGCTAAGTGATGTGCACAACCCATAGCCATCACGGGCATTTCATGGAGGATCGGTTGAGCAATGTGCAGGTTACGGTAGATGCGAGTGGCCCATGTCTGACGTCCGAAGTCAGCTAGCCGTTGCATGTAGGACAAGGGCGATGGGGGAAGGATATGCCCGACGACCACTGAGTTGTGTGCATAGGCCACGATCGATGTGGCTGGTCCATGCCTGACGTCCTTCGAGCGAAGTGAACAAGCCAGCGCCGATACGGCAGTCTACCACCAATGTTGCCTGGCCAATTCCTCTTGTCATTGTCCGTTGTCTCTTGCCCGAAGCAAGTATGCCTTGGCTAATGCTTCCATCTATCGGACAACGTCGATGTCGCCCTACCAACACGCCAGAATTTATGCTATTGTTGTTGGACAATGTCGCTTACCTGAACTACACCGGTCTTGGCTGATGCTGCCTGACATAGGCCGATGTGCGCAGTCCACGAGTGATGCCGCCGACGTGATGCGCACACACCATGACTGATTCATGTAGGCCTTCACTAGTGTTGCTTGTCGTTGGCGGATATCTCCTTGTTGATGCGCGCAAGCTACAACTGATGATGACACACCGATACGCTTAGACCACGGATATAGTCTCCCAACCGATTTCAACATGACATGGATGATGTATGCACGCCTTGGATGATGTTGCATTCCGTTAGACGACGTTTGTTAAAAGATGCGCACATCGCACGTCTATGCATGCAGGCATTGGCTGAAGTTCAATGCCAATGGCGGACGTCGCTTGCTAGATGAGCACATTCCACGTTTAATGTGTGCAGGACTTGGATGATTTGCTTGTCGTTGGAGTACATCTATACACTGATGTGTACAGGCTACAGATGATGCTGGCAGGCCACATCCATTTTCGGCAAACTGATATGTATAGGATACAGAAGATGCTGGAAGGCCACGTTCAACGCTGGTAGAGCGATGTGAAGGCTATGGAAGATGTTGTCCTACCACGTTCGACGTCGACAGACCGATGTCTGCAGTCATTGGACGAGGTTTGCAGCCCATGTCTACCATCGACTGACCATTTTGTGCAGCCCAAAGGCTATTCGAGCATACTACTTCTGACGTTGGCTAACAATTGTGTGCAGACTAAAGGCGATGCGGGCATGGAATGCCTGTTGTCGGCATACCGTTGTGTGCAGACCGAGGGCGATTCCTGTATAGCACGCTTGACAATGACTAATTGATGTGCACAAACCATAGCAGATGCAGGCAGTCCACAGCCAACGTCGAATAACCGATGTGCATAGGCCACGACTAATGCGTGCAGGCCTTGGTTAATGTATCATGCCTTTGGTAGATGTCGCTTGCCAGATGCGCACATGCCATATTCGTGAGTGCAGGCTTTAACTGATGCCGCATGCCTACGCACATTCCACATCCATGTGTGCAGGACTTGTTAAAGCCGCATGCCATTGGCTGACGTCGCTTACTAGATGCACGCATGCCACGTCAGATGTGTGCAGGCTTTGGCTGATGTTGTATGCATGGCAAGGGAGATTTTGGCATTCCACACACGACAATGACTTAGAGATGTGAACAAACCACGACCGATTTGGCCAGTCCACTGCCAACGTCGACTAAGCGATGTGCAAAGGCCACAACCAATACGGCCGGTCCACGAGCAATGTCACCTTGCCGTTGTCGCTTTCTGTTGGCCGACGTCATTTTCCCGAATCACACAAGTCTTGGGTTATGGTGCATGTCATTGCTATATGTTAATGTTGCCCAGCTGATGTGTACACGCCACGACATGTGCATGCAAGCATTGGCTTATGCTGTCTTTCGTTGTCCGACGTTTGTTGCCCGATATCCACATGACACGTCTAATGCGTGGCCCACTTGGAGCTATTGATTGTGTTGCTTGGATTTTGAATTAGAGGAGTAGACATCATTTTTTCCAAAGATTCATAATGAACATATACAACCCAAATATGCACGTTCGGAGTTACAAACACATATTCACTTCCAAAAACAACTTTTTATATTTAAAAATTAGTTTTCAACCAATTTTTTTGATTAATCACAAAATGTGTAATTGACTAGTAAAACATAGGAAAAATATGGAAAAAAATAAAAATAACGCGAAAACTGTACACATAAATATAGTAACCTTAAAAGCAATAATATTAACAATTTTATTTTTTTTATTTTTATTCGATAAATCTAGAAAATGAGTAATTTATGGATAAAAGTAGGAAAACTATGAAAAAATAAATCCCAAAAACTCAAAAATAAATATAGTAACCTTAAATTCAAAAATTTCAACAATTTTTTAAATTGTTATTTTTGTTTGGTAAATCCCTAAATTGGGTAATTCATGAATAAAAATATGAAGAAAATATAAACTTAATTCCAAAAATTCAAATAAATATAGTAACCTAAAATTCATCTATTTTGACATTTTTTAAATTTTTTTATTTTTGTTCGGTAATCCCGAAAATAGGTAATTCATTAATAGAAAATATCAAAAATATGAAAAAATAAAACATTAACGCCAAAAATTCACAAATAAATATCGTAACATTGAATACAACACTTTCAACATATTTTTTACTTTTTATTTTAGTTCGGTAATCCCTAAAATGTGTAATTCATGAATAAGAATAAAGGAAAAACATTTTTTTAAAAAATATGAATTTAACTCCGAAAATTTAAATTTAAATATAGTAACAATAAATTCTACAATTTTAGTAATTTTTGTTAGTTATTACATTTATACGGTAAATCTCGTAAAAGGGTAATTCTTTAATAAAAATAGGAAAAATATAAAATTAACACAAAAAATTCACGAATAAATATAGTAACCTTAAATTCAACAATTTTAACAATTTTTTAATATTTATTTTGGTTTGGTAAATCATGAAAATGGGTAATTCAACAACAAAAAATAGTGAAGACATAAAGCAATTATAAAATTAACGCCCCAAAAATTCACAAATAAAAGTTGATGGACGTCGCTTGTCTAACAAGTGCAAGCCACAAATTATGCTGATAGGGAAGTCCAACGTCGCCTGATCGAAGTGTGCAGGCCAGAGGGGATCCACTAGGCTATTGGTTGGCCAAGTCCGACGTCGGCAGATCGATGTGTGCAGCCCACAGCCGATGCTGGAAGACACGTCCAACATTGACTGACCGATGTTTGCAAGCTAGAGACTATAGGTGTATCCCATGTTCGATGTCTGCTGACTTTTGTGTGTAGGCAAAAGGTAATGCAGTCAAACCATGTCAAATGTCGGCTGACCATTGTGTGCAGGCCAAAACCGATGTGGGAACGCAACGTCCGACGTCTACAAATCGTTATGTGTAGGCCTAAGGAGAAGCGGGAAAGCCAATCCCAACATCGGCTAACCGTTTTTTCCGACCAAAAAGCTATGGGCGCAGGCAACGCCTGATGTTGCCTAACCGTTGTATGTATTCCAAAGGCGATGCTGGCAGTCCACGCCATGGGTTATGTGTGCATGCCTTTGGAAAATACTACATGTATTTATCTGATGCCGCTTGCTAGATATGCACAAACCATGTTAGATGCGTGAAGACCTTCAGTAATGCTGCATGTTGTTGTCCGATGTCGCCTTGTTGATGTATGAAGGTTTACAACAATGTCGCCCAATTGATGCGCCCACTCCACGGCTGATGCGTGCAAGCCTTGGCTGATGTTGCCTTTAGTCGATTTATGTCTCCTGGTTGATGCCTGCAGGTCACGAATAATTTCACTGAGTCGATGACCAAACCCCACAGGTGATGCATGCAGACCTTCGCTATTTTTTGTTGTCATTAGTTTATGTCGCTTTACTGCAGCGTGCATTCCACAACCTATGTCGCCTGACCGATGCGCTCACACCATAATTGAATTCACCCAGTCGATGTGCACAGGACATGATCGATGCATGCATGACTTCGCTGATGTTGCATGTCGTTGGTCAACGTCACTTGCCATATGCGCACATATCGCGTTCGTGCATGAAGGCCCTGGCAAATTCCGCATTCTATTGGCCGATTTCTCTTGCGGATACGCACATTCAACGTTTGTGCTTGCAGGACTTGGCTGAAGCCGCATGCTATTGGCCAACGTCTCTTGCCAGTTGCCCACACATCACGTCAGATACATGTAGGACTTGACTGATATAACCTACCATAGACCGGCATTAGCAGACCGACGTGTGCAGTCTACAAATGATGCTAGCAGGCCATATTTCGGCATACCGATGTGTGAAAGCTACAGATCATGTTTGGAGGCGACGTTTGACGTGGACAGACCGATGAGTTTACGCAACAGATGATGCTATCAAGGACCATTCGACGTAGGCAGACCAAAATGTGCAGGCTGCAGGCGATGGTGGTAGCCCACATTCGACAATTGTGTGCATCCCAAGAGAGATATGGGTAGTCCACACCCGACAATTACTGAGCGATCTGCAGAAGCCACAGCTAATGCGGGCAGTCCACAGTCAATGTCGACTGAACGACATGCACAAGCCAGGGCCGATGCGGGCAATCAATGACTAATGTCTTCTGGATGATGCTTCTTGTCGTTGTCCAACGTCATTTTCCCAAAGCGTACATTCCTTGATATACACTTCCTATAGTTACAGAACACTGAGGTCACCCTGTCGATGGACACACACCACGGCTCATTCGTATAGGCCTTGGCTGATACTACTTGTCATTGGCAGACATTACTTGCCCGATTCACACAAGCGATGGACGATGTTGCCTTTCGTTTGAGTAGCTTAGCATGTGCCCAAGCACAATCGATGCAGGTAGTCAACATAAGAAGTCTGCTGAGCACAATGAAGGATATAGCCGATATGGGTAGCCCCCGTCTGACATTGGCTGGACGTTGTGTGGAGGCCAAGGGTTATGTGGGAAGGCCAATCCCGATGAAAACTAAGTGATATTCACAGGATACGATTGATGCCGCTAGTACATGTCCGATGTCAACTAAGCGATGTACACAGGCCATGACCGATGCGGCAGTCCACGATAGATGCAACAGTTCACAACCAATATCATCTGGCCGATGTCGCTTGTCGTTGGTTGATGACGCTTCCCCGAAGCACACAGTCCTTGGTTGAAGGTGACTGTCATATGCATACACTGATGTCACCTTGCTAATGTGGACACACCACGGAAGAGGCGTGAAATCCTAGGATGATGCTTCTTATCGTTGGCAAACGTCACTTGCCCAAGCACATGTCTTATCTGACGCTGCCTGACGTTGGCCAATGCAAATGTATCCCATCCGATGCACACACGCCATGACCGATATGTGCAAGCATTTGCTGATACTGCATTCCATTAGCAAAAGTCACTTTCTACATGTGCACTAGTCATGTCACATATGTGCATGCACTGACTAATGCTGCCTGTCATTGGCCGATGTTGTTTGCCAGAAGACCAAAAGTCCTGGATGATAGCGTCTGCCATTAGCTGAAGTTGATATTGCGCAGCCGATGCACACACTCCAAAGGTTATGCGGCTATGCCTTTGTTTGATATTGCATGACATTGTCCGATGTCTCTTACTAGATGTGCAAAAACCATATATCTTGTGTGAAGACCTTGGTTGATGCATCCTGTCATAGTCGATGTCGCCTGGATGATGTATGTAGGCCACGACTAATGTCGCCAAGTCATTGCGTACACGCTACGACTGATGCGTGCAGGCGTTGGCTGAAGCAGCCTTCCATTTGTCGATGTATCCATGTTATTGAGTCGGCCACAACCGATGTCGCCGAGTAAATGCACACATGCCACTATAGATGCATGCAGGTCTTTATGTTGCAGCCTATCGTTTGGCCGATGTGCGCATACCAAAAGTAATGTCTCATGTGTGATGTACTCAAACCACTTCTTAAGTAGCCTAGCCTATGTCCACACAACATTGTTTATACGTGCATGCCTTAGATGATGCTACGACATTGCTTGCAATGCGCCTTCTATTTCCTGACGTCTCTTGTAAAATACACACATTTCTTTTGTGCACGTGAAGGCCTGACTGAAGTCGTATGCCAATGGTTGATGTAGCTTGTAAGATGTTCACATGCCACGTTAGATGTGTGCATGCCTTGGCTAATTGGTCTCGTCTTTGGCCAACATCTTCAGAATGATGTGTGCATGATACGAATGATGCTGATAGGCCACATTCAACGTTAGCTGACCGATGTGTGTAGGATACAGAAGGTGATGGGAGACAACGTTTGATGTTGACTGACTGATGTGTGCAAGAAACACAAGATGCTATCAAGCCATGTTTTACATCCATAAACTAAAGTGTGCAGGATGTGGATGATGCTGGCAGCTGACGTCGGATGTCGGCAGACCCTTGTGTGTAGTCCAAAGGAGATTCAGGTAGACAACGTCCGATGTCGATTGACCATTTTGTGTAGGCCAAAGGCGATGCAGGAAGGGCACGTCCGGCGTCGGTTTGAAATTGTGTGCAGGCGAAAGGCGATGCAGAGAGGCAATACCCGATGTTAGCTAGCCATTGTATGTAGACCAACGGTGATGCGGGCAATCCATGGACAATAATGACTGCAAATGCTATGGCTGATGCAGGAATTCCACGACCAATGTTAGTTGAGCGATGTGCAAAATCCACGACCAATATTTCCTGGTCGATGTCGCTTTTCATTGGCTGACGTCGCTTGCCTAAGGTGCACATGTCATTGTTCATGATTATTGTCATTGCCAAACACTGATGTCGTCGAGACGATGTGCACACGCACGGGTAATATGTGCAGGTCTTTGCGAATGCTACCTTTCGTTGGCCGATATTGCTTCCCTGATGCTCATTGGATACGAACGATTCTTCCACCGTTAGTCGACACTAATGTCGCTTGCCAAATGCACATATTCCATGTCATATGCCTATAGACCTTGGATGAGGCTGCTTGTCGTTGGCAGATGTCACTTTCACGAAGTGCACAAGCATTGGCTTATGGTGCCTGCCGCTGGCTGACATTGATGGGTGCCTGCTGTTGGCTGACATCGATGTCACCCAGCCGATACATACACGCCACGGGTTATTCATGCATACCTTTTATAATGTTGCATAACATTGTCTAATGAAGCTTGCTAGATGGGCACAAACCGTGTTAGATGCTAGAAGACTTTTGCTTATGTTATCTGTCGTTGGTCGACATTGCCTTGTCGGTACATGCATGCTTAATCCAATGTCACCGAGCCGATGTACACACGCCACTAATGATGTGTTCACGCCTTTGCTAATGTTACTTACCATTGGTCGATGTCGCCTAGCTTATGTTTTTAGGCTTCAACCTATGTCACCGAGTCGATGCGCACACGCCAAAGCTGATGCGTGCAAGCCTTAGTTATTGTTGCCTTCTATTGGATGATGTCTCTTTACCTATGCATGCATGACAAAGCCAATGTTCCTAGATGATACGCTCAGACCATGAATAAAGTCACCCAGTCGATGTGTACACGACATGGCTGATGCTTGAAGGACTTGGTTGATGTTGCATGTCATTGGACGAAATTAGTTGCCAGATGCGCGCATGCCAATTCCGTGCATGCAGGCCTTTTCCGATGCAGCATGCAATTAGCTGACGTCTCTTGCGAGATACACACATTCCACCTTTGTTCTTGCAAGACTTGGCTGAAGCCTCATGCCATTGGCCGACGTCCCTTTCTTGATTGGCACATACCACGTCACATGTATGTAGGCCTTGGGTGATACTACCGCTCATTGTCCGACATCAGTGGAACGATGTGTCCTGCCTACGAAAGATTTTAGGAGGCCATATTTGATGTCAGCAAACGGATCTGGGAAGTCTACGGACGATGTGGAGAGGCCGAAATCAATGTTAGCATACCGATGTTTGCAGGCTATCGAAGATATTGTCAGCCACCTTCAACGTCTATAGACCAATGTGTGCAGGCTTGGAACGATAGTGGCAGCCTACATCCAACGTCGGCCGACCATTGTGTGCATGCCAAAGGCAATATGCGTTGACCACGTCCCACGTCAGCTAACCATTATTTTCAAGCAAAAAGCTATGTAGGGAGGCCGTGCCGAACATCGACTCAACTTTTTGTGCAGGCCAAAGGCGATGCGGGTTGTCAACGCCTGATGTCGACTAACCTTTGTATGCACGCCAAGCGCGATGTGGGTATTCCATGCTCTATACTGACTGAGTGATGCGCACAAGCCACAATCGATGTTGTTAGTCTATAGTCAATATTATAGAGAAACGTGCACAATCTACGATTGATGTGAGAGGTCAACGACTAATGTAGCCTTGCCGATGCCGCTTGTTGTTGGCCAAAGTTGCTTGCCCAAAGCGCACATGCCTTGGCAGAAGTTGTTTGTCGTTGCCTTACGCCGATGTCGCACAATCGATGCGCGCACACCATGACTCATGTGTATAGGCCTTGGCTAATGCTTCATTCCATTGGCCAATTTCACTTTCCCAGTGTGCACTAGAAACATATGATGCTTCCTTCCATTGGCCGACATCTTTATAGAGTTATGCACATGCCACGACTGATGTAGGCAGTGCACAAGCGATGTCAGCTAGGAAATGTGTAGGCTACAATAGATCAGTGTCTAGCACGTCTGACGTTGGCTTACCATTGTGTGGAGGCCAAGGGTGATGCGAGAAGGACAAGACCGATTACCTCTAAGTGATGTGCACAGGCTATGGCCGATTCGGAATGTCTACGCCCTACATCGGCTCGGCGATGTGCACAAATCTCGACCAATGTGGCAGTCCATGACCTATGTCTTCTAGCAAATGCCACTTTTTGTTCGCCGATGAAGCTTGCCTGAAACACACATGCTTTATCTAATCGTTTTTGTCATTGGCCGACGCCAATGTCACCTTGCTGATATGCACAAGCCATAGATAATGCGTGAAGGCCTTGGTTGATGCTTCCTGCCGTTGAACAACATCACTTGCATGAAGCACACAGACCTTGGCTGATGTTTCCAGACGTTGGCCGACGTTGATATCTCTCAGCCAATGCACATGCGCCACAGGTGATGAGTCCATACCTTGGATGATGCAAGGTGATGTTGTCTGACATCGCTTTCTAGATGCGTGAAGACCTTGGTTGATGTTGCCTGCCATTAACTAATGTCGCTTGGATGATGCATGAGGCCACGACCTGTTTCACCACGTCGATGCCCACACGCCAAGACTAATGTGTGCAAGCCTTATTTGATGCAGCCTTCCATTGGTTAATGTCGCAGAGTCGATGCACATACGCCACGACATATGTATGCAGTCCTTACTTGTTGTTGTGTGCTATTGGCTAACTTTGCTTGCCGAAAGAGCACAAGCATTTACTAATAATGTCAAATGTTGGTCGATTAAAATGTCTCCCAGGCGATGCACACACGCAACGGTTGATGCATGCAGGCCTTGGCTGAAGCTGCATTCCATTAGAGAATGTCCCTTGCTTGAGGCGCACATACCATGTTGATGCTTGCAAGCATTGGGTGATGCTGCCTGTCATTGGTTGACGTCTCTTGCCCGAAGTGAACAAGCCTTGGCTTAGGGTGCATGTCATTGGCCGACGTTAATGTCGCTCCGCCGATTCACACACACCACAGGTAATGAATGCATGACTTTGATGATGATGCATGTCGTTGTCCGACGTCTCTTGCCAGAAGTGCACAAACCATGTTAGCTGTGTGAAGACCTTGGTTGATGCTGCCTGAAATTGCCCAACATCGCCTGGCCGATGCATACAGGACACGACTGAAGTTGCCCAATTAATGTGCATATGCCACGTTTGATGTGTGCAAGCCTTGGCTGATGCTGCCTGTAATTGGTTGATGTCATCTTACCAATATGCGCAGGCCAGGATTGATGTTGCCAAGTCGATGTGTACCCACACGGCTGATGTGTGCAGGCCTTGCGTGTTGCTGCCTCCCATAAGCCGATGTCTTTTTGTTGATGCGCACATGCTAAAGTCGATGTTGCTTGGTCGATGTACTCAGATAACAGTTTAAGTTGCCCAGTCGATGAGCACACGACACGACTGATGTGTGCAGGCCTTGAATGATGTTGCATGCAGTTGGGAGACGTCGCTTGCTAGATGAACACATGCCACTTTCGTGCATGCAGGCTTTGGCTGATGTCGGATGCCATTGGCTAACTTATCATGCCATATACTCGTATTCCACATTCGTGCGGACATGATTTTTCTAAAGACGTATGTCATTAACCGACTTGTCTTTCCATATGGTCACATGCCACACCAGATGCATGCAGGACTTGGTTGATGCTTTCAGTCATTGGTCGACATCTACATACTAATATGTACTAGCTAGGCACGATACTTGCAGGTCAAATCTATTTTTAGTAGACCGATGTGTGCATGCTTCAAAAGATGCGGGAAGGCCATGTTTGACGTCTGCAGACCACTGTATGCAGGGTACAGACGATGCTGGAAGGCAATGCTCGATGCATCTGACCATTTTTTGTAGGCCAAGGGTGATGCAGGCAATCCATGCCAGACTAGAGTTGAGCGATTTGCATAAGCCACGATGGATGTACGCAGTCAACGGGTGATGCCGATGGAGCAATGTGCAGGCTTCAAATGATTCTAGCAGCCCACGTCCGATGTATGTTGGCCGTTGTGTGCAGGACAAAGGAGATGAAGGAAGGCAAAGCATGACTACTGCTGGGTGATGTGCACAGGCCATGGGTCATGTGGATGCTCCACGCCCGATGTCTCCCCAGAAATGGGTATAGGTTTGAACTAATGCGATAGTCCACAACTAGTGTCGCCTAGACGATGCCTCTTTTCATTGACCGACGTGGCTTGGTCGATGTACATAGGCCACACAAAATGTTGCCTAGCCGATGCGCTTATAACATGGATTAAGTAGTCCAACTTTTGTGCACAAGATAAATCTGATGCTTGCAAACCTTGGTTAATGTTGTATGTCGTTATCCAACGTCGTTTTCCAGATGCACACATGGCATGTACGTACATGCATGCTTTGGATGATGTCGCATACCTTTAGAGAACGGTTCTTGCAATATACACACATTCCTCATCCATGTATTCTGGCCTTGGCTTAAGTCGCATGCCTTTGGAGGACGTCTTTTGCTAGATGCGCATATGCCTTGACAAATGCATGCATTTCTTGGCTGATTCTTCCTGTCGTTGGCCGATATCTATAGACCGATATGTGTAGGCTATAGGCGATGCCTACAGGTCATATCGGATGTCAGCAGATCAATTTTTGCAGGCTATGAACGATGGTGGCAGGCCATGTTGGATGTCGGGAGACTAATATGTGCAGGGTACGGACGATGCTGTCAGGCCACGTTCGATGTTTGCAGACCGCTATGTGTAGGATGAAGACGATAATGGTAACCCACGTCCAATGTCATCTTACCTGTGTATATGCCCAAGGCGATTCAGGCAAATCACATTTGACGTTGGCTGACCATGTTGTGCACGCCAAAGGCAATCCGGGAATGCCATGCCCGACGTCGGCTGACCATTTTGTGCAAGACAAAGGCCATGAGGGTAGGAAAATCCTGACGTAGGCTAACCTTGTGTGCATGAAAAAGGCAATGTAGGCAGGCCACATCGAATGTCGACATTACTTGTGTGTATGTCAAAGGTGATGCGAGAAGGCCACGTAGAATATTGGTTGACTATTGTGTAGGCCAAAGGCGATGTGGGAAGGCCACTCTCGACGTCGACAGACTATTCTGCAAGCCAATAGAGATAGAGGCAGACAACACCCGACGTCGTCTAGTCATTGTCTAGGCCAAAGTCGATGGGGGAAGGCAACACCTTATATTTCCTGACCATTGTTTGCACACCAAGGAAGATGCGGGAAGTCCACGCCCCACAACGGCTATGTGATATGCCCAAACCACAGCCCTCATGGGCATTTCATAGACGACGTCGGTTGAGCAATATGCAGCCCACGTTTGACATCCGTAGCCAGTTGGCTGTTGCATGTAGGAAAAGGGCGATGGGGGAAGGACATGCCTGACGACCATTGGGTTGTGTGCATAGGTCACGACCAATGCGGTTGGTCCATGCCTGACGTCTTCTCAGCTATGTGCACAGCCCAGGGTCGATAGGACAGTCTACCACCAATATCTCCTGGCCAATGACTCATATCGTTGTCCGATGTCGCTTACACGAAGAAGATATGCCTTGGCTGATGTTGCCAGCTCTCAACCGACGTCGATGTCGCATAACTGACACATCACAACTTATGTTGCCTGCTGTTAGCCAATTTTGCTTGACCGAAGTGCACCGACCTTAGATGATGTTGCCTGACGTTGGACGATGCAAAGGTCGCCCAGCCTATGCATACACGCAAAGACCAATTCCTGAAAGCCTTGAATGATCTTGTGTTCCCTTGGCCAACGTTGCTTACGAGATTCGCATATGCCATGGTAGATGTGTTTATGCCTTGACTCATGTTTTCTACCATTGGCCAATGTCGCTTGCCCGAAAGACACAAGACATGGCTAATGTTGCCTCCAATTACCGACGTCGATGTCGCCAAGGTGATACACACACGCCACTGGTTACATGTGCATGCCTTGGATGATGTTCTATGCCATTGTCTGATAGCGCTTGCCAGATGTGCACAAACATCGTCAGATGCATTTAGACCTTAGTTGATGTTGCTTGTCATTGGCCAACGTGTCCTTTTCAATGCATGTAGGCCACAACCAATGTTTCCCAGAGTATGGGGACACAACATGGATAATGCATACAAGCCTTGGATGATGTTCCCTGCCATTGTTCGATGTTACCAGGATGATGCGCGCAGTCCATGACTAATTCCACTGAGTTGATGCGCATACGCCCTGATTGATGTATGCAAGCCTTTGCTATTTATGCTTGTCGTAGGCAGATATATCTTGGTTGATGCCCGTAATCTACAGCTCATGACACCTAGCCTATACGCTTAGACAACGGCTATAGTCGCACAACCACTGTGCAGACGACATAGCTGATGTATGCAGTCCTTGGCTGATGTTGCATTCCGTTAAACGACATTTCTTCCCGGAAGCGCACATGCCACATATGTGCGTGCAGGACTTGGCTGAAGTTCCATGCCATTGGGTGACGTCGCTTGCTAGATGAGCACATTCCACATTTCATGCGTGCAGGCCTTGGCTGATTTCCTTGTCATTGGACAACATCTATACACCGATATGTGCAGACTGAGTATGATGTTGGCAGTCCACATCCGATGTTGGCACACCGCTATGTACAGGCTACAGACGATGATGGCTGGCCACATTCGATACTAATAGTGTGATGTGTGAAGGCTACGGAAGATGTTGTCATGCCACGTTTGACTTTAGCAGACTGATGTCCTCAAGCTACGGACGAGGTTGGTAGCCCATCTCCAACATCGACTAACCATTTTGGGCTGAACAAAGGCGATTCGAGCAGATTACGTCTGACATCAGCTGATAATAGTGTGCAGACCAAAGGCGATGTGGGCATAGAATGCCTGATGTCAACATAACGTTGTGTGCAGATAAAGGGTGATTTAAGCATTAGACACCCGACAATGACTAAGCGATGTGCACAAACCATGACCGATGTAGGCAGTCCACGGCCAACATTGAGTAACCGATGTGCATAGGCAACGACTGATCCATGCAGGTCTTGGTTGATACTACATGGCTTTGGTAGATGTTGATTTCCAGATGTGCACATGCCACAGTTGTGCATGTAGGACTTGGCGGATGCCGCATGCTATTGGCCGACGTCCCTTACTAGATACACACATTCCACGTCCATGTGTACAGGCGTTGTTTATGTCGCATGCGATTGGCTGATGTGGCATACAAAATGCGCACATGCCATGTCAGATATGTGCAGGTTTTTGTTGATGTTGTATGCAGGGCAAGGGAGATTCGGTCAATCCACATCCGACAATGACTTAGAGATATGAACAAACCACATGACACGTCTAATGCGTGCCCCACTTGGATCTTTTGATTCCGTTGCATGGATTTTGACTTAGAAGAGTAGACATCATTTTTTCCAAAGATTCATAATTAACATGTAAAACATATATATTCATGTTTGAAGGTACAAACACACATAACCTTCCAAAAATATTCAACTCTATTTTTTATTTTATATTTTCAGACCAAACACAAAATGAGTTATTTATTAATAAAACATAGGAAAAATATGAAAAAATATAAGAGTAACGCCAAACCGATGTGTGCAGGCTATAGACGATGCTGGAAGGCAACACTCTATGTCTCCTGAATGTTGTTTGTAGGCCAAGGGTGATGCAGGCAATCCATCCCCGACGAGAGCTGAGTGATTTGCACAAGCCACGGACGATGTATGCAGTCAACGGGCAACGCCGATTGAGAAATGGCCTGTTATTTGGCCGATGCGCGTAGGCCAAAAGTGATGTCTCATGTCTGATGCACTCAAACCACTGCTCAATTAGCCTATCCTACGTGTACAAAACATTGTTGATACGTGCAGGCCTTAGCTGATGCTCTGACATTGCTTGCAATGCGCCTGCTATTTGTTGACGTCACTAGCTAGATATACACATTTATTGTGCATACGTGCAGGTCTGGCTAATGTCGTATGCCATTGATCGATGTAGCTTGCAAGATGTTCACATGCCACGTTAGATGTGTGCAAGCCTTGGTTGATTGGGCCCGCCTTTGGCCAACATCTTCTGAATGATGTTTGCATGCTACGAATGATGCAGAAAGGCCACATTGAACATCGGCAGACTTTTGTGTGTAGGCCAAAGGAGATTCGGGCAAACAACGTCCGATGTCGGTTGACCACTGTGTGTAGGCCAAAGGCGATGCAAAAAGTCCACGCCCGACATCGGCTGGAAATTTTTTGCAGGCCAAAGCGATGTTGAGAGGCAACACCAGACGTTAGCTAACTGTTGTGTACACACCCAGGGTGATGCGGGCAATCCATGCACGATAATGACTGAGAAATGTGCAAATGCTACGGCTGATGCAGGTATGCCACGACCAACGTCAGTTGAGCGATGTGAAAAAGTCACGACCAATGTTTCCTGACCGAATCGCTTTTCGGTGGCTGACTTTGCTTGCCTAAAGTGCACATGTCTTGGCAGATGCTGCTTGTTATAGCAAAATGCTAATGTCGTGCAGCCGATATGCACACGCCACGGGTTATGTCTGCAGGTCTTTTCTAATGCTGCTATTCGTTGTCCGATATCGCTTCCCTGATTCTCATTGTCTATGAATGATTCTTCCACCGTTAGTCGACGCTAATGTCGATTGCCAAATACACACATTCCATGTCATATGCCTGTAGACCTTGGCTTAGGCTTCTTGTCGTTGGCCGATGTCACTTTCCAAAAGTGCACAAGGCTTGGCTCATAGTGCCTGTCGTTGGCTGACGTCGATGTGTGCCTACCATTAGCTGATGTCAATGTCATCCAGGAGATGCACAGACACCACGGGTTATTCGTGCATATATTAGATAATGTTGCATGTCTTTGTCTAATAAAGCTTGCTAGATGTGCACAAACCACGTTAGATGCTAGAAGACTTTCGCTTATGTTATCTATCATTGATCGACGTCACCTTGTCGATGCATGCATACTTAAGCCAATGTCACTGAGCCAATGTACACACGCTACTGTTGTTTTGTTCACGCATTTGCTGATGTTTCCTGCCATTTGTCGATGTCGCCTAGCTGATGTTTTTAGGCCTCAACCTATGTAAATGAGTCGATGTGCATACGCCACAGCTGATGCATGCATGCCTTGGTTGTTGCTCCCTTCTGTTGGATCATGTCTCTTTGCCGATGCATGCATGCCAAAGTCGATATTTTGTAGACAATGCGCTCAGACAACGACTGAAGTCACCAAGTCGATGTGCACATGACACGAGTGATGCATGAAGGCCTTGGTTGATGTTGCATGTCATTGGATGAAATTAGTTGCCAGATGCGCGCATGCCACGTCCGTGCATGCGGTCCTTGTCTGATGTAGCATGCCATTAGCTGACGTCTATAGCAAGATACATGCATTCCACATTTGTTCTTGCAAGCCTTGGCAGAAGCCGCATGCCATTAGCCGACGTCGCTTGCTTGATGCACACATGCCACGTCACATGCATATAGGCCTTAGGTGAGACTACCTATCATTGGCCGATATTAGCAGAATGACTTGTGCAGGCTATGAAAGATACTAGCAGGACAGATTCGACATCGGCAGACGGATCTGCATAGGCTACGGACGATGTGGGGAGGCCAGAATCGATGTCAGCATACCGATGTTTGCAAGCTATAGACAATGTTTTAAGGCACCGTTAAACATCTGTAGACTGATATGTGCAGGCTTTATAGGATAGTGGCAGCCTACATCCAACTTTAGCTGACCATTGTGTGCATGCCAAAGGCAATGTGGGCAGACCACGTCCGACGTCAGCTGACCATATTGTTCAGGCAAAAAGCTATAAAGGTAGGTCATGCCCAACATCAACTAACCTTTGTGTGATGGCCAAAGGTAATACGGGTTGTCAACGCCCAATGTCGACTAAACGTTGTATGCAGGCCAAGCGCGTTGCGGGTATTTCATGCTCTACACTGACTGAGTGATGGAACAAAGAACGGCCGATGCTATTAGTCCACAGTTAATATTACAGAGAAACGTGCACAAGCCATGACTTATGTAGGCGATAGACGAATAATGTCACCTAGACAATGTCGCTTGTTGTTGGCAGACGTCGCTTTACTAAAGCAGACATACCTTGGTAGAAATTGTCTGTCCTT
Source organism: Solanum sitiens (assembly GCA_016801875.1). Taxonomy (NCBI): domain Eukaryota; kingdom Viridiplantae; phylum Streptophyta; class Magnoliopsida; order Solanales; family Solanaceae; genus Solanum; species Solanum sitiens. Next base: position 483,593 of record JABWTJ010000258.1, read on the forward strand.
GCCTTACGCCGATGTCTCCCAACCGATGCGCATACACCACGACTCATGTGTATAGGCCTTGGCTAATGCTGCATTCCATTGACCAACGTCACTTTCTCAATGCGCACTAGAAATAGAAGATGCTGCTTTCAATCGTCCGACGCGGTTATAGCGATATGCACAAGCCACAGCTAATGCAGGCAGTCCACGAGCGAGGTCAGCTGAGAAATGTGAGTCTACGACAGATGAGGACACAGCATGTCTGACGTTTGCTTGCCGTTGTGTGCAGGGCAAGTGTGATGCGAGAAGGCCAAGACCGATTACCGCTGAGTAATGTGCATAGGCCAGAGTTGATTTGGATGGTCCACGCCCTACGTAGGCTGAGCAATGTGCACAAACCTCAACCGATGTGGGTGTCCACGACCAATGTCCTCTAGCAAATGCCACTTGTTGTTTGCCGATGAAGCTTTCCTAAAACACATATGCCTTATCTAATGGTGTAACCTTGCTGATGTTCACAAGCCACTGTTATTGCGTGAAGTCCTTGGTTGTTCCTGCCGGCCATTGGACAACATCACTTGCCTGAAGCACACAGACCTTGGTTGAAATTGCCTAAAGTTGGCCAATGTAAATATGAGCCAGTCACTGCATACCCGCTAGGATTGGTGCGTGTAGGCCTTGGATGGTGCTGCATTCCATTGGCCGATGTCGCTATCCAGATGTGCGCATGTCATGTCAGATGCGTGCATGCCTTGGCAGATGTTGCCTGCCATGGTAGACGTCATTAACGTGAAGACCATAAGCCTTGGCTGATGGTGCCTTCCGTTGGCTGACATTGATATCTCTCAGCCAATGCACATAAGCCACATGTTATATGTCCATGCCTTTGATGATGCAACGTGATGTTGTCTGATGTCGCTTCTAGATGCGTGAAGACCTTGGTTTATGCGGCTCGCCATTTACTTATGTCATTTGGTCGATGCATGAGTCCACAACCTATTTCACCCTGCGATGCCCACACGCCACGACTAATTCGTGCAAGCCTTATTTGATGCAGCCTTCCATTTATTGATGTCACAGAGTCGATGCGCATACGCCACGACAGATGTATGCAGTCCTTGCATGTTATTGCCTGCTATTGGCTAACGTATCTTGCCCAAAGCACACAAGCATTTCCTAATACTATGTGACATTGGCCGATTCAAATGTCGCCCAGGCGATGCACAAATGCAATAGCCGATGCATGCATGCCTTGGCTGATGTTGCATTCTATTAGCGAATGTCCCTTGCTTGATGCGAACATGCCATGTAATATACTTGCAAGTGTTGGTTGATGCTACCTTTCGTTGTTTGACGTCTCTTGCCCGAAGCGCACAAGCCTTGGCTTAGGGTGCATGTCGTTGGCCGACGTTAATGTCGCTCAGCCGATTCACACACACCACAGGTGATGAATGCATGACTTTGATGATGATGCATGTCGTTGTCCGACGTCTCTTGCCAGAAGTGCGCAAACCATGTTAGATGTGTGAAGACCTTGGTTGATGCTGCCTGCAATTGCCCAACATCGCCTGGCCGATGCATACAGGACACGACAGAAGTCACCCAATTAATGTGCATATGCCACGTTTGATGTGTGCAAGCCTTGGCTGATGCTGCCTGTAATTGGTTGATGTTGCCTGGACATTCCGCGCAGGCCAGGACTGATGTGCCGAGTCGATGTGTACCCACACGGCTGATGTGTGCAGGTCTTGTGTTGCTACCTCCCATAGGCCGATGTCTTTTGGTTTAATGTGCGCATGCAGAAACAGATGTTTCCAGGTCGATGTACTCAGATAACAGCTGAAATCGCCCAATCGATGTGCATACGACACGACTGATGTGTACAAGCCTTGCATAATGTTGCATGAAGTTGGGCGACGTTGCTCTTTAGATGCACGCATGCCACATTTGCGCATGCAGGCTTTGGCTGATGTTGCATGCTATTGGCTAACTTCTCATGCGATATACTCGCATTCCATGTTCGTGCATGCAGGAGTTAGCTGAAGTTGTGTGCCATTGGCCGACATTGCTTGCCATATGAGCACATGGCACACCAGATGCATGCAGGACTTAGTTGATGTTGTCAGTCGTTGGTCGACATCTACATACTTATATGGACAGGCTAGGCACGATACTAGCAGGGCACATCTGTTGTTAGTAGACCGTTGTTTGCAGGCTACAAACGTTGTTGGAAGGCCACGTTCTACGTTTGCAGACCAATGTGTTCAGACTATAGAAAATGCTGGAAGAAAACTCTCAATGTCTCCTGACTATTTTTTGTAAGCCAAGGGTGATGCAGGCAATCTATTCCCGCGAGAGCTGAGCGATTTGCACAAGCCATGGTCGATGTACGAAGTTAATGGGCGACACCGATGGAGAAATCTGCAGGCTTCAAATGATGCTAGAAGTCCACCTCATATGTCGGCTGGCTGTTGTGTGCATGACAAGGGCGATGAAGGAAGGCAAAGCGTGAAGACCGCTAGGTGATGTGCACAAGCCATGGGTGACGTGGATGGTCCACGCCTGATGTCGCCTGAGCAATGGATACAAGATTGAACTAATGCGACAGTCCATGAATAGTGTTGCCTAGCCGATGCCTCTTTTCGTTGATCGATGTAGTTTAGTCATGTGCATAGGCCACAACAAATATTGCCTAGCCGATGCGCTTATACCATGGATTAAGTGGTCCAGCTTATGTGCAAAGGACACATGTGATGCTTGTAGGCCTTAGTTGATGTTGCATGTCGTTGGCCTACGTTACTTTCCAGATGCACACATGCCATGTACCTCCATGCAGGCCTTGTCTATGAACGATGGTGGCAAGACATGTTGGACATCGGGAGACTCATATATGCAAGATACGGACAATGTTGTCAGTCCACGTTTGACATTGACAGACCGATATGTGAAGGATGAAGACAATGTTTGTAAGCCACGTCCGACGTCATCTGACATGTGTGTAGGCCAAAGGCGATTCAAGCAAATCACGTCTGACGATGGATGACTATCTGGTGCACGCCAAAGGCAATGTCGACACGCCACGCCCGAGGTAGGCTGACCATTGTGTGCAAGCCAAACGCAATGCGTGTAGGAAAAGCCCGACGTAGGCTGACATTGTGTGCAAGAAAAAGGCGATGCATGCAGACCACGTCGAATGTCGCCTTTCTATTGTGTGTTTGCCAAAGGGGATGCGGGAAGGCCACGTCGAATATTGGTTGACTGTTGTGCAGGCAAAATGCGATGTGGGAAGGTGATGCTCGATGTCCGCGGATTATTCTGCAGGCCAAAGGAGATAGGGGAAAGCAATGCCCGATGTCGTCTGATCATTTTGTAGGCCAAACTCAATGGGAGAAGGGAACGCCTTATGTCTCATAACCATTGTTTTCACGCTAAGGAAGATGCGGGAAGTCTACGCCCCGCAACGGCTAAGTAATGTTCACAAACCACAGCACTCACGGGCATTTCATAGAAGACGTCGGTTGAGCAATGTGCAGGTTACGGTAGATGCGAGTGGCCCATGTCTGACGTCCGATGTCAGCTAGATGTTGCGTGTAGGAAAAGGGTGATGGGGTAAGGACATGTCTGACGACCACCGAGTTGTGTGCATAGGCCACGACCGATGCGGCTGGTCCATGCCTGATGTCCTCTGAGCGATGTGCACAAGCCAGGGCCGATACGAAGTCTACCACCAATGTCGCCTAGCCAATACCTCTAATCGTTGGCTGATGTCGCTTGCTCGAAGTAGATACGCCTTGGTTGATGCATTTTGCTCTCGGTCGACGCCGATGTCGCCCTACCAACACATCACAACTGATGCTACCTGTTGTTAGCCAATGTCGCTTGACCAAAGTGCATCGACCTTAGCTGATGTTGCCTGACGTAGGCCGATGCAAAGGTCACCTAGCCAATGCAAACATGCCACGACCAATGTGTGCAGGCCTTGACTGATTCTGCGTTCCATTGGACAACGTTGCTTGCGAGATGCGCACATGCCATGTTAGATGTGTTTAGGCTTTGACTGATGTTGTCTTCCATTGGCCAATGTCGCTTGGCCGAAGCACACAAGACTTGGCTAATGGTGCCTCCTATTTCCGACGTTGATGTCTCCAAGCCAATGCACAGACGCCACAGGTTCATTCCTTGGATGATGTTGTATGTCATTGTATGACGACGCTTGCCAGATGTGCACAAACCACATCAGATGTGTTTATACCTTAGATGATGTTTCTTGTCGGTTGACGACGTCTCCTTTCTAATGCATGTAGGCCACGACCAATGTCACCCAGAGTATGCAGACACGGCATGGCTAATGCATACAAGCCTTGTATGATGCTGCTTGCCATTGATCGATGTTGCCTGGACGATGCGTGCAGTCCATGACTAATTCCGCCGAGATGATGCGCACATGGCATGATTGATGCATGCAGGCCTTCTCTATTTTTATTACCGAATGCAGATATCTCTTGGTTGATGCGTGTAAGCTACAACTGAAGATGCCTAGCCTATGCGCTTAGACCATGGCTATAATCGCCCAACCGATGTGCACTTGACATGGCTGATGTATGCACACCTTGGTTGATAAAGCATTCCTTTAGATGATGTTTCTTCCCAGAGCGCACATGCCACGTCTGTGCGTCCCGGGCTTGGCTGAAGTTCCATAACATTGGCTGACGTCGCTTGCTAGAAAAGCACATGTCACATTTGATGCGTGCAAGCCTTGGCTGATTTGCTTGTCATTGGACGACATCAATACACCAATGTGTGCAGGCTACGGACGATGCTGGTAGGCCAAATCCGATGTCGGCACACCGATGTGTATAGGCTACAGACAATGTTGGCAGGCCACATTCGACGCTAGTAGAACGATGTGTGAAGGCTATCGAAGATGTTGTCATGCCAAGTTCAAATTCAGCAGACCGATGTCTGCAGGCTTCGGACGAGGTTGGTATCCCATGTCCAATGTCGACTGACCATTTTGTGCATTACAATGGTGATTTGAGCGGACTACGTCGAACGTCGACTGACAATTGTGTTCAGACCAAAGGTCATGTGGACAAGGAATGCCTGATGTCGGCATACCGTTGTGTGCAGACCGAGGGCGATTCAAGCATTGCACGCCCGACAATGACTAGCGCTGCGCACAAACCACGGCTGATGCGGGAAATCCACGGCCAACGTCGAGTAACAGATGTGCATAGGCCACGACTGATGCATGCTGGTCTTGCTTGATGTTGCATGCCTTTGGCAGATGTCGGTTGCCAGATTTGCACATGCCACATTCGTGCATGCAGGCCTTGGCTGATGCCGCATGCTATTGGCCGACGTCCCTTGCTAGATATGCATATTCCACGTCCATGTGTGCAGGACTTGTTAAAGCCGCATGATATTGGCTGACGTCGCTTACAAAATGTGCACATGCCATGTCAGATGTGTGCAGGCTTTGGTTGATGTTGTATGCAGGGCAAGGGATATTTGAGCAATCCACACCCGACAATGACTTAGAGATGTGAACAAACCACATGACACGTCTAATGCGTGGCCCACTTGGAGCTTTTGATTTCGTTGCGTGGATTTTGACTTAGAGGAGTAGACATCATTTTTTCCAAAGATTCAGAATGAACATGTACAACCCAAATATGCACGTTTGAAGGTACAAACACACATTAACTTCCAAAAATAACTTTTTTAAATATAAAATATAGTATTTAACCATTTTCTTTATCTGTATTTTTTCCGATTAATTACAAAATGAGTAATTGATTAATAAAACATAGGAAAAATATGGAAAAAATATAAAAATAACGCCAAAAATTTACAAATAAATGTAGTAACCTTAAATGCAATAATTTAAAACAAAAAATTTTAATTTTTGTTCGATAAATCTAGAAAATGTGTAATTTATGGATAAAACTATGAAAACTATGAAAAATATAAAGTTAACCCTAAAACACTCAAATAAATGTATAAACCTTAAATTCAACAATTTCAATAATTGTTTAAGTGTTATTTTTGTTTGGTAAATCCCTAAATTGGGTAATTCAGGAATACAAATATGAAAAAAATATTTACTTGATTCCAAAATTTTAAAAATAAATAGAGTAACCTCAAATTCATCTATTTCAACATTTTTTAAATTTTTTTATTTTTGTTCGGTAATCCCGAAAATATGTAATTCATCAATAGAAAATACGAAAAATATGAAAAAATAAAACATTAACGCCAAAAATTCACAAATAAATATAGTAACATTGAATTTAATACTTTCAACATTTTTTTAGTTTTTATTTTAATTCGGTAATTCCTAAAATGGGTAATTCATGAATAAAAATATAGGGAAAATATTTTTTAACAAAATATAAAATTAACGTCAAAAATTCAAAATTAAATGTAGTAACAATAAATTCTACAATTTCAACAATCTTTTTTTAGTTTTTACTTTTATACGGTAAATTTTAAAAAAGAATAATTCATTAATAAAAATAGGAAAAATATAAAATTAACACCAAATATTAACAAATAAATATAGTAACCTTAAATTCAACAATTTCAACAATTTTTAACATTTATTTCTGTTCGGTACATCTTGAAAATGGGTAATTCAGCAATAAAAAAATAGGGAAGACATAAAAATTATAAAATTAACGCAAAAAATTCACAAATAAATGTTGTTGGATGTTACTTGTCTAACAAGTGCAAGCCACAAATGATGTTGGTAGGTAAGTACAACGTCGCCTTATCGAAGTGTGCGGGCCACAAGGGATGCGCTAGGCCACGCTTGATGTCGGCAGACCGATATGTGTAGGCTAGAAACTATGTTGGTTGGCCACGTCAGAAGTCAGCGATGTGTGTAGGCTACGAATGATGCTGGCAGACACATCCAACATCGACTGACCGATGTTTACAGGCTAAAGACGATAGGTGTAGCCCACGTTCAATGATGGCTGACTTTTGTGTGCAGGCCAAAAGGGATGCGGTCAAGCATGTCTAACGTCGGCTAAACATTGTGTGCTGGACAAAGGCGATGTGATTAGGCAACGTACAACATCAACAAATCGTTGTGTGCAGGCCTAAGAAGAAGCGGGAAAGGCAAACCCGACCTCGGCTGACTGCTTTTTCCGAAAAAAGGCGATGGGCGCAGGCAACGCCTGATGTTGCCCAACTATTGTTTGTAGGCCAAGGGCGATGCGGGTAGTCCAGCGCTGATGACGGTTAAGTGATGTGCAAAATCCATGCCATATTGGGGCAGTCCACGAACGAAGTCAATTCAGCAATGTACAAGCTAAAACTGATGCAAGTTGCCCACGTCCGACGTCAGCTGGCCGTTGTGTGCAGTACAAGGGCGATGTTGGAAGGACAAATTGACAATCGTTGAGTGATGTTCAAATGCCACGGGTGATGCGGAAGTCCATGGCCAATGTCTTCTGGACGAAGCTGCTTGTCGTTGGTTGATGTTGCTTTCCTGAAGCACACAAGGCTTTGTTGATCCTGCCTTCCGTTGGTGGACATTGTCAAAGCTGATGCATGCAGGCATTGGTTGATATTTTCTTACGTTGGCCTATGTCGCTTTTCCGAAGATCACATGCCTTGGCATACCCTGCCTGATGATGGACGATGCATATGTCGCCCAACCGATTCAAACAAGACACGAGTGACGCGTGCAGTAGCTTGTAGATCTTGAATTTCATTGACAAACTTTGCTTTCCAGATGCACACATGCCATGTCATATGTGCGTAGGCCTTGGATGATGCTAGTTGCCATTGGCCGATGTTGCTTTCCCGAAGCACAGAAGCCTTAGCTTATTGTTCCTTCCATCGGCCGACGTGGATATCACCCAGACGATGAAAACATGCCACGAGTTATGCGTGCATGCCTTGGAAAATGCTACATGCCATTGTCTGATGCACCTTGATCGATACACACAAACCACATTTGATGCGTGAAGACCTTCTCTAATGCTTCCTGTTATTTTCTAATGTCGCCTTGTTGAAGCATGAAGGCTTACAACAATGTCGCCCAATCGATGCGCCCACACCACGGATGATGCGTGCAAGCCTTGGCTGATGTTGCCTCCCGTTGATCGATGTTTCTTGTCTGATGCGTGCATGTCACGAACAATTTCACTGAGTCGATGACCACACACCACATGTGATGCCTGAAAATCTAGGCTATTGTTGCTTGTCGTTAGTTGATGTCGCTTTGCTTAAGCGTGTAGGCCACAACTGATGTCGGCTGACCAATGCGCTCACATAATAGTTGATGTCACCCAGTTGATCTGCACACAACACGATTGATGCATACAGGCCTTGGATAATGTTGCAAGTCGTTGGCTAACATTACTTGCCATATGCACCCATGCCACGTCCGTGCATGGAGGCCCTGGCTAATTACGAATGCCATTGGCCGATTTTTCTTGAGGGATACGCACATTCCATGTTTGTGCTTGCAAGCCTTGGCTGAAGCCGCATGCCATTGGCCAAGGTATCTTGCGAGTTGCCCACTTGTCATGTCAGATGCATGCAGGACTTGGCTGATGCAACCTCTCTTTTGCCGACATCAGTAGACTGATGTGTGTAGTCTACAGACGATGTTGGAAGGTCACATCCAACGTCGGCAGACCGATGTGTGAAAGCTACGGATTATGTTAGGAGGCCACATTCGACGTCAATAGACCGATGATTATACAATACGAACGATGTTGCCAATCACCATTCGACGTAGGCAGACCAAATTGTACAGGTTGTGGGCTATCATGGCAGCCCACGTTCGACAATTGTGTGCAGGCCAAGGTGATAGGGGTAGTCCACACCCGACAATGACTGAGCGATGTACATAATCCACGGCTGATGCGAGCAGTCTATAGTCAATGTCGGCTGAGCGACGTGCACATGCCACGGCTAATGCGGGCAATCAATGACAGTCTACTGTACGATACTTCTTGCCGTTGGCCGACGTCATTTTCCCGAAGCGCACATTCCTTAAGAGACACTTTCTATTGTTACACAACACCGATGTCACCCTGTCGATGGGCACACACCACGGGACTTTCGTATAGGCCTTGGCTGATACTACCTGTCATTGGCAGACATCACTTGCCCGATTAGCAATAACCATGGACGATGTTGCCTTCCATTTTACTAGCTTAGCATGTGCCAAAGCACAATCGATGCAGGTAGTCAACGACAAAAGTCGGCTGAGCACTGTACATGCAACAGCCGATGTGGGCAACCCATGTCCGGCGTTGGCTGGCCGTTGTGTCCAGGCCAAAGGTGATGCGGGAAGCCAAGCCCGATGAACACTAAGTGATGTGAATAGGCCACGACTGATGCCGCAAGTACACATACAACGTCGGCTGAGCGATGTGCACAAGCCACGACCGATGCAGCAGTACACGACCAATATCGTCTGGCCAATGTCGCTTGTCGTTGGCTGATGACGCTTCCCCAAAGAGCAAAATTTTGGCTGAAGGTGCCTCTCATTGGCATACGCTGATGTCACCTTGCTAATGTGCACACACCACGAAAGAGGCATGCAATTTTGGGGTGATGCTTCTTACCGTTGGCCAAGGTCACTTACCCAAAGAGCACATGCTTTATCTGACGCTGCCTGACGTTGGCCAACGCAAATGTAGCCCAGTCGATGCACACACGCCACAACCAATACGTGCAAGCCTTTTTTGATGCTGCATTCCATTGAAGAACGTCACTTTCTACATGCGCACTAGTTATGTCACATGTGTGCATGACTTGACTAATGTTGCGTGTCGTTTGCCAACGTCGTTTTCCCGAAGACCAAAAGTCCTGGCTGATGGTGCCTGCCATTGGCTAAAATCAATATTGCAGCCGATGCACACAGGCCATAGGTTATTCGCACATGACTTTGTTGATGTTGCATGACATTGTCCGATGTCACTTTCTAGATGCGCAAAAAACATATCTCATGTGTGAAGACCTTGGCTGATGCTTCCTGTCGTAGTCAATGTTGCTTGGATGATATTTGTAGGTCAAGAACGATGTCGCCAAGTCGTTGCGCACACGCTACTACTGATGCGTACGGCTAAAGCAGTATGCCATTTGTCGATGTCGCAATGTTAATGCGTCGGCCACAACCGATGTTGCCGAGTCAATGCACACATGCCACGACAGATGCGTGCAGGTCTTTATGTTCCTGCCTGTCATTTGGCCGATCCACGCAGACAAAAGTGATGTCTCATGTCTGGTACACTCAAACCACTTCTTAAGTTACCTAGCCTATGTGTACAAAACATTCTTGATACGTGCATGCATTAGCTGATGCTCCGACATTGCTTACAATGCACCTGCCATTTCCGGACATCACTTGCTAGATACACACATTTCTTGTGCGTACGTGCAGGCGTGGCTGAAGTCGTATGTCATTGATCGATGTAGGTTGTAAGATATTTACATGCAACGTCAGATGTTGCAGGCCTTGGATGATTGGGCCCGCCTTTGGCCAACATCTTCAGAATGATGTGTGCATGCTACGAACGATGCTGATAGGCCACATTAAACGTAGGCAGACCGATGTGTGCAGGATACGGAATCTTATGGCAGGCAACGTTTGACGTCAAAAGACGGATGTGTGTAGGTTACAGACGATGTCGCCAGGCCATGTTTTACGTCAACAAACTGATGTGTGCAGGATGCGGATGATGCTGGCAGCCCACATCAGACGTCGACAGACGCTTGTGTGTAGGACAAAGGGGATTTGGGAAGACAACATCCTATGACAGTTGACCATTGTATGTAGGCCAAATGTGATGCAGGAAGGCCACGCCCGGCGTCGGCTGAGAATTGTGTGCAGGCCAAAGGCGATGCAGAGAGGCAGCACCAAATGTTAGCTAACCATTGTGTGCAGACTAAGGGCGATGCGGGAAATCCATTCACGATAATGACTTAGAAATGTGCAAATTCTATTGCTGATGCGGACATTCCACAGCAAACGTCAGTTGTGCTATGTGCAAAAGCCACGACCATTGTTTCCTCGCAGATGCCGCTTGCCGTTAGCTGATGTCGCTTGCCCGAAGTGCACATGTCTTGATTGATGTTGCCTATCGTTGTCGAATGCTAATGTCGTCCAGCCAATGTGTACACTCCACGGGTAATGCGTGCTGCTCTTTTCTAATGCTGCCTTTCGTTGGCCGATATCGCTTTCCCGAGCTCATTGGCTACGAACGATTCTTCCATCATCGGTTGACGATAATGTCGCTTGTTAGGTGCACACATGCCACGTCTGATTCATGCATGCCTTGGTTGATGCCGCTTGTAGTTTGCCTGAGTCGTTTACCATATACCCACATACCACGTTAGATATGTGGCCAGATGCAGCTATTGATTCCGTAACACGGATTTTGACTTAGAAGAGTACACATCATCTTTTTTTAAGAGATTCATAATTAACATGTAAAACCCAAAGATGCACGTTCTAAGGCACAAACAAGCATTAGCTTCCACAAGTAACTTTTTATATATATAAAAAAATAGTTTTTACTTTTATTTTTTCGGGTTATTCCAAAAATAATTATTTAATTAATAAAACATATAAAAACTATAAAGATAATTCCAAAAATTCACAAATAAATATAGTAACCTTAAATTCAACAATTTTAAAAAAAAATTATTTTTGTTCAGTCAATCCCGAAAATAAATAATTGATGAATAAAAAAATAAAAATAATATGGCAAAATATAAAATTGGCGCCAAAATTTCACTAATAAATATAGTAATCTTAAATTCAATAATTTCACTACTTTTTTTAATTATTATTTTTGTAAGGTAAATCCTGAAAAATAAGAAAAATTTAATAAAATATAAAACTAACGCTAAAAATTTACAATTAAATATATTAATCTTAAATTCAATAATTTCACTAATTTTGTTTTAATTTTAATTTTTGTTTGTTAAATCCGAAAAAATTGGTAATTCATGAATAATAAATATGGAAAAAAATATAAACTTAACTCTAAAAATTCACAAATAAAATTTTAACCTTAAATTCGTCAATTTAAACAATTCTTTTTTATATGTTCATTTTTTTGGAAAAATGGGTAATTCATTAATAAAAAATTAGAAAATATAAAAATTAAATATAAAATTGATGCAAAAAATTCACAAATAAATTAGTTATCATAATTTCAACAATTTTTAAATTTTGTTTTTGTTCGGTAAATCCCAAAAATTGGTAAATAATTAATTAAAAATAAGAAATATGAAAATATTATAAAACTAGAGCAAAAAATTCACAAATAAATATTGTAACTTTAAATTCAACAATTTCATAAATTTTATTTTTAAAATGTGACGTAAAAAATCAAAAAACTATAAAATAAATGAATAAAAATCGGAACAATATGAAAGTGCTAGAAAATACTTCTTAATATGTGAAACTTATGATGGAGTACATATTTGTACAAATAAAAGATATTTTCATATTGTAGGAACTGTAAGCGGAATGAAATTGGGAAGAATGAACGATGTGAGGTGGAAACGTTGGGAATAAATTATGAAAAATATGTGAATATGTTGTTATGCAGGAAGGGAATTTCACACTTTTGATTTTTGTATGAAATGGACATCCGCACGTTTTCGACTAGACCTCGATCAATGTCGTTGCATGCGACGTTGCTCCTTTACCAAGTGCAAGCCGCAAACGATGCAGGTAGGCACTTCCGATGATGGCTGTCCAAAGTGTTTTGGCCACATGCAATGTTCCCAGTACACTATTGACGTCGGTAGACTGATGTGTGCACACTACAGACAATGTTGGAAGGCCACGTCCAACGTCGGTAGACTGATATGTGCAGGCTACGAATAATGATAGAAGGCAAAATCTGACGTCGGTTGACCGATGTGTCAAGACCACAAATGATAGTTGTAGCGCAAGTTTGAAGTACGATGACTGTTGTGTGTATGCAACAGGCGATGCAGGAAGCCTATGTTTGATGTTGTTTGAACATTGTGTGTATGCCAAAGGCGATTAAGGTGGGCCACATCTGACGTCGGCGGTCTATTTTGGGCAGGACAAAGGCGATGCAGGAAGGTAAGGGTCAACTTCGACTGACCGATATGCAGGCCAAAGGAGATTGGGGCAGGAAACACCTGATTTCTCATGACCAAAGTATGCAAGCCAAGGGTTATGCGATAAGTCCACACTAATGAGAGATGAGCGATGTGGACAAGCCACGACAGATTCGGGATATCCACGGCCGAAGTCGGCTGAGTAATGTGCAGGCTATGACCGATGAGGCCAATCCACATTTTATGTCGACTGGCCGTTGTGTGCAGGCCAAGGGTGATTGGGGAAGTAAAAGCCTAATGACCGCTGAGTGATGTGCACAGGCCACAATCGATGCGAACAGTGCACACATGTCATTGGTTGAGCATGTGCACAAGCTACGATTGATGCGACAGTCCACGACCAATGTAGCCTAGACGATACCGCTTGACATTGGGCGATGTCGCTTCCCTAAAGCACACTAGGCTTCGCTAATGGTGCTGTCGTTGGTCGATGTCTATATCACCCTGCCGATGAGCACACGCCACGGCTGATGTGTGCAGGCCTTGGTTGATGATGCCTGTCGTTGGCCAACATCTCTTGCTCAAAGAGCATAGGCCTTGGCTAATGATTCCTGACGTTGGACGATGCAATTGTCGCCTAACTGATACACACATGGCACAGAGAATATGTGCAGGACCTTGTTTATGTTGGATTACATTTTCCAACGTCGCTTTCCGAATGCGCACATGCCATGTCATATGCTTGTAGACCTTGGTTGAATCTGCTTGTTGTTGGCCGATGTCACTTTTCTGAAGTGCACAAGCCTTGGCTTATGGTGATTGTCGTTGGGTAACGTTGATGTCACTCCGCCGATGCACACACGCCATAGGTTATTCATGCATACCTTGGATAATGTTATATGTCATTGTCTTATGATGATTCCCATATGCGCACAAACCTTGTTAGATGCATGAAGACTTTGGCTTATGTTGTTTGTCGTTGGTCGACGTCGCCTTGTCGATGCATACATGCTTAAGCCAATGTCACCGACTCGATGCACACACGTCACTCCTGATGTGTTCACGCCTTGGCTGATATTGCCTGCGAAGTGTTGATGTCGCCTAGCTGATGTATGTAGGCCTCGAGCTATGTCACCGAGTCGATGCGTACACGCCACAACTGGCACGTGCAGACCTTGGTTGTTGCTACCTTTTGTTAGATGATGTCGCTTTGCCGATGTATGCATGCCACAACCGATGTTTCCTAGATAATGCGTTTAGACAATGAGTGAAGTCACCCAGCCGATGTGCACAGGACACGACTGATGCGTGAAGGTCTTGGTTGATGTTGCATCTAATTGGACGAAATCACTTGCCAGATGCGCACATGCCACATCTGTGCATACATGCCTTGTCTGATGAAACATTTCATTTGCTGACGTCTCTTGCAAGATACACACATTAGACCTTTGTTCTTGCAAGCCTTGGCTGAAGCCGCATGCCATTGGCCGACGTACCTTGCCAAAGCGCACATGTATGCCATGTCACATGCATGTAGGCCTTGGGTGATACTACCTCTCATTGGCCGACATCAGCAGACTGATTTGTGCAGGCTATGAACGATGCTGGCAAGCAACATCCGACGTTGGCAGATGGATCTGCATATGCTACGGACGATGTAGGAAGGCTAGAATCGACGTTAGCATACCGATGTTTGCAGGCTATCGACGATGTTGTCATGAACATACCCAACATCTTATGAGTCCATGCCTTTGATGATGCAACGTGACGTTGTCCGACGTCTCTTTCTAGATGCGTGAAGACCTTGGTCGATGCATGAGGCCACGACCTATTCCACCCCGTCGGTCCACACACGCCATGACTAATTCGTGCAAGCCTTATTTGATGTAGCCTTCCATTGGTTGATATCACAGAGTCGATGCGCATATGCCACGACAGATGTATGCAGTCCTTGCATGTTGTTGCCTGCTATTGGCTAACGTCGCTTGTCCAAAGCACACAAGCATTTCCTAATACTCTGTGACGTTGGCCGATTCAAATGTCGATCAGGCGATGCACAAATGCAATAGCCGATGCATGCATGCCTTGGCTGATGTTGCATTCTATTAGCAAATGTCCCTTGCTTGATGCACACATGCCTTGTAAGATACTTGCAAGAGTTGGCTGATGCTGCCTTTCGTTGGCTGACGTCTCTTGCCTGAAGCGCACAAGCCTTGGCTTAGGGTGCATGTCAGTTGTCGACGTTAATGTCGCTCAGCCGATTCACACACACCACAGGTAATGCATGCATGACTTTGATGATGATGCATGTCGTTGTCCGATGTCTCTTGACAGTAGTGTGCAAACCATATTAGATGTGTGAAGACCTTGGTTGATGCTGCCTGCAATTGCCCAACATCGCCTGGCCGATGCATGCAGGGCACGACTGAAGTCGCCCAATTAATGTGTATATGCCACGTTTGATGTGTGCAAGCCTTGGCTGATGCTGCCTGTAATTGGTCGATGTCGCCTGGACATTCCGCGCAGGCCAAGACTGATGTGCCGAGTCTATATGTACCCACACGGCTGATGTGTGCAAGTCTTGTGTGTTGCTACCTCCCATAGGCCAATTTCTTTTGGTCGATGTGCGAATGCAGAAACCGATGTTGCCAGGTCAATATACTCAGATAATGGCTGAAATCGCCTAGTCGATGTGCATACGACACGACTGATGTGTGCAAGCCTTGGATAATGTTGCATGCAGTTGGGCGACATTACTCTTTAGATGCACACATGCCACATTCGCGCTTGCAGGATTTGGCAGATGTCGCATGCTATTGGCTAAATTCTCATGCCATATACTCGCATTCCACGTTCGTGCGTGCAGGAGTTGGCTGAAGTTGTGTACCATTGGCCGACATTGCTTGCCATATGAGCACATGGCACACCATATGCATGCAGGATTCAGTTGATGTTGTAAGTCGTTGGTGTACATCTACATACTTATATGTAAAGTCTAGGCACGATACTGGCATGGCACATCTGTTGTTAGTAGACCGATGTGTGCATGCTACAAACGTTGTTGGAAGGCCACGTTTTACGTTTGCAGACCAATGTGTTCAGACTACAGACAATGCTGAAAGGCAACTCTCAATGTCTCCTGACCATTTTTTGTAAGCCAAGGGTGATGCAGGCAATCCATGCCCGCAAGAGCTGAGCGATATTCATAAGCCATGGTCGATGTACGAAGTCAACGGGCGACGCCGATGGAGCAATTTGCAGGCTTCTAATGATGCTAGAAGCCTGCCTCATATGTCGGCTGGCTATTGTGTGCATGACAAGGGCGATGAAGGAAGGCAAAGCGTGACGACCGCTAGGTGATGTGCACAAGCCATGGGTGATGTGGATGGTCCACGCTAGATGTCGCCCGAGCAATGCGTACAAGCTTGAACTAATGTGACAGTCCACGACTAGTGTCGCCTAGCCGATGCCTTTTTTCGTTGATCGATGTGGTTTGGTCGTGTGCATACGCCACAACAAATATTGCCTAGCCGATACGCTTATACCATGGCTTATGTGGTCCAGCTAATTTGCACAGGACACATGTGATGCTTGTAGGCCTTAGTTGATGTTGCATGTCGTTGGCCTACGTCGCTTTCCAGATGCACACATGCCATGTACCTCCATGCAGGCATTGTCTACGAACGATGGTGGCAAGACATGTTGGACATCGGCAGACTCATGTGTGCAGGATACGGACAATGTTGTCAGTCCATGTTCGACAATGGCAGACCGATATGTGAAGGATGAAGACAATGTTTGTAAGCCACGTCCGACGTCATCTGACATGTGTGTAGGCCAAAGGAGATTCGAGCAAATAAAGTCTGACGATGGATGACCATCTGGTGCACGCCAAAGGCAATGGCGACACTCCATGCACGACGTCCGCTGACCATTGTGTGCAAGCCAAAGGCAATGCGGGTAGGAAAATCCCGACGTAGGCTGACCTTGTGTACAAGAAATAGGCAATGCAGGCAGGCCATGTCGAATGTCGGCTTTCTGTTGTGTGTATGCCAAAGTCGATGCGGGAAGGCCACGTCGAATATTGGTTGACTATTGTGCAGGCCAAATGCGATGTGGGAAGGTGATGCTCGATGTCCACGGATTACTCTGCAGGCCAAAGGAGATAGGGGAAAGCAATGACCGACGTCGTCTGATCATTGTGTAGGCCAAAGTTGATGGGGGAAGGCAACGCCTTATGTCTCCTGATCATTGTTTTCACGCTAAGGAAGATGCGGGAAGTCCACGCCCCGCAATGGCTAAGTAAGGTGCACAAACCACAGCACTCACGGGCATTTCATAGATGACGTCGGTTGACCAATGTGCAGGTTACGATAGATGCGACTGGTCTACGTCTGACGTCCGATGTCAGCTAGATGTTGCGTGTAGGAAAAGGGCGATGGGGTAAGGACATGTCTGACGACCACTTAGTGGTGTGTGTAGGCCACGACCGATGCGGCTGGTCCATGCCTTATGTCCTCTAGCGATGTGCACAAGCCAGGGCCGATACAAAGTCTACCACCAATGTCTCATGGCCAATGCCTCTAATAGTTGGCCAATGTTGCTTGGTCGAAGCATATGCGCCTTGGTTAATGCTTGTTGCTCTCGGCCGATGCCGATGTCGCCCTACCAACACATCACAACTGATGCTACCTGTTGTTAGCCAATGTCGCTTGACCGAAGCGCATCGACCTTAGCTGATGTTGCCTGACGTAGGCCGATGCAAAGGTCACCTAGCCGATGCAAACATGCCACGACCAATACATGCAGACCTTGACTGATGCTGTGTTCGATTGTCCAACGTTGCTTGCGAGATGCGCACATGCCATGTTAGATGTGTTTAGGCTTTGGCAGATGTTGTCTTCCATTGTCCAATGTCGCTTGGCCGAAGCACACAAGACTTGGCTAATGGTTCCTCCTATTTCCGACGTTGATGTTACCAAGCTAATGCACAGACTCCACGTGTTATGTGTGCATTCCTTGGATAATGTTGTATGTGCTTGTCTGGCGACGCTTGCCAGATGTGCACAAACCACATCAGATGCGTTTATACCTTAGCTGATGTTTCTTATTGATTGCCGACGTCTCCTTTCCAATGCATGCTATTGGCCAACGTCTCTTGCCATCTACCCACACATCACGTCAGATACATGCAGGACTTGACTGATATAACCTACCGTAGACCGGCATTAGCAGACCGACGTGTGCAGTCTACAAACGATGCTAGCAGGCCATATTTAGGCATACCGATGTGTGAAAGCTACAGATTATGTTTGGAGGCGACGTTCGACGTGGACAGACCGATGAGTTTACACAACGGATGATGCTATCAAAGACCATTCGACGTAGGCAGACCAAAATGTGCAGGCTGCAGGCGATGGTGGTAGCCCACATTCGACAATTGTGTGCAGTCCAAGAGAGATATGGGTAGTCCACACCCGACAATTACTGAGCGATGTGCAGAAGCCACAGCTAATGCGGGCAGTCCACAGTCAATGTCGACTGAGCGACATGCACAAGCCAGGGTCGATGCAGGCAATCAACGACTAATGTCTTCTGGACGATGCTTCTTGTCGTTGTCCAACGTCATTTTCCCAAAGCGTACATTCCTTGAGATACACTTCCTATAGTTACAGAACAGTGAGGTCACCCTGTCGATGGTCACACACCACGGCTCATTCGTATAGGCCTTGGCTGATACCACCTGTCATTGGCAGACATTACTTGCCCGATTCACACAAGCGATGGACGATGTTGCCTTCCGTTTGAGTAGCTTAGCATGTGCCCAAGCACAATCGATGCAGGTAGTCAATGAAAGAAGTCTTCTGAGCATAATGAAGGATATAGCCAATATGGGCAGCCCCCGTCTGACATTGGCTGGACGTTGTGTGGAGGCCAAGGGTTATGTGGGAAGGCCAATACCGATGAAAACTAAGTGATATTCACAGGATACGACTGATGCCGCTAGTACATGTCCGATGTCAACTAAACGATGTGCACAGGCCACGACCGATGTGGCAGTCCATGACAGATGCAACAGTTCACGACCAATATCGTCTGGCCGATGTCGCTTATCGTTGGCTGATGACGCTTCCCCAAAGCACACAGTCCTTGGTTGAAGGTGCCTGTCATATACATACACTGATGTCACCTTGCTAATGTGGACACACCACGGAAGAGGCATGAAATCCTAGGATGATG
The DNA here is from genome assembly GCA_016801875.1 of Solanum sitiens. NCBI lineage: Eukaryota > Viridiplantae > Streptophyta > Magnoliopsida > Solanales > Solanaceae > Solanum > Solanum sitiens. The sequence continues at coordinate 502,886 of JABWTJ010000258.1, forward strand.
CTTCTTACCATTGGCAAACGTCACTTGCCCAAAGCACATATGTCTTATCTGACGCTGCCTGACGTTGGCCAATGCAAATGTATCCCATCCGATGCACACACGCCATGACCGATATGTGCAAGCATTTGCTGATACTGCATTCCATTAGTAAAAGTCACTTTCTACATGCGCACTAGTCATGTCACATATGTGCATGCACTGACTAATGCTGCCTGTCATTGGCCGATGTTGTTTGCCAGAAGACCAAAAGTCCTGGATGATAGCGTCTGCCATTGGCTGAAGTTGATATTGCGCAGCCGATGCACACACTCCACAGGTTATGCGGCTATGCCTTTGTTGATATTGCATGACATTGTCCGATGTCTCTTTCTAGATGTGCAAAAACCATATATCTTGTGTGAAGGCCTTGGTTGATGCATCCTGTCATAGTCGATGTCGCCTGGATGATGTATGTAGGCCACGACTAATGTAGCCAAGTCGTTGCGCACACGCTACGACTGATGCGTGCAGGCGTTGGCTGAAGCAGCCTTCCATTTGTCGATGTCTCCATGTTATTGAGTCGGCCACAACCGATGTCGCCGAGTAAATGCACACATGCCACTATAGATGCGTGCAGGTCTTTATGTTGCAGCCTATCATTTGGCCGATGTGCGCATACCAAAAGTAATGTCTCATGTGTGATGTACTCAAACCACTGCTTAAGTAGCCTAGCCTATGTCCATACAACATTGTTGATACGTGCAGTCCTTAGATGATGCTCCGACATTGCTTGCAATGTGCCTGCTATTTCCTGATGTCACTTGCAAAATACACACATTTCTTGTGTGCACGTGAAGGCCTGACTGAAGTCGTATGCCAATGGTCGATGTAGCTTGCAAGATGTTCACATGCCACGTTAGATATGTGCATGCCTTGGCTAATTGGGCTCGTCTTTGGCCAACATCTTAAGAATGATGTGTGCATGATACGAATGATGCTGATAGGCCACATTCAACGTTAGCTGACCGATGTGTGTAGGCTATGGAAGGTGATGGGAGACAACGTTTGATGTTGACTGACTGATGTGTGCAAGAAACACAAGATGCTATCAAGCCATGTTTTACATCCATAAATTAAAGTGTGCAGGATGTGGATGATGCTGGCAGCCGACGTCGGATGTCGGCAGACCCTTGTGTGTAGTCCAAAGGAGATTCAGGTAGACAACGTCTGATGTCGATTGACCATTTTGTATAGGCCAAAGGCGATGCAGGAAGGGCACGTCCGGCGTCGGTTTCAAATTGTGTGCAGGCGAAAGGCGATGGAGAGAGGCAATACCCGATGTTAGCTAGCCATTGTATGTATACCAATGGTGATGCGGGCAATCCATTGACAATAATGACTGCAAATGCTACGGCTGATGCAGGCATTCCACGACCAATGTCAGTTGAGCGATGTGCAAAATCCATGACCAATATTTCCTGGTCGATGTCGATTTTCATTGGCTGACGTCGCTTGCCTAAGGTGCACATGTCATTGTTTATGATTATTGTCGTTGCCAAACACTGATGTCATCGAGCCGATGTGCACACGCACGGGTAATATGTACAGGTCTTTGCGAATGCTACCTTTCGTTGGCCGATATTGCTTACCTGATGCTCATTGGATACAAACGATTCTTCCACCGTTAGTCGACGCTAATGTCGCTTACCAAATGCACATATTCCATGTCATATGCCTATAGACCTTGGATGAGGCTGCTTGTCGTTGGCAGATGTCACTTTCTCGAAGTGCACAAGCATTGGCTTACGGTGCCTACCGCTGGCTGACATTGATGGGTGCCTGCTGTTGGCTGACATCGATGTCACCCAGCCGATACATACACGCCACGGGTTATTCGTGCATACCTTTTATAATGTTGCATAACGTTGTCTAATGAAGCTTGCCAGATGGGCACAAATCGTGTTAGATGCTAGAAGACTTTTGCTTATGTTATCTGTCGTTGGTCGACGTTGCCTTGTCGATGCATGCATGCTTAATCCAATGTCACCAAGCTGATGGACACACGCCACTAATGATGTGTTCACGCCTTTTGTAATGTTACTTGCCATTGGTCGATGTCGCCTAGCTTATGTTTTTAGGCTTCAACCTATGTCACCGAGTCGATGCGCACACGCCAAAGCTGATGCGTGCAAGCCTTGGTTATTGTTGCCTTCTATTGGATGATGTCTTTTTACCTATACATGCATGCCAAAGCCAATGTTCCTAGATGATACGCTCAGACCATGAATAAAGTCACCTAGTCGATGTGCACACGACATGGCTGATGCTTGAAGGACTTGGTTGATGTTGCATGTCATTGGACGAAATTAGTTGCCAGATGCGTGCATGCCAATTCCGTGCATGCAGGCCTTTTCCGATGCAGCATGCAATTAGCTGACGTCTCTTGCAAGATACACACATTCCACCTTTGTTCTTGCAAGACTTGGCTGAAACCTCATGCCATTGGCCGATGTCCCTTTCTTGATGCGCACATAACACGTCACATGTATGTAGGCCTTGGGTGATACTACTGCTCATTGGCCGACATCAGCGGAACGATGTGTCCAGCCTACGAAATATTTTAGGAGGCTATATTTGATGTCAGCAGACGGATCTGGGAAGTCTACGAACGATGTGGAGAGGGTGAAATCGATGTTAGCATACCGATGTTTGCAGGCTATCGAAGATGTTGTCAGCCACCTTCAACGTCTATAGACCAATGTGTGCAGGCTTGGAACGATAGTGGCAGCCTACATCCAACGTCGGCCGACCATTGTGTGCATGCCAAAGGCAATATGCGTTGACCACGTCCCACGTCAGCTAACCATTATTTTCAAGCAAAAAGCTATGTAGGGAGGTCGTGCCGAACATCGACTCAACTTTTTGTGCAGGCCAAAGGCGATGCGGGTTGTCAACGCCTGATGTCGACTAACCTTTGTATGCACGCCAAGCGCGACGTGGGTATTCCATGCTCTATACTGACTGAGTGATGCGCACAAGCCACAACCGATGTTGTTAGTCCATAGTCAATATTATAAAAAAACGTGCACAATCCACGATTGATGTGAGAGGTCAACGACTAATGTAGCCTTGCCGATGCCGCTTGTTGTTGGCCAAAGTCGCTTGCCCAAAGCGCACATGCCTTGGCAGAAGCTGTTTGTCGTTGCCTTACGCCGATGTCGCACAACCGATGCGCGCACACCATGACTCATATGTATAGGCCTTGGCTAATGCTTCATTCCATTGGCGAATGTCACTTTCCCAGTGCGCACTAGAAACATATGATGCTTCCTTCCATTGGCCGATGTCTTCATAGAGATATGCACATGCCACGACTGATGTAGGCAGTGCACAAGCGATGTCAGCTAAGAAATGTGTAGGCTACAACAGATCAGTGTCTAGCATGTCTAACGTTGGGTTACCATTGTGTGGAGGCCAAGGGTGATGCGGGAAGGACAAGACCGATTACCTCTAAGTGATGTGCACAAGCTATGGCCGATTCAGAATGTCTACACCCTACATCGGCTCGGCGATGTGCACAGATCTCGACCAATGTGGCAGTCCACGACCTATGTCTTCTAGCAAATACCACTTTTTGTTCGCCGATGAAGCTTGCCTAAAACACACATGCTTTATCTAATCGTTTTTGTCGTTGGCCGACGCCAATGTCACCTTGCTGATATGCACAAGCCATAGATAATGCGTGAAGGCCTTGGTTGATGCTTCCTGCCGTTGAACAACATCACTTGCATGAAGCACACTGACCTTGGCTGATGCTTCCAGACGTTGGCCGACGTTGATATCTCTCAGCCAATGCACATGCGCCACAGGTGATGAGTCCATACCTTGGACGATGCAAGGTGATGTTGTCTGACATCGCTTTCTAGATGCATGAAGACCTTGGTTGATGTTGCCTGCCATTAACTAATGTCGCTTGGCTGATGCATGAGGCCACGACCTGTTTTACCACGTCGATGCCCACACGCCAAGACAATTGTGTGCAAGCCTTATTTGATGCAGCCTTCAATTGGTTAATGTCGCAGAGTCGATGCACATACGCCATGACATATGTATGCAGTCCTTACTTGTTGTTGCGTGCTATTGGCTAACTTTGCTTGCCGAAAGAGCACAAGCATTTAATAATAATGTCTAATGTTGGTCGATTAAAATGTCTCCCAGGCGATGCACACACGCAACTGTTGATGCATGCAAGCCTTGACTGAAGCTGCATTCCATTAGAGAATGTCCCTTGCTTGAGGCGCACATACCATGTCGATGCTTGCAAGCGTTGGGTGATGCTGCCTGTCATTGGTTGACGTCTCTTGCCCGAAGTGAACAATCCTTGGCTTAGGGTGCATGTCATTGGCCGACGTTAATGTCGCTCAGCCGATTCACACACACCACAGGTAATGAATGCATGACTTTGATGATGATGCATGTCAATGTCCGACGTTTCTTGCCAGAAGTGCACAAACAATGTTAGATCTGTGAAGACCTTGGTTGATGCAGCCTGCAATTGCCCAACATCGCCTGGCCTATCCATACAGGACACGACTGAAGTCGCCCAATTAATGTACATATGCCACGTTTGATGTGTGCAAGCCTTGGTTGATGCTGCCTGTAATTGGTTGATGTCATCTTGCCAATATGCGCAGGCCAGGATTGATGTTGCCAAGTTGATGTGTACCCACACGGCTGATGTGTGCAGTCCTTGCGTGTTGCTGCCTCCCATTGGCCGATGTCTTTTTGTTGATGCGCACATGCCAAAGTCAATGTTGCTTGGTCGATGTACTCAAATAATCGTTTAAGTCGCCCAGTCGATGAGCACACGACACGACTGATGTGTGCAGGCCTTGAATGATGTTGCATGCAGTTGGGCGACGTCGCTTGCTAGATGAACACATGCCACTTTCGTGCATGCAGGCTTTGGCTGATGTCGGATGCCATTGGCTAACTTATCATGCCATATACTCGTATTCCCCGTTCGTGCGGACATGATTTTGCTAATGACGTATGTCATTGGCCGACTTGTCTTTCCATATGGGCACATGCCACACCAGATGCATGCAGGACTTGGTTGATGTTTTCAGTCATTGGTCGACATCTACATACTAATATGTACTAGCTAGGCACGATACTTGCAGGTCAAATCTATTTTTAGTAGACCGATGTGTGCATGCTTCAAAAGATGCGGGAAGGCAATGTTTGACGTCTGCAGACCAATGTATGCAGGGTACAGACGATGCTGGAAGGCAATGCTCGATGCATCTGACCATTTTTGTAAGCCAAGGGTGATGCAGGCAATCCATGCCAGACTAGAGTTGAGCGATTTGCACAAGCCACGATGGATGTACGCAGTCAACGGGTGATGCCGATGGAGCAATGTGCAGGCTTCAAATGATTCTAGCAGCCCACGTCCGATGTAGGTTGGCCGTTGTGTGCAGGACAAAGGAGATGAAGGAAGGCAAAGCATGACTACTACTGAGTGATGTGCACAGGCCATGGGTGATGTGGATGGTCCACGCCCGATGTCTCCCCAGAAATGGGTATAGGTTTGAACTAATGCGATAGTCCACAACTAGTGTCGCCTAGACGATGCCTCTTTTCGTTGACCGATGTGGCTTGGTCGATGTGCATAGGCCACACAAAATGTTGCCTCGCCGATGCGCTTATACCATGGATTAAGTAGTCCAACTTTTGTGCACAAGACAAATCTGATACTTGCAAACCTTGGTTAATGTTGCATGTCGTTATCCAACGTCGTTTTCCAGATGCACACATGGCATGTACGTACATGCATGCTTTGGATGATGTCGCATACCTTTAGAGAACGGTTCTAGCAATATACACACATTCCTCATCCATGTATTCTGGCCTTGGCTTAAGTCGCATGCCTTTGGAGGACGTTTTTTGCTAGATGCGCATATGCCTTGACAAATGCATGCATTTCTTGGCTGATTCTTCCTGTCGTTGGCCGATATCTATAGACCGATATGTGTAGGCTACAGGCGATGCCTACAGGTCATATCAGATGTCAGCAGATCAATTTTTGTAGGCTACGAACGATGGTGGCAGGCCATGTTGGATGTCGGGAGACTGATATGTGCAGGGTACGGACGATGCTGTCAGGCCACGTTCGATGTTGGCAGACCGCTATGTGTAGGATGAAGACGATGATGGTAACCCACGTCCAATGTCATCTTACCTGTGTATATGCCAAAGGCGATTCAGGCAAATCACGTTTGACGTTGGCTGACCATGTTGTGCACGCCAAAGGCAATCCGGGAATGCCATGCCCAACGTCGGCTGACCATTGTGTGCAAGACAAAGGCCATGAGGGTAGGAAAATCCTGACGTAGGCTAACCTTGTGTGCATGAAAAAGGCAATGTAGGCAGGCCACATCGAATGTCGACATTACTTGTGTGTATGTCAAAGGTGATGCGAGAAGGCCACGTAGAATATTGGTTGACTATTGTGTAGGCCAAAGGCGATGTGGGAAAGCCACTCTCGACGTCGACAGACTATTCTGCAACCCAATAGAGATAGAGACAGACAACACCCGACGTTGTCTAATCATTGTCTAGGCCAAAGTCGATGGGGGAAGGCAACACCTTATGTTTCCTGACCATTGTTTGCACACCAAGGAAGATGCGGGAAGTCCACGCCCCACAACGGCTATGTGATATGCCCAAACCACGTCAGATGCGTTTAGACCTTAGCTGATGTTGCTTGTCATTGGCCAACGTGTCCTTTTCAATGCATGTAGTCCACAACCAATGTTTCCCAGAGTATGGGGATACAACATGGATAATGAATACAAGCCTTGGATGATGTTCCCTGCCATTGTTCGATGTTACCAGGACAATGCGTGCAGTCCATGACTAATTCCACCGAGTTGATGTGCATACGCCCTGATTGATGCATGCAAGCCTTTGCTATTTATGCTTGTCGTAGGCAGATATATCTTTGTTGATGCCCGTAATCTACAGCTCATGACACCTAGCCTATACGCTTAGACCACGGCTATAGTCGCACAACCACTGTGCAGACAACATAGCTGATGTATGCAGTCCTTGGCTGATATTGCATTCCATTAAACGACATTTATTCACAGATGCGCACATGCCACGTCTGTGCGTGCAGGCCTTGGCTGAAGTTCCATGCCATTGGGTGACGTCGCTTGCTAGATGAGCACATTCCACATTTCATGCGTGCAGGCCTTGGCTGATTCCCTTGTCATCGGACAACATCTATACACCGATATGTGCAGACTGAGTAAGATGTTGGCAGTCCACATCCGATGTTGGCACACCGATGTGTACAGGCTACAGATGATGATGGCTGGCCACATTCGATACTAATAGTGCGATGTGTGAAGGCTACGGAAGATGTTGTCATGCCACGTTTGACTTCAGTAGACTGATGTCCTCAAGCTACGGACGAGGTTGGTAGCCTATCTCCAACATCGACTAACCATTTTGGGCTGAACAAAGGCGATTTGAGCAGTTTACGTCTGACATCAGCTGATAATAGTATGCAGACCAAAGGCGATGTGGGCATGGAATGCCTGATGTCAACATAACGTTGTGTGCAGATAAAGGGTGATTCAAGCATTGGACACCCGACAATAACTAAGCGATGTGCACAAACCATGACCGATGCAGGCAGTCCACGGCCAACATTGAGTAACCGATGTGCATAGACCACGACTGATCTATGCAGGTCTTGGTTTATACTGCATGGCTTTGGTAGATGTTGATTTCCAGATGTGCACATGCCACAGTTGTGCATGTAGGACTTGGCGGATGCCGCATGCTATTGGCCGACGTCCCTTACTAGATACACACATTCCACGTCCATGTGTGCAGGCGTTGTTTATGTCGCATGCGATTGGCTGATGTGGCATACAAAATGCGCACATGCCACGTCAGATATGTGCAATTTTTTGTTGATGTTGTATGCTGGGCAAGGGAGATTCGGTCAATCCATATCCGACAATGACTTAGAGATATGAACAAACCACATGACACATCTAATGCGTGGCCCACTTGGATGTTTTGATTCCGTTGCATGGATTTCGACTTAGAAGAGTAGACATCATTTTTTCCAAAGATTCATAATTAACATGTAAAACCCATATATTCATGTTTGAAGGTACAAACACACATAACCTTCCAAAAATATTCAACTCTATTTTTTATTTTATATTTTCAGACCAAACACAAAATGAGTTATTTATTACTAAAACATAGGAAAAATATGAAAAATATAAGAGTAACGCCAAACCGATGTGTGCAGGCTATAAACGATGCTGGAAGGCAACACTCTATGTCTCCTCAAAGTTGTTTGTAGGCCAAGGGTGATGCAGGCAATCCATGCCCGACGAGAGCTGAGTGATTTGCACAAGCCACGAACGATGTATGCAGTCAACGGGCAACACCGATTGAGAAATGGCCTGTTATTTGGCCGATGCGCGTAGGCCAAAAGTGATGTCTCATGTCTGATGCACTCAAACCACTGCTCAATTAGCCTATCCTACGTGTACAAAACATTGTTGATACGTGCAGGCCTTAGCTGATGCTCTGACATTGCTTGCAATGCGCCTGCTATTTATTGACGTCACTAGCTAGATATACACATTTATTGTGCATACGTGCAGGTCTGGCTAATGTCGTATGCTATTGATCGATGTAGCTTGCAAGATGTTCACATGCCACGTTAGATGTGTGCAAGCCTTGGCTAATTGGGCCTGCCTTTGGCCAACATCTTCTGAATGATGTTTGCATGCTACGAATAATGCAGAAAGACCACATTGAACGTCGGCAGACTTTTGTGTGTAGGCCAAAGGAGATTCGGGCAAACAACGTCCGATGTCGGTTGACCACTGTGTGTAGGCCAAAGGCGATGCAAAAAGTCCACGCCCGACATCGGCTGGAAATTTTTTGAACGCCAAAGCGATGTTGAGAGGCAACACCAGACGTTAGCTAACTGTTGTGTACACACCCAGGGTGATGGGGGCAATCTATGCACGATAATGACTGAGAAATGTGCAAATGCTACGGCTGATGCAGGTATGACACGACCAACGTCAGTTGAGCGATGTGAAAAAGTCACGACCAATGTCTCCTGACCGAATCACTTTTCGGTGGCTGACGTTGCTTGCCTGAAGTGCACATGTCTTGGTTGGTGCTACTTGTTATAGCAAAATGCTAATGTCGTGCAGCCGATATGCACACGCCACGGGTTATGTCTGCAGGTCATTTCTAATGCTGCTATTCGTTGGCTGATATCGCTTCCCTGATTCTCATTGTCTATGAACGATTCTTCCACCGTTAGTCGACGCTAATGTCGATTGCCAAATACACACATTCCATGTCATATGCCTGTAGACCTTGGCTTAGGCTTCTTGTCATTGGCCGATGTCACTTTCCTGAAGTGCAGAAGGCTTGGCTCATAGTGCCTGTCATTGGCTGACGTCGATGTGTGCCTACCATTAGCTGATGTCAATGTCATCCAGGAGATGCACCGACACCATGAGTTATTCGTGCATACATTAGATAATGTTGCATGTCGTTGTCTAATAAAGCTTGCTAGATGTGCACAAACCACGTTAGATGCTAGAAGACTTTCGCTTATGTTATCTATCATTGGTCGACGTCGCCTTGTCGATGCATGCATACTTAAGCCAATGTCACTGAGCCAATGTACACACGCCACTGTTATTGTGTTCATGCGTTTTCTGATGTTTCTTGCCATTGGTCGATGTCGCCTAGCTGATGTTTTTAGGCTTCAACCTATGTAAATGAGTCGATGTGCATACGCCACAGCTGATGCATGCATGCCTTGGTTGTTGCTCCCTTCTGTTGGATCATGTCTCTTTGCCGATGCATGCATGCCAAAGTTGATATTTTGTGGACAATGCGCTCAGACAACTACTGAAGTCACCAAGTCGATGTGCATATGACACGAGTGATGCATGAAGGCCTTGGTTGATGTTGCATGTCATTGGATGAAATTAGTTGCCAGATGCGCGCATACCACGTCCGTCCATGCAGGCCTTGTCTGATGTAGCATGCCATTAGCTGACGTCTATAGCGAGATACATGCATTCCATATTTGTTCTTCCAAGCCTTGGCTGAAGCCGCATGCCATTAGCCGACGTCTCATGCTTGATGCACACATGCCATGTCACATGCATATAGGCCTTAGGTGAGACTACCTATCATTGGCCAATATTAGCAGAATGACTTGTGCAGGCTACGAAAGATGCTAGCAGGCCAGATTCGACATCAGCAGACGGATCTGCATAGGCTACGGACGATGTGGGGAGGCCAGAATGGACGTCAGCATACCGATGTTTGCAAGCTATAGACAATGTTTTAAGGCACCGTTAAACATCTGTAGACCGATATATGCAGGCTTTATAGGATAGTGGCAGCCTACATCCAACTTTAGCTGACCATTGTGTGCATGCCAAAGGCAATGTGGGCAGACCACGTCCGACATCAGTTGACCATATTGTTCAGGCAAAAAGCTATAAAGGTAGGTCATGCCCAACATCGACTAACCTTTGTGTGATGGCCAAAGGCAATACGGGTTGTCAACGCCCAATGTCGACTAAACGTTGTGTGCAGGCCAAGCGCGTTGCGGGTATTTCATGCTCTACACTGACCGAGTGATGGAACAAACAACGGCCGATGCTATTAGTCCACAGTCAATATTACAGAGAAATGTGCACAAGCCATGACTTATGTGGGCGATAGACGAATAATGTCACCTAGACAATGTCGCTTGTTGTTGGCAGACGTCACTTTACTGAAGCAGACATACCTTGGTAGAAATTGTCTGTCGTTGCCTTACGCCGATGTCTCCCAACCGATGCGCACACACCATGACTCATGTGTATAGGCCTTGGCTAATACTGCATTCCATTGACCAACGTCACTTTCTCAATGCGCACTAGAAATAGAAGATGCTGCTTTCAATCGTCCGACGCGGTTAAAGCGATATGCACAAGCCATAGCTGATGCAGGCAGTCCACGAGCGAGGTTAGCTGAGAAATGTGAGTCTACGATAGATGAGGACAGAGCACGTCTGACGTTTGCTTGCCGTTGTGTGCAGGGCAAGTGTGATGCGAGAAGGCCAAGACCTATTACCGCTGAGTAATGTGCATAGGCCAGAGTTGATTTGGATGGTCCACGCCCTATGTAGGCTGAGCAATGTGCATAGACCTCAACCGATGTGGCAGTCCACGACCAATGTCCTCTAGCAAATGCCACTTGTTGTTTGCCGATGAAGCTTTCCTAAAACACATATGCCTTATCTAATGGTGTCTGTCGTTGGTCGACGCCAATGTCACCTTGCTGATGTTCACAAGCCACTTTTATTGCGTGAAGACATTGGTTGTTCCTGCCTGCCGTTGGACAACATCACTTGCCTGAAGCACACAGACCTTGGTTGAAATTGCGTGAAGTTGGCCAATGTAAATATGACCCAGTCACTGCATACCCGCTAGGATTGGTGCGTGTAGGCCTTGGATGGTGCTGCATTCCATTGGCCGATGTCGCTATCCAGATGTGCACATGTCATGTCAGATGCGTGCATGCCTTGGCAGATGTTGCCTGCCATGGTAGACGTCATTAACGTGAAGACCATAAGCCTTGGCTGATGGTGCCTTCCGTTGGCTGACATTGATATCTCTCAGCCAATGCACATACGCCACATGTTATATGTCCATGCCTTTGATGATGCAACGTGATGTTGTCCGATGTCGCTTCTAGATGCGTGAAGACCTTGGTTGATGCGGCTTGCCATTTAATGATGTCATTTGGCCGATGCATGAGTCCACAACCTATTTCACCCTGCGATGCCCACACGCCACAACTAATTCGTGAAAGCCTTATTTGATGCAGCCTTCCATTTATTGATGTCACAGAGTCGATGCGCATACGCCACGACAGATGTATGCAGTCCTTGCATGTTGTTGCCTGCTATTGGCTAACGTCTCTTGCCCAAAGCACACAAGCATTTCCTAATACTCTGTGACGTTGGCCGATTCAAATGTCGCCCAGGCGATGCACAAATGCAATAGCCGATGCATGCATGCCTTGGCTTATGTTGCATTCTATTAGCGAATGTTCCTTGCTTGATGTGAACATGCCATGTAAGATACTTGCAAGCGTTGGTTGATGCTACCTTTCGTTGTTTGATGTCTCTTGCCCGAAGCGCAAAAGCCTTGGCTTAGGGTGCATGTCGTTGGCCGACGTTCATGTCGCTCAGCCGATTCACACACACCACAGGTAATGAATGCATGACTTTGATGATGATGGATGTCGTTGTCCGACGTCTTTTTCCAGAAGTGCACAAACCATGTTAGATGTGTGAAGACCTTGGTTGATGCTGCCTGCAATTGCCCAACATCGCCTGGCCGATGCATACAAGACACGACAGAAGTCACCCAATTCATGTGCATATGCCACGTTTGATGTGTGCAAGCCTTGGCTGATGCTGCCTATAATTGGTTGATGTTGCCTGGACATTCCGCGCAGGCCAGGACTGATGTGCCGAGTCGATGTGTACCCACACGGCTGATGTGTGCAGGTCTTGTGTGTTGCTACCTCCCATAGGCTGATGTCTTTTGGTCAATGTGCGCATGCATAAACAGATGTTTCCAGGTCGATGTACTCAGATAACAGCTGAAATCGCCCAATCGATGTGCATACGACACGACTGATGTGTGCAAGCCTTGGATAATGTTGCATGAAGTTGGGCGACGTTGCTCTTTAGATGCACGCATGCCACATTCGCTCATGCAGGATTTGGCTGATGTCGCATGCAATTGGCTAACTTCTCATACGATATACTCGCATTCCATGTTCGTGCATGCAGGAGTTAGCTGAAGTTGTGTGCCATTGGCCGACATTGCTTGCCATATGAGCACATGGCACACCAGATGCATGCAGGACTTAGTTGATGTTGTCAGTCGTTGGTCGACAGCTACATACTTATATGTACAAGCTAGGCACGATACTGGCAGGGCATATCTGTTGTTAGTAGACCTTTGTTTGCAGGCTACAAACGTTGTTGGAAGGCCACGTTCTACGTTTGCAGACCAATGTGTTCAGACTACAGAAAATGCTGGAAGGAAACTCTCAATGTCTCCTGACCATTTGTTGTAAGCCAAGGGTAATGCAGGCAATCCATGCCCGCGAGAGCTGAGCGATTTGCACAAGCCATGGTCGATGTACGAAGTTAATGGGCGACACCGATGGAGAAATCTGCAGGCTTCAAATGATGCTAGAAGCCCACCTCATATGTCGGCTGGCTGTTGTGTGCATGACAAGGGCGATAAAGGAAGGCAAAGCGTGAAGACCGCTAGGTGATGTGCACAAGCCATGGGTGACGTGGATGGTCCACGCCTGATGTTGCCTGAGCAATGGATACAAGCTTGAACTAATGCGACAGTCCATGAATAGTATTGCCTAGCCGATGCCTCTTTTCGTTGATCGATGTAGTTTAGTCATGTGCATAGGCCACAACAAATATTACCTAGCCGATGCGCTTATACCATGGCTTAAGTGGTCCAGCTTATGTGCAAAAGACACATGTGATGCTTGTAGGCATTAGTTGATGTTGCATGTCATTGGCCTACGTTGCTTTCCAGATGCACACATGCCATGTACCTCCATGCAGGCCTTGTCTATGAACGATGGTGGCAAGACATGTTGGACATCGGCAGACTCATGTGTACAAGATACGGACAATGTTGTCAGTCCACGTTTGACATTGGCAGACCGATATGTGAAGGATGAAGACAATGTTTGTAAGCCACGTCCGACGTCATCTGACATGTGTGTAGGCCAAAGGCGATTCAAGCAAATCACGTCTGACGATGGATGACCATCTGGTGCACGCCAAAGGCAATGTCGACACGCCACGCCCGAGGTAGGCTGACCATTGTGTGCAAGCCAAATGCAATGCGTGTAGGAAAAGCCCGACGTAGGCTGACATTGTGTGCAAGAAAAAGGCGATGCATGCAGACCACGTCGAATGTCGCCTTTCTATTGTGTATTTGCCAAAGGGGATGCGGGAAGGCCACGTCGAATATTGGTTGACTGTTGTGCAGGCCAAATGCGATGTGGGAAGGTGATGCTCGATGTCCGCGGATTATTCTACAGGCCAAAGGAGATAGGGGAAAGCAATGCCCGATGTCGTCTGATCATTTTGTAGGCCAAACCCAATGGGAGAAGGGAACATGTCTCCTGACCATTGTTTTCACGCTAAGGAAGATGCGGGAAGTCTACGCCCTGCAACGGCTAAGTAATGTTCACAAACCACAGCACTCACGGGCATTTCATAGACGACGTCGGTTGAGCAATGTGCAGGTTACGGTAGATGCGAGTGGCCTACGTCTGACGTCCGATGTCAGCTAGATATTGCGTGTAGGAAATGGGTGATGGGGTAAGGACATGTCTGACGACCACCGAGTTGTGTGCATAGGCCACGACCGATGCGGCTGGTCCATGCCTCATGTCCTCTGAGCGATGTGCACAAGCCAGGGCCGATACGAAGTCTACCACCAATGTCGCCTAGCCAATACCTCTAATCGTTGGCCGATGTCGCTTGCTCGAAGTAGATACGCCTTGGTTGATGCTTTTTGCTCTCGGTCGACGCCGATGTCGCCCTACCAACACATCACAACTGATGCTACCTGTTGTTAGCCAATGTCGCTTGACCAAAGCGCATCGACCTTAGCTGATGTTGCCTGACGTTGGCCAATGCAAAGGTCACCTAGCCAATGCAAACATGCCACGACCAATGCCTACAGGCCTTGACTGATTCTGCGTTCCATTGGACAACGTTTCTTGCGAGATGCGCACATGCCATGTTAGATGTGTTTAGGCTTTGACTGATGTTGTCTTCCATTGGCCAATGTCGCTTGGCCGAAGCACACAAGACTTGGCTAATGGTGCCTCCTATTTCCGACGTTGATGTCTCCAAGCCAATGCACAGACGCCACAGGTTCATTCCTTGGATGATGTTGTATGTCGTTGTATGACGACGCTTGCCAGATGTGCACAAACCACATCAGATGTGTTTATACCTTAGATGATGTTTCTTGTCGGTTGACGACGTCTCCTTTCTAATGCATGTAGGCCACGACCAATGTCACCCAGAGTATGCAGACACGGCATGGATAATGCATACAAGCCTTGTATGATGCTGCCTGCCATTGATCGATGTTGCCTGGACGATGCGCGCAATCCATGACTAATTCCACCTAGATGATGCGCACATGGCATGATTGATGCATGCAGGCCTTCTCTATTTTTATTACCGAATGCAGATATCTCTTGGTTGATGCGTGTAAGCTACAACTGAAGATGTCTAGCCTATGCGCATAGACCATGGCTATAATCGCCCAACCGATGTGCACTTGACATGGCTGATGTATGCACACCTTGGCTGATAAAGCATTCCTTTAGATGATGTTTCTTCCCAGATGCGCACATGCCACGTCTGTGCGTGCCGGCCTTGGCTGAAGTTCCAAGACATTGGCTGATGTCGCTTGCTAGAAAAGCACATGTCACATTTGATGCGTGCAAGCCTTGGCTGATTTGCTTGTCATTGGACGACATCAATCCACCAATGTGTGCAGGCTACGGACGATGCTGGTAGGCCAAATCCGATGTCGGCACACCGATGTGTACAGGATACAGACAATGCTGGCAGGCCACATTCGACGCTAGTAGAACGATGTGTGAAGGCTATCGAAGATGTTGTCATGCCAAGTTCAAATTTAGCAGACCGATGTCTGCAGGCTTCGGAAGAGGTTTGTATCCCATGTGCAATGTCGACTGACCATTTTGTGCATTACAATGGTGATTTGAGCAGACTACGTCGAACGTCGGCTGACAATTGTGTTCAGACCAAAGTTCTTGTGGACAAGGAATACCTGATGTCGGCATACCGTTGTGTGCAGACCGAGGGCGATTCAAGCATTGCACGCCCGACAATGACTAGTGATGCGCACAAACCACTGCTGATGCGGGCAATCCATGGCCAACGTCGAGTAACAGATGTGCATAGGCCACGACTGATCCATGCTGGTCTTGCTTGATGTTGCATGCCTTTGGCAGATGTCGGTTGCTAGATTTGCACATGCCACATTCGTGCATGCAGGCCTTGGCTGATGTCGCATGCTATTGGCCGACGTCCCTTGCTAGATATGCACATTCCACGTCCATGTGTGCAGGACTTGTTAAAGCCGCATGATATTGGCTGACGTTGCTTACAAAATGTGCACATGCCATGTCAGATGTGTGCAGGCTTTGGTTGATGTTGTATGCAGGGCAAGGGATATTTGAGCAATCCACACCCGACAATGACTTAGAGATGTGAACAAACCACATGACACATCTAATGCGTGGCCCACTTGGAGCTTTTGATTTCGTTGCGTGGATTTTGACTTAGAGGAGTAGACATCATTTTTTCCAAAGATTCAGAATGAACATGTACAACCCAAATATGCACGTTTGAAGGTATAAACACACATTAACTTCCAAAAATAACTTTTTTAAATATAAAATATAGTATTTAATCATTTTCTTTATCTGTATTTTTTCCGATTAATTACAAAATGAGTAATTGATTAATAAAACATAGGAAAAATATGGAAAAATATAAAAATAACGCCAAAAATTTACAAATAAATGTGGTAACCTTAAATGCAATAATTTAAAACAAAAAATTTTAATTTTTGTTCGATAAATCTAGAAAATGTGTAATTTATGGATAAAACTATGAAAACTATAAAGTTAACCCTAAAAACACTCAAATAAATGTATAAACCTTAAATTAAACAATTTCAATAATTGTTTAAGTGTTATTTTTGTTTGGTAAATCCCTAAATTGGGTAATTCAGGAATACAAATATGAAAAAAATATTTACTTGATTCCAAAATTTTAAAAATAAATAGAGTAACCTCAAATTCATATCTTTCAACATTTTTTAAATTTTTTTATTTTTGTTCGGTAATCCCGAAAATAGGTAATTCATCAATAGAAAATACGAAAAATATGAAAAAATAAAACATTAACGCCAAAAATTCATAAATAAATATAGTAACATTGAATTTAATACTTTCAACATTTTTTTAGTTTTTATTTTAATTCGGTAATTCCTAAAAAGGGTAATTCATGAATAAAAATATAGGGAAAATATTTTTTAACAAAATATAAAATTAACGTCAAAAATTCAAAATTAAATGTAGTAACAATAAATTCTACAATTTCAACAATTTGTTTTTAGTTTTTACTTTTATACGGTAAATTTTAAAAAAGGGTAATTCATTAATAAAAATAGGAAAAATATAAAATTAACACCAAAAATTAACAAATAAATATAGTAACCTTAAATTCAACAATTTCAACAATTTTTTAACATTTATTTCTGTTCGATACATCTTGAAAATGGGTAATTCAGCAATAAAAAAATAGGGAAGACATAAAAATTATAAAATTAACGCAAAAAATTCACAAATAAATGTTGTTGGATGTTACTTGTCTAACAAGTGCAAGCCACAAATGATGTTGGTAGGTAAGTACAACGTCGCCTTATCGAAGTGTGCGGGCCACAAGGGATGCGCTAGGCCACGCTTGATGTCGGCAGACCGATATGTGTAGGCTAGAAACTATGTTGGTTGGCCACGTCAGACGTCAGTGATGTGTGTAGGCTACGAATGATGCTGGCAGACACGTCCAACATCGACTGATCGATGTTTACAGGATAAAGACGATAGGTGTAGCCCACGTTCAATGATGGCTGACTTTTGTGTGCAGGGCAAAAGGGATGCGGTCAAGCATGTCTAACGTCGGCTAAACATTGTGTGTTGGACAAAGGCGATGTGATTATGCAACGTACGACATCAACAAATCGTTGTTTGCAGGCCTAAGAAGAAGCGGGAAAGGCAAACCTGACCTCGGCTGACTGCTTTTTCCGACAAAAAGGCGATAGGCGCAGGCAACGCCTGATGTTGCCCAACTGTTGTTTGTAGGCCAAGGGCGATGCGGGTAGTCCAGCGCTGATGACGGTTAAGTGATGTGCAAAATCCATGCCATATTGGGGCAGTCCACGAACGAAGTCAATTGAGCAATGTACAAGATAAAACCGATGCAAGTTGCCCACGTCCGACGTCAGCTGGCCGTTGTGTGCAGGACAAGGGCGATGTTGGAAGGACAAATTGACAATCGTTGAGTGATGTTCAAATGCCACGGGTGATGCGGAAGTCCATGGCCAATGTCTTCTGGACGAAGCTGCTTGTCGTTGGTTGATGTTTCTTTCCTGAAGCACATAAGGCTTGGTTGATCCTGCCTTCCGTTGGTGGACATTGTCACGGCTGATGCATACAGGCATTGGTTGATATTTTCTTACGTTGGCCTACGTCGCTTGTTCAAAGATAACATGCCTTAGCATACCCTGCCTAATGATGGACGATGCATATGTCGCCCAACCGATTCAAACAAGACACGAGTGACGCGTGCAGTAGCTTGTAGATCTTGAATTTCATTGACAAACTTTGCTTTCCAGATGCACACATGCCATGTCATATGTGCGTAGGCCTTGGATGATGCTAGTTGCCATTGGCCGATGTTGCTTTCCCGAAGCACAAAAGCCTTAGCTTATTGTTCCTTCCATCGGCCGACGTGGATATCACCCAGACGATGAAAACATGCCACGAGTTATGCATGCATGCCTTGGAAAATGCTACATGCCATTGTCTTATGCACCTTGATCGATACGCACAAACCACATTAGATGCATGAAGACCTTCTCTAATGCTTCTTGTTGTTTTCCAATGTCGCCTTGTTGAAGCATGAAGGCTTACAACAATATCGCCCAATCGATGCACCCACACCACGGATGATGCGTGCAAGCCTTGGCTGATGTTGCCTCCCGTTGATCGATGTTTCTTGTCTGATGCGTGCAGGTCACGAACAATTTCACTGAGACGATGACCACACACCACATGTGATGCCTGAAAATCTAGGCTATTGTTGCTTGTCGTTAGTTGATGTCGCTTTGCTTAAGCGTGTAGGCCACAACTGATGTCGGCTGACCAATGCGCTCACATAATAGTTGATGTCACCCAGTTGATCTGCACACGACACGATTGATGCATACAGGCCTTGGATGATGTTGCAAGTTGTTGGCCAACATTACTTGCCATATGCACCCTGGCTAATTACGAATGCCATTGGCCGATTTCTCTTGAGGGATACGCACATTCCATATTTGTGCTTGCAGGCCTTGGCTGAAGCCGCATGCCATTGGCCAAGGTATCTTGCGAGTTGCCCACTTGTCATGTCAGATGCATGCAGGACTTGGCTGATGCAACCTCTCTTTTGCCGACATCAGTAGACTGATGTGTGTAGTCTACAGACGATGTTGGAAGGTCACATCCAACGTCGGCAGACCGATGTGTGAAAGCTACGGATTATGTTAGGAGGCCACATTCGACGTGAATAGACTGATGATTATACAATACGAACAATGTTGCCAATCACAATTCGACGTAGGCAGACCAAACTGTACAGGTTGCGGGCTATCGTGGCAGCCCATGTTCGATAATTGTGTGCAGGACAAGGTGATAGGGGTAGTCCACACCCGACAATGACTGAGCGATGTGCAGAATCTACGGCTGATGCGAGCAGTCTATAGTCAATGTCGGCTGTGCGATGTGTACAAGCCACGGCTAATACGGGCAATCAATGACAGTCTACTGTACGATACTTCTTGTCGTTTGCTGACGTCATTTTCCCGAAGCGCACATTCCTTAAGAGACACTTTATATTGTTACACAACACCGATGTCACCCTGTCGATGGGCACATACCACGGGTCATTCGTATAGGCCTTGGCTGATACTAGTCATTGGCACACATCACTTGCCCGATTAGCACTAACCATGGACGATGTTGCCTTCCATTTTACTAGCTTAGCATGTGCCAAAGCACAATCGATGCAGGTAGTCAACGACAAAAGCCGGCTGAGCACTGTACATACAACAGCCCATGTGGCCAACCCATGTCCGGCGTTGGCTGGCCGTTGTGTCCAGGCCAAAGGTGATGAGGGTAGCCAAGCCCGATGAACACTAAGTGATGTGAACAGGCCACGACTGATGCCGCAAGTACACACACAACGTCGGCTGAGCGATGTGCACAAGCCACGACCGATGCAGCTGTACATGACCAATATCGTCTGGCCAATGTCGCTTGTCGTTGGCTGATGACGCTTCCCCAAAGAACAAAATTTTGGCTGAAGGTGCCTCTCATTGGCATACGCTGATGTCACCTTGCTAATGTGCACACACCACGAAAGAGGCATGCAATTTTGGGATGATGCTTCTTACCGTTGGCCAACGTCACTTACCCAAAGAGCACATGCTTTATCTGACGCTGCCTGACGTTGGCCAACGCAAATGTAGCCCAGTCGATGCACACACGCCACAACCAATACGTGCAAGCCTTTGTCGATGTCGCAATGTTAATGCGTCGGCCACAACCGATGTTGCCGAGTCAATGCACACATGCCATGATAGATGCGTGCAGGTCTTTATGTTCCTGCCTGTTATTTGGCCGATCCACGCAGACAAAAGTGATGTCTCATGTCTGGTACACTCAAACCACTTCTTAAGTTACCTAGCCTATGTGCACAAAACATTCTTGATAGGTGCATGCATTAGCTGATGCTCTGACATTGCTTACAATGCACCTGCCATTTCCGGACATCACTTGCTAGATACACATATTTCTTGTGCGTACGTGTAGGCTTGGCTGAAGGCATATGTCATTGATCGATGTAGGTTGTAAGATATTTACATGCAACGTTAGATGTTGCAGGCCTTGGATGATTGGGCCCGCCTTTGGCCAACATCTTCAGAATGATGTGTGCATGCTACAAACGATGCTGATAGGCCACATTAAACGTAGGCAGACCGATGTGTGCAGGAGACGGAATCTTATGGCAGGCAACGTTTGACGTCAAAAGACGGATGTGTGTAGGTTACAGACGATGTCGTCAGGCCATGTTTTACGTCAACAAACTGATATGTGCAGAATGCGGATGATGCTGGCAGCCCACATCAGACGTCGACAGACCCTTGTGTGTAGGACAAAGGGGATTTGGGAAGACAACATCCGATGACAGTTGACCATTGTATGTAGGCCAAATGTGATGCAGGAAGGCCACGCCCGGCGTCGGCTGAGAATTGTGTGCAGGCCAAAGGCGATGCAGAGAGGCAGCACCCAATGTTAGCTAACCGTTGTGTGCAGACCAAGGGCGATGCGGGAAATCCATTCACGATAATGACTTAGAAATGTGCAAAATCTATGGCTGATGCGGACATTCCACAGCAAACGTCAGTTGAGCTATGTGCAAAAGCCACGACCATTGTTTCCTCGCAGATGCCGCTTGCCGTTAGCTGACGTCGCTTGCCCGAAGTGCACATGTCTTGATTGATGTTGCCTATCGTTGTCGAATGCAAATGTCGTCCAGCCGATGTGCACACTCCACGGGTAATGCGTGCAGGTCTTTTCTAATGCTGCCTTTCGTTGGCCGATATTGCTTTCCCGAGCTCATTGGCTACGAACGATTCTTCCATCATTGGTTGACGGTAATGTCGCTTGTTAGGTGCACACATGCCACGTCTGATTCATGCATGCCTTGGTTGATGCCGCTTGTAGTTTGCCTGAGTCGTTTACCATATACCCACATGCCACGTTAGATATGTGGCCAGATGCAGCTATTGATTCCGTAACACGGATTTTGACTTAGAAGAGTACACATCGTCTTTTTTTAAGAGATTCATAATTAACATGTAAAACCCAAAGATGCACGTTCTTAGGCACAAACAAGCATTAGCTTCCACAAGTAACTTTTTATATATATAAAAAAATAGTTTTTATTTTTATTTTTTCGGGTTATCCCAAGAATAATTATTTGATTAATAAAACATATAAAAAATATAAAGATAATTCCAAAAATTCACAAATAAATATAGTAACCTTAAATTCAACATTTTTAAAAAAAAATTATTTTTGTTCAGTCAATCCCGAAAATAAATAATTGATGAATAAAAAAATAAAAATAATATGGCAAAATATAAAATTAGCGCCAAAATTTCACTAATAAATATAGTAATCTTAAATTCAATAATTTCATTACTTTTTTTAATTATTATTTTTGTAAGGTAAATCCTGAAAAATAAGAAAACTTTAACAAAATATAAAACTAACGCCAAAAATTGACAATTAAATATATTAATCTTAAATTCAATAATTTCACTAATTTTGTTTTAATTTTAATTTTTGTTTGTTAAATTTGGAAAAATTGGTAATTCATGAATAAAAAATATAAACTTAACTCTAAAAATTCACAAATAAAATTTTAACGTTAAATTCGTCAATTTAAACAATTCTTTCTTATATGTTCATTTTTTTGGAAAAATGGGTAATTCATTAATAAAAAATTAGAAAAATATAAAAATTAAATATAAAATTAATGCAAAAAATTTACAAATAAATTAGTTATCATAATTTCAACAATTTTTAATTTTTTTTTTGTTCGGTAAATCCCAAAAATTGGTAAATAATTAATTAAAAATAAGAAATATAAAAATATTATAAAAATAGAGCAAAAAATTCACAACTAAATATTGTAACTTTAAATTCAACAATTTCATAAATTTTAATTTTTAAAATGTGACGTAAAAAATCAAAAAACTATAAAATAAATGAATAAAAATCGGAATAATATGAAAGTGCTAGAAAATACTTCTTAATATGTGAAACTTATGATGGAGTACATATTTGTACAAATAAAAGATATTTTCATATTGTAGGAACTGTAAGCGGAATGAAATTGGGAAGAATGAACGATGTGAGGTGGAAACGTTGGGAATAAATTATGAAAAATATGTGAATATGTTGTTATGCAGGAAGGGAATTTCACACTTTTGATTTTTGTATGAAATGGACATCCGCACGTTTTTGACTAGACCTCGATCAATGTCGTTGCATGCGACGTTGCTCCTTTACCAAGTGCAAGCCGCAAACGATGCAGGTAGGCACTTCCGATGATGGCTGTCCGAAGTGTTTTGGCCACATGCAATGTTCCCAGTACACTTTTGACGTCGGTAGACTGATGTGTGCACACTGCAGACAATGTTGGAAGGCCACGTCCAACGTCGGTAGACTGATATGTGCAGGCTACGGATAATGATAGAAGGCAAAATCTGACGTCGGTTGATCGATGTGTCAAGACCACAAATGATAGTTGTAGCGCAAGTTTGAAGTACGATGACCATTGTGTGTATGCAACAGGCGATGCACGAAGCCTATGTTTGATGTTGTTTGAACATTATGTGTATGCCAAAGGCGAAGGTAGGCCACATCCGACGTCGGCGGTCTATTTTGGATAGAACAAAGGCGATGCAGGAAGGTAAGGGTCAACTTCGACTGACCGATATGCAGGCAAAAGGAGATTGGGGCAAGAAACACCTGATTTCTCATGACCAAAGTTTGCAAGCCAAGGGTTATGCGATAAGTCCACACTAATGAGAGATGAGCGATGTGGACAAGCCACGACAGATTGGGATGTCCACGGCCGAAGTCGGCTGAGTAATGTGCAGGCTACGACCGATGAGGCCAATCCACATTTTATGTCGACTGGCCGTTGTGTGCAGTCCAAGGGTGATTAGGGAAGTAAAAGCCTAATGACCGCTGAGTGATGTGCACAGGCCACAATCGATGCGAACAGTGCACACATGTCATTGGTTGAGCAGGTGCACAAGCTACGATTGATGCGACAGTCCATGACCAATGTAGCCAAGACGATACCGCTTGACATTGGGCGATGTCGCTTCCTTGAAGCACACTAGGCTTCGCTAATGCTGCATGTCATTGGTCGATGTCTATATCACCCTGTCGATGAGCACACGCCACGGCTGATGTGTGCAGGCCTTGGTTGATGATGCCTGTCGTTGGTCAACATCTCTTGCTCAAAGAGCATAGGCCTTGGCTAATGATTCTTGACGTTGGACGATGCAATTGTCGCCCAACTGATACACACATGGCACAGATAATATGTGCAGGACCTTGTTTATGTTGTATTACATTTTCCAACGTCGCTTTCCGAATGCGCACATGCCATGTCATATGCTTGTAGACCTTGGTTGAGTCTGCTTGTTGTTGGCCGATGTCACTTTTCTGAATTGCACAAGCCTTGTCTTATGGTGATTGTCGTTGGGTAACGTTGATGTCACTCCGCCGATGCACACACGCCATAGGTTATTCATGCATACCTTGGATAATGTTAAATGTCATTGTCTTATGATGATTCCCATATGCGCACAAACCATGTTAGATGCATGAAGACTTTGTCTTATGTTGTTTGTCGTTCGTCGACGTCGCCTTGTCGATGCATGCATGCTTAAGCCAATGTCACCGAGTCGATGCACACACATCACTCCTGATGTGTTCACGCCTTGGATGATATTGCCTGCCAAGTGTTGATGTCGCCTAGCTGATGTATGTAGGCCTCGATCTATTTCACCGAGTCGATGCGCACACGCCACAACTGGCACGTGCAGGCCTTGGTTGTTGCTACCTTTTGTTAGATGATGTAGCTTTGCCGATGTATGCATGCCACAGCCGATGTTTCCTAGATAATGCGCTTAGACAACGAGTGAAGTCACCCAGCCGATGTGCACAGGACACGACTGATGCGTGAAGGTCTTGGTTGATGTTGCATCTAATTGGACGAAATCACTTGCCAGATGCGCACATGCCACATATGTGCATACATGCCTTGTCTGATGAAACATTTCATTTGCTGACGTCTCTTGCAAGATACACACATTAGACCTTTGTTCTTGCAAGCCTTGGCTGAAGCCGCATGCCATTGGCCGACGTCCCTTGCCAAACGCGCACATGTATGCCATGTCACATGCATGTAGGCCTTGGGTGATACTACCTCTCATTGGCCGACATTAGTAGACTGATTTGTCCAAACTATGAACGATGCTGGCAGGCAACATCCGACGTTGGCAGACAGATCTGCATATGCTACGGACGATGTTGGAAGGCCAGAATTGACGTTAGCATACCGATGTTTGCAGGCTATCGACGATGTTGTCATGAACATACCCAATATGTTATGAGTCCATGCCTTTGATGATGTAACGTGACGTTGTCCGACGTCTCTTTCTAGATGCGTGAAGACCTTGGTCGATGCATGAGGCCACGACCTATTCCACCCCGTCGGTCTACACACGCCATGACTAATTCGTGCAAGCCTTATTTGATGCAGCCTTCCATTGGTTGATATCACAGAGTCGATGCGCATACGCCACGACAGATGTATGCAGTCCTTGCATGTTGTTGCCTGCTATTGGCTAACGTCGCTTGCCCAAAGCACACAAGCATTTCCTAATACTCTGTGATGTTGGCCGATTCAAATGTCGATCAGGCGTTGCACAAATGCAATAGCCGATGCATGCATGCCTTGGCTGATGTTGCATTCTATTAGCAAATGTCCCTTGCTTGATGCACACATGCCTTGTAAGATACTTGCAAGCGTTGGCTGATGCTGCCTTTCGTTGGCTGACGTCTCTTGCCCGAAGCGCACAAGCCTTGGCTTAGGGTGCATGTCGGTTATCTATGTTAATGTCGCTCAGCCGATTCACACACACCACAGGTAATGCATGCATGACTTTGATGATGATGCATGTCGTTGTCCGACGTCTCTTGCCAGTAGTGTGCAAACCATGTTAGATGTGTGAAGACCTTGGTTGATGCTGCCTACAATTGCCCAACATCGCCTGGCCGATGCATGCAGGGCACGACTGAAGTCGCCCAATTAATGTATATATGCCACGTTTAATGTGTGCAAGCCTTGGGTGATGCTGCCTGTAATTGGTCGATGTCGCCTGAACATTGCGTGCAGGCCAAGACTGATGTGCTGAGTCGATATGTACCCACACGGCTGATGTGTGCAAGTCTTGTGTGTTGCTACCTCCCATAGACCAATGTCTTTTGGTCGATGTGCGCATGCAGAAACCGATGTTGCCAGGTCAATATACTCAGATAATGGCTGAAATCGCCTAGTCGATGTGCATACGACATGACTGATGTGTGCAAGCCTTGGATAATATTGCATGCAGTTGGGCGACATTACTCTTTAGATGCACACATGCCACGTTCGCGCTTGCAGGATTTGGCAGATGTCGCATGCTATTGGCTAACTTCTCATGCCATATACTCGCATTCCACGTTCGTGCGTGCAGGAGTTGGCTGAAGTTGTGTACCATTGGCCGATATTGCTTGCCATATGAGCACATGGCACACCATATGAATGCAGGATTCAGTTGATGTTGTCAGTCGTTGGTGTACATCTACATACATATATGTAAAGTTTAGGCACGATACTGGCATGGCACATCTGTTGTTAGTAGACCGATGTGTGCATGCTACAAACGTTGTTGGAAGGCCACGTTCTACGTTTGCAGACCAATGTGTTCAGACTACAGACAATGCTAAAAGGCAACTCTCAATATCTCCTGACCAATTTTTGTAAGCCAAGGGTGATGCAGGCAATCCATGCCTGCAAGAGCTGAGCGATATTCATAAGCCATGGTCGATGTACGAAGTCAACGGGCGACGCCGATTGAGTAATCTGCAGGCTTCTAATGATGCTAGAAGCCCACCTCATATGTCGGCTGGCTATTGTGTGCATGACAAGGGCAATGAAGGAAGGCAAAGCGTGACGACCGCTAGGTGATGTGCACAAGCCATGGGTGATGTGGATGGTCCACGCTAGATGTCGCCCGAGCAATGCGTACAAGCTTGAACTAATGTGACAATCCACGACTAGTGTCGCCTAGCCGATGCCTTTTTTGGTTGATCGATGTGGTTTGGTCGTGTGCATACACCACAACAAATATTGCCTAGCCGATACACTTATACCATGGCTTAAGTGGTCCAGCTAATTTGCACAGGACACATGTGATGCTTGTAGGCCTTAGTTGATGTTGCATGTCGTTGTCCTACGTCGCTTTCCAGATGCACACATGCCATGTACCTCCATGCAGGCATTGTCTACGAACGATGGTGGCAAGACATGTTGGACATCGGCAGACTCATGTGTGCAGGATAAGGACAATGTTGTCAGTCCATGTTCGACAATGGCAGACCAATATGTGAAGGATGAAGACAATGTTTGTAAACCACGTCCGACGTCATCTGACATGTGTGTAGGCCAAAGGAGATTCGAGCAAATAACGTCAGACGATGGATGACCATATGGTGCACGCCAAAGGCAATGGCGACACGCCACGCCCGACGTCGGCTGACCATTGTGTGCACGCCAAAGGCAATGCGGGTAGGAAAATCCCGACGTAGGCTGACCTTGTGTACAAGAAAAAGGCGAGGCAGGCAGGCCATGTCGAATGTCGGCTTTCTGTTGTGTGTATGCCAAAGTCGATGCGGGAAGGCCACGTCGAATATTGGTTGACTATTGTGCAGGCCAAATGCGATGTGGGAAGGTGATGCTCGATGTCCACGGATTACTCTACAGGCCAAAGGAGATAGGGGAAAGCAATGACCGACGTCGTCTGATCATTGTGTAGGCCAAAGGAGATAGGGGAAAGCAATGACCGACGTCGTCTGATCATTGTGTAGGCCAAAGTTGATGGGGGAAGGCAACGCCTTATGTCTCCTGATCATTGTTTTCACGCTAAGGAAGATGCGGGAAGTCCACGCCCCGCAATGGCTAAGTAAGGTGCACAAACCACAGCACTTACGGGCATTTCATAGACGACATCGGTTGAGCAATGTGCAGGTTACGATAGGTGCGACTGGTCTACGTCTGACGTCCGATGTCAGCTAGATGTTGCGTGTAGGAAAAGGGCGATGGGGTAAGGACATGTCTGACGACCACCGAGTTGTGTGCATAAGCCACGACCGATGCGGCTGGTCCATGCCTTATGTCCTCTAACGATGTGCACAAGCCAGGGCCGATACGAAGTCTACCACCAATGTCGCATGGCCAATGCCTCTAATAGTTGGCCAATGTTGCTTGCTCGAAGCAGATACGCCTTGGTTAATGCTTGTTGCTCTCGGCCGACGCCGATGTCGCCCTACCAACACATCACAACTGATGCTACCTGTTGTTAGCCAATGTCGCTTGACCGAAGCGCATCGACCTTAGCTGATATTGCCTGACGTAGGCCGATGCAAAGGTCACCTAGCCGATGCAAACATGCCACGACCAATGCGTGCAGACCTTGACTGATGCTGCGTTCCATTGTCCAACGTTGCTTGCGAGATGCGCACATGCCATGTTAGATGTGTTTAGGCTTTGGCAGATGTTGTCTTCCATTGTCCAATGTCGCTTGGCCGAAGCACGCAAGACTTGGCTAATGGTGCCTCCTATTTCCGACGTTGATGTTGCCAAGGCAATGCACAGACGCCACGTGTTATGTGTGCATTCCTTGGATAATGTTTTATGTCCTTGTCTGGCGACGCTTGCCAGATGTGCACAAACCACATCAAATGTGTTTATACCTTAGCTGATGTTTCTTGTTGATTGCCAACGTCTCCTTTCAAATGCATGTAGGCCACGACCAATGTCACCCAGAGTATGCAGACACGTCATGGTTAATGCATACAAGCCTTGTATGATGCTGCCTACCATTGATCGATGTTGCCTGGACGATATGCGCAGTCCATGACTGATTCCGCCGAGATGATGCGCACATGGCATGATTGATGCATGCAGGCCTTCTCTATTTTTATTGCCGATGGCAGATATCTGTTAGTTGATACGTGTAAACTACAACTGATGATGCCTAGCCTATGCGCTTAAACAATGGCTATAGTTGCCCAACCGATGTGCACGTGACATGGTTGATGTATGCACACCTTGGTTGATATTGCATTCCTTTAGATGATGTTTCTTCCCAGATGCGCACATGCCACGTCTGTGCGTGCAGGCCTTGGCTGAAGTTCCATGACATTGGCTGACGTCGCTTGCTAGAAAAGCACATGTCACATTTAATGCGTGCAAGTCTTGGCTGATTTGCTTGTGATTGGACGACATCAATATACCAATGTGTGCAGGCTAGGTACGATGCTGGTAGGCAAAATCTGATGTCGGCGCACCGATGTGTACAGGCTACAGACAATGCTGGCAGGACAAATTCGACCCTAGTTGAACGATGTGTGAAGGCTATCGAAGATGCTTGTCAAGCCAAGTTCAAATTCAGAAGACCGATGTCTGCAGGCTTTGGACGAGGTTGGTAACCCATGTCCAACGTCGATTAACCATTTTGTGCATTACAAAGGCGATTGGAGAAGACTACGTCGGACGTCGACTGACAATTGTGTGCAGACCAAAATTCATGTGGACAAGGAATGCCTGATGTCGGCATACCGTGCAGTCTTTCTAATGCTGCCTTTCGTTGGACGATATCGCTTTCCCGATGCTCATTGGCTACGAACGATTCTTTCATCGTTGGTTGACGCTAATGCCGCTTGTTAGGTGCACATGTGCCACGTCTGATTCATCCATGCCTTGGTTGATGCCGCTTGTAGTTTGCCTGCGTCATTTACCATATACCCACATGCCACGTCAAATGTGTGGCCAGATGCAACTATTGATTCCGTAACACGGATTTTGACTTAAAAGACTACACATTATTTTTTTCCACAGATTCATAATTAACATGTAAAACCCAAAGATGCACGTTCTAAGGCACAAACAAGCATTAACTTCACAAATAATTTTTTATATATATATATATATATATATATATATATAAATAGTTATTTATTTTTATTTTTTTGGGTTATCCCAAAAATAATTATTTGATTAATAAAACATATGAAAAATATAAAGATCATTCCAATAATTCACAAATAAATATAGTAACCTCAAATTCAACAATTTTAAAGAAAAAAAAAATTTATTTTGTTTAGTCAATCCCGAAAATAAATAATTGATGAATAAACAAATATGGCAAAATATAAAATTAGCGCCAAAATTTCACTAATAAATATAGTAATCTTAAATTCAATAATTTCACTAATTTTTTTAATTATTATTTTTTAAGGTAAATCCTGAAAAATAATAAAAATTTAACAAAATATAAAACTAACGCCAAAAATTTACAATTAAATATATTAATCTTAAATTCAATAATTTCACTAATTTTGTTTTAATTTTTATTTTTTTGTTAAATCCGGAAAAATTGGTAATTCATGAATAACAAATATGGAAAAAATATAAAATTAACTCTAAAAATTCACAAATAAAATTTAACCTTAAATTCGTCAATTTAAACGATTCTTTTTTATATGTTCATTTTTTGGGAAAATGGGTAATTCATTAATAAAAAATTAGAAAAATATATAAATGAAATATAAAAATTAATGCAAAAAAATCACAAATAAATTAGTTGTCATAATTTCAACAATTTTTAAATTTTTATTTTTGTTCGGTAAATCCCAAAAATTGGTAAGCCAAAAATTCACAAATAATTATTGTAACTTTAAATTCAACAATTTCATAAATTTTAATTTTTAAAATGTGACGTAAAAAATAAAAAACTATAAAAATAAATTTTTGAAAATGAATAAAAATCGGAACAATATGAAAGTGCTAGAAAATACTTCTTAATATGTGAAACTTATGATGGAGTACATATTTGTACAAATAAAAGATATTTTAATATTGTAGGAACTGTAAGCGGAATGAAATTGGGAAGATTGAACGATGTGAGGTGGAAACGTTGGGAATAATTATGAAAAATATATGAATATGTTGTTATGCAGGAAGGGAATTTCACACTTTTGATTTTTGTATGAAATGGACATCCGCACGTTTTCGACTAGACCTCGATCAATGTCGTTGCATGCGACGTTGCTCCTCTACCATGTGCAAGCCACAAACAATGTAGGTAGGCACTTCCGATGATGGCTGTCCGAAGTGTTTTGGCCACATGCAATGTTCCCAGTACACTTTTGACGTCAGTAGACTGGTGTGTGCACACTGCAGACAATGTTGGAAGGCCACGTCCAACGTCGGTAGACTGATATGTGCAGGCTACGGATAATGATAGAAGGCAAAATCTGACTTCGGTTGACCGATGTGTGAAGACCACATATGATAGTTGTAGCCCAAGTTTGAAGTACGATGACCGTTGTATGTATGCAACAGGCGATGCAGGAAGCCTATGTTTGATGTTGTTTGAACATTATGTGTATGCCAAAGGCGATGAAGGTGGGCCATATCCGACGTCGGCGGTCTATTTTGGGCAACGCACAGGCGATGCAGGAAGGTAAGGCTCAATGTCGACTGACCGATATGCAGGCCAAAGGATATTGGGGCAGGCAACACCTGATTTCTCATGACCAAAGTTTGCAAGTCAAGGGTTATGCGATAAGTCCACACTAATGAGAGATGAGCGATGTGGACAAGCCACGACAGATTTGGGATGTCCACGGCCGAAGTCGGCTGAGTAATGTGCAGGCTATGACTGATGAGGCCAACCCAAATCTGATATCGACTGGCCGTTGTGTGCAGGCCAAGGGCGATTGGGGAAGTGAAAGTCTAATGACCGCTGAGTGATGTGCACAAGACACAATCGATGCGGACAGTGCATACATGTCATTGGTTGAGCATATGCACAAGCTACGATTGATGCGACTGTCCACGAAAAATGTACCCTAGACGATACAGCTTGACATTGGCCGATGTCGCTTCTCTGAAACACACTAGTCTTCACTAATGCTGCCTGTCGTTGGTCGATGTCTATATTACCCTGCCGATGAGCACACACCATGACAGATGTGTGCAGGCCTTGGTTGATGATGCCTATCATTGGCCAACATCTCTTGCTCAAAAAGCATAGGCCTTGGCTAATGATTCCTGACGTTGGACGATGCAAATGTCGCCTAAATGATACACACATGCCACAGATAATGCGTGCAGGCCCTTGTTTATGTTTGATTACATTTACCAACGTCGCTTTCCGAATGCGCACATACCATGTCATATGCTTGTAGACCTTTGTTGAGGCTGCTTGTTGTTGGCCGATGTCACTTTCCCGAAGTGCACAAGCCTTGGCTTATGGTGATTGCCATTGGGTAATGTCGATGTCACTCAGCCGATGCACACACGCCACATGTTATTCGTGCATACCTTGGATAATGTTATATTTCATTGTCTGATGATGATTCCCATATGCGCACAAACCACGTTAGGTGCATGAAGACTTTGGCTTATGTTGTTTGTCGTGGGTCGACGTCGCCTTGTCGATGCATGCATGCTTAAGCCAATGTCACCGACTCGATGCACACATGTCACTCCTGATGTGTTCACGCCTTGGCTGATATTACCTGCCAATTGTCGATGTCGCCTAGCTGATGTATGTAGGCCTTGAGCTATGTCACTGAGTCGATGCGCACATGCCACAACTGATGCGTGCATGCCTTGGTTGTTGCTGCCTTCTGTTAGATGATGTCGCTTTGCCGATGTATGCATGCCATAGCGGATGTTTCCTAGATGATGCGCTTAGACCACGACTGAAGTCACCCAGCCGATGTGCACAGGACAACACCGATGCGTGAAGGTCTTGGTTGATGTTGCATGTAATTGGACGAAATCATTTGCCATATGCGCACATGCCACATCTGTGCATACATGCCTTGTCTGATGAAACATTTCATCTGCTGACGTCTCTTGCAAGATACACACATTAGACCTTTGTTCTTGCAAGCCTTGGCTGAAGCCGCATGCCATTGGCCGACGTCCCTTGCCAAACGCGCACATGCATGCCATGTCACATGCATGTAGGCCTGGGGTTATACTACCTCTCATTGGCCGACATCAGCAGACTGATTTGTGCATGCTATGAACGATGCTGGCATGCAACATCCGAAGTTGGCAGACGGATCTGCATATGCTACGGATGATATTGGAAGGCCAGAATCGATGTCAGTATATCGATGTTTGCAGGCTATCGACGATGTTGTCAAGAACATACCCAACAGGTTATGAGTCCATGCCTTTGATGATGCAATGTGACATTGTCCGCCGTCGCTTTCTAGATGTGTGAAGACCTTGGTTGATGCTTTTTGCCATTTACTGATGTCGCCTGGCCGATGCTTGAGGCCATGACCTATTCCACCTCGTCGGTGCACACACGCCATGACTAATGCGTGCAAGCCTTAGTTGATCCAACCTGCCATTAGTTGATGTCGCAGAGTTGATGCGCATGCGCCACAACGGATGTATGCAGGCCTTGCTTGTTGTTGCGTGCAATTAGCTAACGTCGCTTGCCCAAAGCGCACAAGCATTACCTAATACTATATGACGTTGTTCGATTAAAATGTCACCCAGGCGATGCACACACGCAACAACTGATGCATGCAGGCCTTGGTTATTCTTCATTCTATTAGAGAATGTCCCTTGCCATGTCAGATGCTTGCAAGCGTTGAATGATGTTGCCTGTCGTTGGTTGACGTCTCTTGCACGAAGCGCACAAGCCTTGGCATAGGGTGCATGTCGTTGGCTGACGTCGATGTCGCTCAGCCGATGAACACACATCACATGTAATGCATGCATGCCTTTGATGATGATGCATGTCATTTTCTGACGTCTCTTTCTAGGTGTGCGCAAACCACATTATATGTGTGAAGACCTTGGTTGATGTTTCCTGTAATTGTCCAATATCGTCTGGCCGATGCATGCATGCCACAAATGAAGTCGCCCAATTAATGTGCACATTCCACGTTTGATGTGTGCAAGCCTTGGCTGATGCTGGATGTAATTGGTTGATGTCGTCTGACCAATGCGCGCATGTCAGGACTCATGTTCCCGAGTCGATGCATACCCAAACGGCTGATGCGTTCAAGCCTTGTGTATTGTTGCCTATCATTGGCCAATGTCTTTTGGACGATGTGAGCATGCCAAAGCTAATGTTTCCTGGTCGATCTGCTTAGAAAGTGGCTGAAGCCGCCCAGTCTATGTGCAAACAATATGAGTGATGTGTGCAGGCCTTGTATGAGGGTGAATG
This sequence comes from Solanum sitiens, assembly GCA_016801875.1. Taxonomy (NCBI): domain Eukaryota; kingdom Viridiplantae; phylum Streptophyta; class Magnoliopsida; order Solanales; family Solanaceae; genus Solanum; species Solanum sitiens. The sequence continues at coordinate 537,040 of JABWTJ010000258.1, forward strand.
CAGTTGGGCGACGTCGCTTTCGAGATGCACACATGCCACATTTGTGCATGAAGACTTTGGCTGATGTCGCATGCCATTATATAACTTCTCATGCCATATACTCACATTCCACATTCGTGCGTGCAGGATTTGGGTAAAGTCGTATGTCATTGGCCGACATTGCTTGCCATATGCGCACATGTCACACAGATACATGCAGGACTTAGATGATGTTATTAGTCGTCGATTGAAATCTTCATACACATATGTGTGCAGGCTACGCACGATGCTTGGCAGCGCACATATTATGTCAGTAAACCGATGTGTGCAAGCTACAAACGTGTAAAAATGTGCATTTTTGATGTTTTTACAGTGACTTACAGTGAAGTATGCCTATAAAATTGCAGTTCTTGTAGTGTTAAATTATGTTGACCATTTTGATATGGTGATTCTTTATGAAATGATATGTCGCATGTTGATTAGTTGAACTTTGGCATAATTGACTCATGTAAGGTATGTTGAGCTCTTGTTGTTCTGAGAAGGATATTCCTCATAATGTAATGTTGAGCCTTATGTGTGGTAATTGATGTTTTTGAATTGCCTTGTGTAAATGATATGATTAATGTTGTAACTCTTGTTGTCATGTATTGTTATTGGTTGGGCTTCTACTAGTCTTGAGTCTATTCCTTCCATCAAAAGATTTTAGTGTCATTCGGGGAAGAATGTTCCTAAGGGGGGGGGGGATATGTAACACTTAGAAAATCCAAGACGTGTTCTTGAGCCTAAAATAAGAGTCAAAAGGTTTAGACACTGTTTTAAGGTCTATTTTAATGAATATAAGTCATTTAGGAAGTCTAGAAACCAAAACGTCCAAGAACGTCCATGACGTCCGAAAACTAGTTCAATGAGGTACTAGCGTGCCTTAGCCTATTTGACTAGATTTTCGGAGTCGAAAAATGATGAAAATTGGTGGAAGGGTGTCTAACATGTATTAAACTGAATTCATAGTCGAAACGTCTGGGCACGACCCCCCAAGGACCAACCAAGGGCCCTTGAGGAGGACCCTTGTGTTTGGTGTCAAAGGATTGCCCAAGGCACTGTGACCACGACTTGTAGTCGATGATCCGTGTGTCAATTGATGGGGCGTAGATTGAATCATCGATGAAAACTTAGTAATTTTACCCAATACTGGTTTTGGACCAATGTCTTACCAAAATGACCGGCCAACAGGACGGAGGGTCCAGTGATCGTCGTCTCACAGACAAACCGTTGACCGGGGTCTCGTTTGTGAGGGGTCTATTTTGTTGCACGTTTTCACTTAAGTTAATCACTTAGTTGTCTTAGTTAGGAAGTTAATTAAGGGTTAGGAAAGGTCTAATTAACTTAGTTTACCACCTATATAAATCCCTAAGCTAACTAGATTAACCTTACCTCTTATAAGTCATAAACCCAAAACTCTCTTCCCTCTCTCTTCTTTCTCTCTCTAGTGAAGAACTCCATTGAATACCAAGCTAGGGGTGGGTTCAAGGGCTGAAAAATGGTCAATTTTCTCGATCAATCTTCATCAATTAGTAAGGTATGGGATCTCTTTCACCTTTGAGGCCTCTTTCCTCAAACGGTTCCATCAAATTGATTTCAAAAGTTGAGTTTTCAAGTGGGTTTTCATCCAATACGAAATTGATGTTGTGAATTGATTTGTTTATGATTTATTTTGGATATTATGAATATATTAACATGTAATTTAACTCAATAATGTTATATCTTGATGGATTGGTCTAGTTTGTAGAAGATGACCCATTCCCCTTAACCACATGTCATGATCATGATATGAATTGTGTAATGTTGGTTCAATTGATTTCGTTATTGACTGAATTACTACTAGATGATGTTATTGTATCAATCATAAATAAAGTAGGGTTAATTATAGTCCTATCATGCTAGTTCTTGAGAAGTTGATATACAGTATGAAGTATGTTGTGAGTTTGACCTAAGTATCTTGTCTTAAGTTATGAACTAGTGATGAATTGTGATATAGTGATTCAATTAGCATTTTTATTATTATGGTTATTGTTTTATGATGAAAATACACCCTGATTGGGTTTTGTTAAGGGTTGATGATAAGACCTTGATGATTAATTATGAAGGAGACTTGGTAAGTATTGTGATCCTTATTCTTTACTTCAAATATGGTTAATTGTGATTAAGTCATGATGTTGTATTTAAGTGTGCCTTGTATTAGCATTGATAGGGTTGGTATGATGTTGAATTGAAATGTCTTGACTATGGTTTGTAAGGTGGTGGACAAGATGCAGATGTTGTAAGGATGGTGATGATTCACCAATGTGCCTTATTATGAAGTGATATGTAAATGTGCTAACCTCACTTATATGAATTGTAATGAAAGGATTATACTCATGCAATTATTATTGAGCTATGATTGTTGACACCCAATTTTGGCCTAACATTTTAAAAAAAATTCATAATTTTATAGTTTCAATTTCGATTTGCTAAAATCACTTAATTCATATTCGAATCAATTAATTTATTTTGTTTAGATTAAGAAGCTCTCTAAATTAGTTTATGTGAATTCATCCTATTAATCAATTACTTTAAAACCATTCAAATAGACAAATTTTGGATTTTGTCCCACATTGCTTCCCACATCTATTTTGAACCCAAAATTGGTCCTATATAAGCCCCTCTTCATTACACCAAAGAGGGGAGGGAAAAAAAAAAGGAGACCAAAGAGTACCCAGAAATTTTTCGGGAATTCTTGGTTCCATAGTTTAATATTTTTAAAATATTTTCGCGGCTGTTCGAGTTTGGGGAGGTGGTGGATCGTCTCCGTCAAATTCGCAGTTCCGGTTCGCTGCCCAGAACCAGGTAAATTCTTGCTTAGCTTTGTATTATTTAATTTCTAGCTTTTCTATCTGTTATATGTTAATTAGCTTTGTTTTAGCTTTCGTGCATTAGGTTGTGGTATGACATTTTAGTAGCGTTTCTCTTGTTCCTACTGTTTTATTTACTGTTAGTTGTAAATTTATTTATTTATTTATTTTTCTTTAGTTTTGCTTATGTTTCTTTAGGAATTTATTTGTGTATTAGATATAGTTTAGGAGTTATGGCCAATGACAAAACTCTCCGTCGGTTTTGGAGGCCTACGTAATATTAAAAGACGGAAATTTTTAGTTCAAGTTTTAATGCTTGTTATTGTTTAGATTTATTCCATTTTTTCATTTGTTGTTATTGTCTTCAATTGATCCGGATATATTTAGTTGGTGAATATGCTTAGTTATTATTATTAATTATTTATTCTATTATTTATTCCTTGCAGTGAATAATAATGTTGTTCAATTTAAAGTGATTTTAGTTAATGATGATGCCCATTTGTTTTATTGTTACAAGGTCAATTCACTTTTATTAATTCAATATATTACCATTATTATTATTGAGCTATAAATTTAATGATATTATATTCCTTTGTTGATTAGTTTGACGGTCAAAATATATTTGCTTATTTTATTTGTTTCTTCTAGCGTTTTATATATTCAATTTGTCATGTCAATAATGTTAGTTGTCTTTACTGTTCATGTTAATTTGACCAACTATTTGAATTCTTTTGAGGGGTCTGACATGAAATGTCACATTATAAGGTTATTTCCTTCAATAATTGTTATTATTTCTAAGTTGTAGTTTTTGTCTTGGATTGTTTTAGAGACATTTGGTTACTTGTTAATTTTATTTAATTGTTAAGAAACCAATTAAATGGCCAATGAAAAAATCTCTCCGTCGGTTTTGGAGGCCTCCCCATTTTAAAAAAGACGGAATTTTAAGTTTATATATTTATATGTTGAAATTGGCCAATGATAAAATCTTTCCGTCGGTTTTGGAGGCCTACCCATTTTAAAAAGACGGAATTTTAATTTAAGTTTATATATTTTATATGTTGAAATTGGCCAATGAAAAATCTCTCCGTCGGGTTTAGAGGCCTCCACATTTTATAAGACGGAAATTTAATTAAGTTTATATAATTAATTTGTTAAAATGGCCGATGAAGAAATTACCGTCGATTTTCAAGGCCTTCAATGTTAATAAGACGGATTTTTATTTTTAGTTATTATTTCTTATATTCAATTTTATTCATATTTTATTTATTACTAACACTTTTACTAAGTGTCTTTACAGGTACACAAAGTTGCTTCCGTTGAAGCTATTCGAAGAGCTCAAATTATATTTTTATTCATTATTATGTAAATATCGACGTTAGGCAAACCTTAGGCCGTTTCTTATGTTATTATTTTATTTTATTACTTGTGATATTGCATATTTATATTACTTGTATATTATTTTATTTTTCCTCAATTTGAAAAAAAATGAATTCAGTCGGGACCCATATTTGTGGATTTCGAAGGGTGCCTAACCCCTTCCCTTCGGAATAATTTGAACCCCTTACCTAGAATCAAATTGGTTTCGTAGATCATTTAATGATTTCCTAGTTTTTTCCTAAAATTAGGTGGCGACTCTTTTTAAAAACTCATTAAAATTGAACCAATTAATTATTTTCGAGTTGCCGCGACGTTTCGCCCTATTTGAACAGAGTGGGGATGTAAACAGAATGGCGACTCTGCTGGGGACTATTAGAGGTTCTAACCATATGAATTCATTTTTTTTAAAATTGAGGAAATTCTTTTATTGTGTTATACCTTGTATTTTTATATTTCGTTGATGATGTGTATATTGTATTTGTTGTTTATTCAATTTTTTTTTTATTGTATGTATATTGTCATTGCACTAATACATCTTTCCGCCAAATGGCAAATAGTATGCATTAGGAAAACGGAAGTTACGTGGCTTTCCACGGCTTCTTTCAGAAATACACAAGAGTTTCATTTGGAAGTATCAAACGAATAGTTGGAATGCGGTCATCCGACGTCGTTTGGTAGCTTCACCCCGTTATTTGTCCGACTCGGGTTATCGTCAACTTGAAAACTATTCTAGTGAAGCCTAAGATAGAGCAAAACCAAATCCAAATCTAAGCATTGAACTAAGATGACCCAACACCCAAGGTGTGTTGGGTTCATTAGATAGGCCACCTTGAGTCCAAAAGGGTCTCCGGCCTAAACGGACAATCATAACTGTGTGTAATTTGAAGGATGTATACGACATTTGACAAACCATGGTCCATCTGATTAGAGAGTTATTTTAATAGTCTATTTTTTTCAAAATCGATTCTTCACAAGCTATCATTCCATCAAATAAGTGTTGACAATCGAAGATGACAACAAGTTCAAGAGAGAGTACCTTTCACAAAGGCTTAGAATAGGATGGTACCTTTGCGTGGGATTGAATAAATGTATTTTTTTTTTCCCCTTACTTCAAATTCTATTTCATTTATTCATAAAATATTGTAGCAAGTGTTTTTGGTGAACAATGGAAAGTTGTCAAATGTCGTAATACATCCTTTAAATCGGTAGGCCTACCCTAGGCATAAAAGGGTCACATATTTGTATAGGATGCGCAATAATTGTTTGTATGCTATGTGATATATTTCAGTTTGTCTTTAATTAAAACAGTATTTGTGTGTGTTTAATTCATTATTTGTGTGATATTTTGCATTATCCATTATGTACATGAACTAACACTCTTACATTTTGAGTTGTTCTTCTTCACAGCGAAAAATTGATTTATGTCTGAATTCAGAAATCATTATTTGTCCGAAGTCGCAAGAGACAAGAGGATTAGCGAAATGCGAGTCCTTGTAATTCACAAGACATTAATATTAAGTCAAAACAATAAATCAGGGGAGTATTTGACTATGAGGTGACACCCATTTATTTTTATTATTATTTTGCATGATGGTCCTGCTCTCATATATTTCTCATATTTTTGTAGGAATACCGTCCCCGACATCAGTCGGGGATGGTCATAACAATGTTTGGATCTCGTGAAAATTGGGAGGAGACAGTTCCAAGAAAACATCCAAAAAGAGTATATGTAGAAATTGCTGTGAAAATTTGCAGGTTACATTCAAAAGATAGTATAAAAATTGACGATTAAGAGACTATAAAACATATTGGTGCGGAAAAAAAGGGTCAAAAAACACTTCATGACTATAAATTTTAGTGGCGTTAGACCTAGAAATTTCTTTGAGTTGTCTAAATCTTTAAATTATTATGTGCCTTATCTGACGAACTACGCGTACCTGATTCTCATCTTAATGAGATACGTAGGCAACCCTTCTTGGGTTCGGTATTATCTTCTCAAAAAAAAAAAATAATAATAATAATAATAAATAAAATAGTTTGTGCATATTTTCCAAGTCATATCTGGATGAACTACGCGTACCTGATTCTCATTTTAATGAGATACGTAGGCAACCCTTCTTGGGTTCGGTATTATCTTCTCCAAAAATGAAGTAAAAAAAATAATATAAAATAGTTTGTTAATATTTTCCAAGTCATATTTGCATGAACTACGCACACCTGATTCTCATCTTAATGAGATACGTAGGCAGCCCTTCTCAGGTTCGGCAATCATTCTTTCAAAAAAAAAAAAAATACTTGTATCTACTGTAAGAGTCATGTATTCAGCTCAGTTGGGACCTATTGTAGTTAAGAGCATGTCAATATATATGATATGATGGAAAAGACTGACTTTGCGGTAAACTATAGATTCTCGTGGTACCTCTTATCTGTACTTTTGTGATGCTTGAAAATTCTCTTGCATGCAATCAAGATAAGAATAAAACTAACCTTATGTTTCATGTGCATTGTGTGGTGAGATTTTGATCAAAATTCAATTGTGTTACACTGTTGATCTAGAACTTGACCTAAATGTTTTTCGAGGCGAAATCCTGAGTAATGTTTGATTTGAGAGAGGATTGTAGGCCTTTTTTGACCCGATTGTGCCTTTCAAAGCCTACCAAATTACATTAATCCCTAGTTTTCCCACTTTGAGCCTGAAACCTTTCTTTGGACAACCACATCTTAACCACTACCCTTTTGAGTGCTTACAAGCACTATCCTCTCTTGGCCCAACCTTCTTGAGTGCACCAAGAATGTGCAAATTATAAGAGAAGATCCATGTTTGAAATTTCCGAAAGTAAAGATATCGAGTCTCCCAAAGTCAAGAAAACAAAAGACTTCTAGAGGAAAAAAAAGAAGAAAGAAAAGTTGAAATAAATAAAGAAAGACAAAAATACCCTTACAAGGTCGATGAAAGGTGGGAAGGAAAATACTCCAACAAAAAGGAGAAAAATTTATAAGAAAGGAGTGAAATAAAAGAAAAGCTCCAAGAAATAAGGACTCAAAAGAAGTCAAAACAAAGAGGGTAAAAAAAAGAAGAAGAGAAGAATGGAAAAAGCTCCAAAAAATGAGAACTCAAAAGAAGTCGAAACAAAGGAAGAAAAAAGAAGAAGAAGGAAAAGAGTCAAAAATGAGAACTCAAAAGAAGTCGAAACAAAGGAAGAAAAAAGAAGAAGAAGGAAAAAGAGTCAAAAATGAGAATTCAAAAGAAGTTGAAAGGGGGGAGAACAATGAAGAGGATCTAACGCAAAGGCGTACCAATCATTAAGAGCACAAATTTTGGGTGACGCTCAGGAAGGAATTCAGTCACTTTTATCCCAAATAAATATCATGCCCATCCATAAGCCTACATTATAAGCCAATGACAAGCCCTACATGATCTCATTCCAAATGTTCTCACATTAGTGGAGATTTACATAAGGGTCAAGCATATGGAATCACAGTTGTATGCATTGAACATTCTTGTGAGTGTGAGTGCACTTTGGAAAATGTCCTAAAATTAAATATTTCAAATACGTGTGAAATAGGACAAGTTTTTTTTTTCGTGAGGGCACTTGAAACATGAGGATTGATACAATTCAAAACCTTTGTTTGAAGCAAGATGAACAGATCATGTTGATCCTTAAGTATATCGGAGGTACCACTTGAAGCTGTAGGAATTACCTTAAATTTAATTTTTTTTTTAAAAAAATAAAAATAAATTAAAGGAACGAGAGATTTACCTGCAATCTTAACTGTTGGTACCAATTGTAGTGAAGGTTTGACTATCTCATCATATTTTTATTTTTTCAAAAAGAAAAGAAAAAGTGAGCAGACACTCATTCTTTAATATTTTAAAACCTTTTTAAGAGTCTTTCAATTTTATAAAAAATAAAAATAAAAAAATTGTCTTTTGAGTTGTTCATTGTAAAAAGTGTCATCGGATTAATCTCGTATGTGTGAGAGTCCTATTTTACTTTATGGATTGTCCGTCCCAAAATATGACATATTTTTTTTATATATCTCTAGGCTTTGAATATCACATAGAATATTATTTTCTTATTTCATCATGTTCATATTGTACATTTTCTACTGATGATTTTCTTTCAGATTCTTTGCAGTATTCATCATCTACAAGTTTGAAACTACATTTGACCTGATTCCTGGATCAACAGGATATGTAGGCGCCACGACGGCTCGGTCATATACTCAGTGTGATTATTATTTCTCCTTACAATAAAAACTGGGACAGAATTTTTGAAAATATCTCAAAAATTCTCAATAGAGGTGTTATCGCCAACAAGTCAAGATTGGAGATCATTTTGAGATTTGCCAAAATTCTAACTGGGACAGAATTTTTGAGGAAGACCTCAAAATTCTGATAAGTACTGCGAGAAGCTTGATAGCAACTACAAAGATCATGCATTGAGAGTCAATATTCATGCATTGCGAAATTCATGCATAGCGAGAAGATTTCATACCTCGTAGAAAATCATGCATCGAGAGTCAATATTCATACATTGCAAGAAATCATGCATCGCGAGTCAATATTCATGCATTGCGAAAGATCATGTATCGCGAGTTAATATTCATGCATCGAGAGTTAATATTCATGCATTGCGAAATTCATGCATAGCGAGAAGATTTCATATCTCGTAGAAATTCATGCATCGCGAGAAGATTTCATTCCTCGCAGAAATTCATGCATAGCGAGAAGATTTCATACCTCGCAGGAATTCATGCATCGCAAGAAGATTTCATACCTTGCAGAATTTATGCATTGCGGGAAGATATTCATGCCCCGTAGAAGATCATGCATCGCGAGTTAATTCATGCATCGAGAGTTAATATTCATGCATCGAGAGTTAATATGAATGCATCGCGAGAAGATTTCATACCTCGCAGAAATCCATGCATAGCGAGAAGATTTCATACCTCGCAGAAATTCATGCATCGCAAGAAGGTTTCATACCTTGCAGAATTTATTCATTGCGGGAAATATTCATGCCCCGCAGAAGATCATGCATTGAGAGTCAATACTCATGCATTGAAAAATTCATGCATCGCGAGTTAATATTCATGCATTGCGAGAAGATTTCATTCCTCGCAAAAGTTTACATATCGCGAGAAGATTTCATACCTCGCAGAAATTCATGCATCGCGAGAAGATTTCATTCCTCGCAGAAATTCATGCATAGCGAGAAGATTTCATACCTCGTAGAAATTCATGCATAGCGAGAAGATTTCATACCTCGCAGAAATTCATGCATCGCGAGAAGATTTCATTCCTCGCAGAAATTCATGCATAGCGAGAAGATTTCATACCTCGTAGGAATTCATGCATCGAGAGTTAATATTAATGCATCGCGAGAAGATTTCATACCTCGCAGAAATTCATGCATTGCAGAATATACATACATTGCGAGAAGATTTCATTCCTCGCAAAAGTTTACATATCGCAAGAAGATTTCATACCTTGCGGAATTTATGCATCGCGAGAAGATTCCATCCCTCGCAAAATTTATGCATTGCGGAAAGATATTCATGCCCCGCAGAAGATCATGCATCGAGAGTCAATAATCATGCATAGCGGAAAATCATGCATTGCGAGTCAATATTCATGCATTGCAAAAAAAAAAAAAAAAAAAAAAAAAAAATTATGCATCGCGAGAAGATTCCATCCCTCGCAAAAGTTTATACATCGCCAAGAAGATATTTGCATTTGCATCTTTTCAACGTTCAAGTCGGTGGAAACTTGCGTTGAAAGATATTTGCATTTAAGATGCATCTATTCGGAGGTGAAGGATGTGCACCATATCTTTTCAACGTTCAAGTCGGTGGAAACTTGCGTTGAAAGATATTTGCATTTAGGACGCATCTATTCGGAGGTGAAAGATGTGCACCATATCTATTCAACGTTCAAGTCGGTGGAAATTTGCGTTGAAAGATGTTTGCATTTTGTCCTACCGATGGACATACATTCAAAATCCTATCGATGGATTATCTTTTTTTATCTTATTCGTCCTACCGTTGGACATACATTCCAAATCCTACAGATTGATCATCATCTTCATTCGTCCTACCAAGGGACCTGTATTTATCTCCATTTATCGTATCATAAGAGATGCTACCCTTTTTCTTTTAGTTTTGCCTATATTAATGAGTTTTATCTTTGTCTTTTTAGAACATTCTAGAGGACGCACTCTCAGAGGAGCCAGAAGTGCGGACGACATAAAAAAGGATGCAACACAACGTGGAACTTTTTCTTAGCAGCGGACTGAGATATAGTCCAAAGAGGAGTGTCAAATTCTTAGGACGCGAGCAGAGGAGCGACTTCCACTACATTCAACCGCACTTCTCTACAAAGGTCATGTGTTCGGTCAAAATTGGGTTTGTCAATTTTCGTTGCCCATGATTTCTTTCATCAATCATACACAACGAAAGGGACAGCTGTTGACACCCAATTTTGGCCTAACATTTTAAAAAAAATTCATAATTTTATAGTTTCAATTTCGATTTGCTAAAATCACTTAATTCATATTCGAATCAATTAATTTATTTTGTTTAGATTAAGAAGCTCTCTAAATTAGTTTATGTGAATTCATCTTATTAATCAATTACTTTAAAACCATTCAAATAGACAAATTTTGGATTTTGTCCCACATCGCTTCCCACATCTATTTTGAACCCAAAATTGGTCCTATATAAGCCCCTCTTCATTACACCAAAGAGGGGAGGGAAAAAAAAGAGGAGACCAAAGAGTACCCAGAAATTTTTCGGGAATTCTTGGTTCCATAGTTTAATATTTTTAAAATATTTTCGCGGCTGTTCGAGTTTGGGGAGGTGGTGGATCGTCTCCGTCAAATTCGCAGTTCCGGTTCGCTGCCCAGAACCAGGTAAATTTTTGCTTAGCTTTGTATTATTTAATTTCTAGCTTTTCTATCTGTTATATGTTAATTAGCTTTGTTTTAGCTTTCGTGCATTAGGTTGTGGTATGACATTTTAGTAGCGTTTCTCTTGTTCCTACTGTTTTATTTACTGTTAGTTGTAAATTTATTTATTTATTTATTTTTCTTTAGTTTTGCTTATGTTTCTTTAGGAATTTATTTGTGTATTAGATATAGTTTAGGAGTTATGGCCAATGACAAAACTCTCCGTCGGTTTTGGAGGCCTACGTAATATTAAAAGACGGAAATTTTTTGTTCAAGTTTTAATGCTTGTTATTGTTTAGATTTATTCCATTTTTTCATTTGTTGTTATTGTCTTCAATTGATCCGGATATATTTAGTTGGTGAATATGCTTAGTTATTATTATTAATTATTTATTCTATTATTTATTCCTTGCAGTGAATAATAATGTTGTTCAATTTAAACTGATTTTAGTTAATGATGATCCCCATTTGTTTTGTTGTTACAAGGTCAATTCACTTTTATTATTTCAATATATTACCATTATTATTATTGAGCTATAAATTTAATGACATTATATTCCTTTGTTGATTAGTTTGACGGTCAAAATATATTTGCTTATTTTATTTGTTTCTTCTAGCGTTTGTTTCTTCTAGCGTTTTATATATTCAATTTGTCATGTCAATAATGTTAGTTGTCTTTACTGTTCATGTTAATTTGACCAACTATTTGAATTCTTTTGAGGGGTCTGACATGAAATGTCACATTATAAGGTTATTTCCTTCAATAATTGTTATTATTTCTAAGTTGTAGTTTTTGTCTTGGATTGTTTTAGAGACATTTGGTTACTTGTTAATTTATTTAATTGTTAAGAAACCAATTAAATGGCCAATGAAAAAATCTCTCCGTCGGTTTTGGAGGCCTCCCCATTTTAAAAAAGACGGAATTTTAAGTTTATATATTTATATGTTGAAATTGGCCAATGATAAAATCTCTCCGTCGGTTTTGGAGGCCTATCCATTTTAAAAAGACGGAATTTTAATTTAAGTTTATATATTTTATATGTTGAAATTGGCCAATGAAAAATCTCTCCGTCGGGTTTAGAGGCCTCCACATTTTATAAGACGGAAATTTAATTAAGTTTATATAATTAATTTGTTAAAATGGCCGATGAAGAAATTACCGTCGATTTTCAAGGCCTTCAATGTTAATAAGACGGATTTTTATTTTTAGTTATTATTTCTTATATTCAATTTTATTCATATTTATTTATTACTAACACTTTTACTAAGTGTCTTTACAGGTACACAGAGTTGCTTCCGTTGAAGCTATTCGAAGAGCTCAAATTATATTTTTATTCATTATTATGTAAATATCGACGTTAGGCAAACCTTAGGCCGTTTCTTATGTTATTATTTTATTTTATTACTTGTGATATTGCATATTTATATTACTTGTATATTATTTTATTTTTCCTCAATTTGAAAAAAAATGAATTCAGTCGGGACCCACATTTGTGGATTTCGAAGGGTGCCTAACCCCTTCCCTTCGGAATAATTTGAACCCCTTACCTAGAATCAAATTGGTTTCGTAGATCATTTAATGATTTCCTAGTTTTTTCCTAAAATTAGGTGGCGACTCTTTTTAAAAACTCATTCATTTTTTAAACTCATTAAAATTGAACCAATTAATTATTTTCGAGTTGCCGCGACGTTTCGCCCTATTTGAACAGAGTGGGGATGTAAACAATGATGATGATGATTATGCAAGGGATAGACCCTATGACCTACATTAAGCTATGATAATTAATAAAGACATTAAAGACATTTCAAAAGGGATTCTAGCTTAGCACCGAGTGAACTAGAGTGAGGAGTGTCTCTTCCTACATAGGGAAGGTAGGATCAGATATGTACTCTTGAGATTGGAGACTATAATTCATGTAGCATAAAGAGGGTCCCAACTATATCTCCTAGTTCTTGAACTAAGTTGCCGCCATAGGAATACTAGCTAGTGGATCCACGTAGTTGCTATGTTTAATATTTGGTACTACCTTGGCAAGTAGTCCGCCTTCCTTTGGTGTAGGGTTCCATGACACCAGATTCCACATTAGCTCATATGCTCTATGTCGGTAAAGGCAAGATGTTCCCAAAAGGTAAAATTAATTAAAGGAATGAACTCTAACTAAGATATCTAAGGGGTTTAGCTTAGTCTAGGTAGGGCTATGGGACTCTACCTAAACATTGCACTAGTTAGCCTTGAGAAAAGTCTTAGGAGGATATTCTTATATATGTTTATGACTATAATGGTATATGATATGTATATGATGATATTACACATTGTTTATACTATATGTTGATTAGTTTCACTTGTTAATTTGTGTTGGTCTACATTGTTAAAGTATGATGATGTGTAATCTCAAATGCCATGCTATGTGAAGTGTGATGTTTGTCATGATTCTTGTTGGGTTACTTGATTGAGTAAGGTTATGGGGCTTTGCTTTGTCATTGCACTTGTTGACTTAATAGGGGTTCATGGGTAATTGTCTTGCTTTGGTTATGTTTTAATGTACTCTTACTAATGCTTGTTACTATTATACCTTGATGATAGAGTTGCTTGACTATGTGTCCAATTATGTGATATGCATGTTGACTCGACTAGACTTAGTGTTGTTGGTCTTGTGGTGTACATGCTTTGGAATTAATGAATGTGACTAATTTATTGGTATGGTCTTATTGAATGTGCATAAAGCTTTTCAAAGTAAATTGCATACCTTTATGAAATGTCCCTTTTTCTTAGCATGATTTTAAAATATGTATGCATATGGTCTCATAATTAGTAAAAGTGGTGTACTAACCTATTTCTTCCTTTTCCCCAATGTTTTAGGTTCCGGTCATTGAAGCGATTTTGGAGATGACTTCGAAGAAGACTTGGAATTCTTAATCATCCAAGCTGGGTAGGTCCTGACTTTCCGAGGGCAATGCCACTATCAAGCTATGGAGTTGTTTTAGTATTAAGACTCTTATGTTCTTTCCTTTCATTTGGATACTAGACATTGTATGACTTATATGTGGTCTTATCGTATTGATGTATGCTCTAGGCCCAATTTTACATACTCTTATTAGATGGTTATGAGATGAGACGAATATTTGAGACTATCTTATACTCTATATATATCTATGTGCAATAAAAGTAGAAGACTAAGTAATCTTCCTATGCGAAGGGTCTATGTATACTCGATATATATATATACTATGTGTATGTAGAGGTCTATGTAAACCTCAATGTAGAAGTAATGAAATGTTTTAAATTTTTTGTGTTTTTGACTTATGAATGTAATGATGTAAGCTAAGAGGCTAGTGTTAGTCCTCAAAGAGGACGGCGATGCCGGTTACGTCTAGGGGGTGCTCCCCAGATGTGACAAACTTGGTATAAGAGCATGAGTTAAATATCTTTGAGTCAATGTCTCTCTCAACCACTTCTATGTAGGTTCGCATTCATAATTGTGAAGCGTCCCACACTTAAAAATTGGGATCTATATGATGCTTAGGAAACTCTCACTTTCTTAGAAATACAATATCGTTCCTTTAGAGTTTTAGCTCTATGTGCTTTTAGCGTATAATCCTCTTATTGTGATTATCGGCAATGAATATTTGAAGAAATGCGGCATGAAGACTTGAAGAAAAGATTGCCAATGAGGGAGTTCCTCCCCGTGGTGATCAGGTTCCTCCTCTTGAAGAAGATGTGAATGATGACCGAGCCCTGGTTAAACCTACTCCATTGATGGATGGTGACATACGGGCTGCTTTTCTCCAAATTGCCCAAGCCGTTACTACACAAGCACAAGCCACCACTACTCAAGCTCAAGCCTTGAAGGCCCAAGCTAATCGGGAGGTTGTACCCCGAGCAAACCAACAAGTTGCTGCCATGGCCTCCCATCTAAGAGATTTCACTAGAATGAATCCCCTTACTTTATATGGGTCCAAGGTTAAAGAAGACCCCCATGAGTTCATTGACGAAATCTACAAGATCCACTATGCTATGGGGTTAACTAATAGTGAGAAGGCCAAGTTAGCCACTTACCAACTCAAAGGTGTGGCCCAAACTTGGTATGTCCAATGGAGGGACAATAAGTCGTTAAGGGGTGGACCTTGATACGCTCAAACTTACTTCTCGAAAAAGAAGTAAAGCGGTCGTATCAAGTAAAGAACACAACTAGTGAGGTTGGGGTCGATCCCACGAGGAAAATGGTTCAGACTTAACTTTATTCTATTATTACTTCTATTTAGTCAATTATTTTCCAAAAACAAATAACTAAAGGGGTTTTTTGATTAACAACTATAATTAACTAATTCTATATAAGTAAATGACAAGTTCAAAGATTGTATTTTTATCAAGTAATTAAAGTAACTAGGGCTTAAGTGTTCCCCATAGGTTCATAACTCGGTAATTCTAACTATAACAATTCTTTCCTAATATCTTGCATGCAAAGTGATAAGTTAGGTATCTCTAAATCCTTGGTCCGGCATCTAGAGAATTTCACTCTGCACCTTGGTCCGGCTACGTGTGTTGCTTTACTAAACCTTATATCTACCTCATATTAAGCATCATAATTGATATTTGACTAAGTTGTTACTTCGTACCAACCGACACTAGCCTATTAGATAGTATACACTAAATCTACGTTGATAATTCTTTTCCTATTATCTACCTCCTTGGTCCGGCAAGTAGCATTAAGGCGAGCTAATAACGTTGGCCATCCGTTGAAAAGACTTCTAAACAAAAGAATTATCAATACATGCAAGACACTATTCTGGAATTGTTATTTTAGCTAGATTTTACCTTGTTATTTACCCATGGTTCCCACAACCCTAGTTATGGAGTTTAGTTACTCTTGCTAATAATCACACAATTCATATTGATAATATAAGAATTCATGCACTTACTTTAATGAGAATGAAGAAAATCCAGAAATTCACTTGAATAATTCACAAAAACACTAACAATCGATTCCGGAAAAGTATGATCAAATACCAAAATCAAGAGTTCAATACTTAAACAAGAGAACTAAAAAATATCCAAAAGTCTAACCCCAAAAACGAGGTTTTTCAAACTATTTATAATAAACAAAACCTAATAAAAGAGGGAATCTAATTAAGGAAAATCTGCCCAAAACGCGTCTGAGTCGACGACCCTTGTGATGGACCGTCGTGGCCACGACGGACCGTCATGGCCTCCGTCGTTCCATACTTAACACAAATCTCTACTGCTTTCTTCATCAACTCTCTGTTACCCTCGACGGACAGGTATGATGGACTGTTGCAAGCACGATGGTCCGTCGAGGGGTTCTGTTGCACAACACTTAGAAACTTCTTGAAATTGGGTACTGGACTACTCTTTGACAACTACGACGAATGTGCAGGACGAACCGTCGTGGCTATGACGGTCCGTCGTGAGCTTCCGTAGTCTCACACTTGGTCAGACTTCCCCAACTTCCTTCAGCAGCTATTTTCTTCTCACTACGGTGCCACCTACGGACCGTCACAGTCACAACGGACCGTCATGGGCTCCGTAGGTGGTCACTTCTGCAATTTCTGCTCAAATCCTCCGCGTTCTCCTTTCGACAGATTTCCTGCAAATAAAGAGAAACCTACATCAAAAATCAATACAAAAAGGCTTTAGACACACACTAAACTTAAGGAAAAAGCATTAAAAGTACCGTGAAACCACGGTACATCAACACCCTCAACTTAAATTTGTTGTTTGTCCTCAAGCGACGCACTATGACTCACTACAAAATCTTTGTACAAGAGTATCCGTATTTTAGATTTTACAATCATTTGTCTATCAATCCCGATTATTCTCATTCTTTTCATGCATGCTATCACTATTAGGCTTGAATTATGTGGATCATACCATGACACAGACACTCACTACACACTAACACCTATCCTGTTTGATTTCTCACCAAGGTGCTAATTTTTTCGGTATTGCAACTAGTGTCCTCACATGAAACTAACATCCTCATTTTTCACACAATGACTTCAGTTTGAGAATAAGGATTACTTTTCAACACTCGCTCTCAGAACAACTTCACAACTCATTTATACATATTGCCATAGGCTTGCCCTTATTTTCACTACTTTAAGTTCGCCATAACAACTCTTAGGATCACGATAGGACATTCTTAGCTTGTAACATAGGCTCAGGGTAAGGTAGGGTATGTTTAGGTATACTTTAGTGACTTGTTGCCCTCCTTGACATATCAGCTAAGTGTACTACCTTTTTATCGTTTTATTTCGCCCTATTCCTCAATTTTTTTTCACCGTGCTATTCACCCTTTCTTCTCTTTATGTGAGAGTGACTTCTCTTTTCTTACGTTTATTTTATTTTATATTATTATTATTTTATTTTTTTAAGTCACTTTTGTTTTGTTCTTTCTTCCTCTTTATTCTTTCAACCCCATTTTTCGGAGTATTCCTCATAACAGCCACCCTCAACTCATGATTTGGCCATGAGTCAAGGTTCACAATACCCATGGTTGGGTCAGGGCCACTATAAGATTGCTTTCTTCATTAGCCACCCTCAACTTATGCCTTCGGCATAAGCTGAGGTTCACATGTCCAAGGAGGGACCAGGGCCAACACATTATTCCCAGAGAAGATCAGTTGGGGTGAAAAAGAAAGATCTATTTTAAGCTCAAATTATTTGGATCAATAAGGGATTAACTTCATTTGGTTTTCTGTTATTTTAGGCTCAAGATTGACTATTTCGAACAAGGGACTATGATCCTTTCCTAATTGTTTATTACGGCTTACTTTTAGCAGGACTAACCAGGCAATTTCTAGCTCAGTACCAATGGTGGATCATTCAACTTTTCCTCACACTCACTTGACATACTTTACTAGATTATCAGACACCTAGTTCGAATGTTAGATTTAGGATCATGCAGTAGTGTATCTCTATGTCATGCTTAGAGCTACACATTTATCAATTACATGCCTAGTCATGCATCATTTTCATTACATCAGGATATCATTTCTGTTTTAGCCATCATACTTCAGAGTTATACTATGTACACTAGACATAAACATGCCGGTTCAAAAATAAATGTAATCAGTCTCTTGGGGAAAAGAACATAGGCAAGAAAACCCCAAGAGAGGATCGTGAATTGGGATACTCAGACTTCACCCTAGCACTCACTTTCCATTGAACCCACCCCCAACAAAAAAGATATGCAATTGTCCCCAATGCATAAAAGAATCTAAAATAATCGAATGGTAGGTGAAGAAAACCTGAGGCGTAAAGCACCTGCGATCAACAAGCTGGTGGGTCCGGTTTTCCCGAACCCACTCTCTCTGTAGTCTAGACACCCTCAGTTGTGTCCTCAGCAGCAACAACACCATCAGTAGTGCCTCTCACAACAATCACAGCACCATCAGTAGTGCTCTTCTCCGAATCAACAACTCTGGAGCTAGACGAGCTAGACGCCCCAGCAACCAACTCTATGGTCCTCAACTGACGGGCCTCCTCATCAGCAATCGAGGCTCTCCTCGCAGCCTCCAACTCTCGGCGCTCCTTCTTCCGCGCCCTAGCTTCATCTTCATCTCGACCTCTACGCCTCTTGGCATGCTCTCGTGGGGGAGGTGGTGGCACATCAGTATTGGCGAATAGGGCAGTCATCACCGTGTCCTCAGCAGGCTCTGCAGAAGGGGCCTCAGACTCGACCCTAGCCTCTAGAATCGTGTCGAGGTCCACTCTCAGACTCTCTACCGCAGCCTGAAGGGTCAACACGTCCACCATAGGGGCTGGTCGGGCTAGCACCCGCAACTCAAAAGCATCCAGGCGCTGATGAACCTCCATAATCTTCCTCTTTGTGTGCTGGGCCATCTTCCGCTCCAAGCGCTCCTCCGCCTTAGCAATAGACCTCTGCATCCAAGGCTGGATGTGATGCAGAAGTGTGGCCATTTGGGCCTCGATTTTCTGGACCCTAGCAAGTGGGACCATAGTAGTGGAAGGAGTCGAGCGAGAGGAGCTCGGGGTGGTGCTACCACCCGGGATAGACTCAACCGAGGTGGTGTCAGTAGGCTCAGAAATAGCCTTGGTAGCCGCTCGGTCTTGCTCTACTCTATCCGCCAGGTTCTCACCAAGCGTAGGCGCCTCTGGGCGGGGCCCTCTGTGTGGAGCCAACTCATTGGCCTCATCCTTGATGAGGCCGATATTAACATTTCCCGGCGGGATCTTAAGCTGATCTATGTGCCAAATGGACACACCTGCGGACCTGCAAAAAGAAAACACCATGCACGGAAATGGGTAAGTAGTAGTGACCTTGAAGGCCCTCTCGTGCATGACCACCTGAAGAAGCCAAGAGAAGTCCACCCGAACCCCGCTATCATCGCTGCCATTAGAACTTCCCAATCCCATGTGACAATATTGTCTGCAGCAATGGGGGAAAGGTAGTGGCGGACTATCAACCATAAAAACTTGGCCGTGAAGGTCAGGTTAGCCTTTTTGATGGCTCCCTTCGGCTGAAGTACCCAGTCAGCAGCCTCTCCATCAACGGACAAGTACTGGGCAATCCACCTCTTTGTGGTCTCTCTCAACTCTGGCTCACGCATGAACTGTCCATCTTTAACAAGTTTCCACCGATAGTCAAACTCGGCGGTGAGAGGAGTCCGAGTGGCATCAACATCATCGCCGTATAGATACCGGCAGATGGCTGGCAAGGAGATGTGTACCCACTTGGCGAGGACTCGGATGTGATCTAGAGGGGCCTATTTGGCAGGGGCAACCCGCTTATCTATCTGAGATCGGAGAGTCGCCACATACGAGGCGTAGAACTCTCTGACCAACTCCTCACTTTATCGGCCCACATCACGAGCCGTCCATTTTAGCCGGTGCCTGGTGAAGAGGGCATGGATTGCCGGCATGGTGGGGAGACTCCCCGTAAGGACTCGCCTCTCCAGTGTAAGGGTCCTGGTCATGACCCCCTTATCATTCGGCAGCTTGGCGTCGGTGTACACCTGAAACTTCCCCTCAACACACCATCGGTTGGGCTGGTTGGCAACCGGGGCGGGGACTCCAGTCTGTGGTACTGGAGTGGAATCAGCACTATCAGCCTCATCAGACGAGGCGGACAGGGATGCGGTAGCTGGAACAGAAGCCTCCTCATACCCAGAGACTTCTTTTGACCCCGACAGTTCCTCAGAATAGGAAGCATCCCTGGGGTGTGCAGCAGACCCAGAAGGCGTGCCGGTCAGTGTGCGCTCCTCTTAAGACTAGGAGGCAGTGACTACGCCGGGCGCCACCTTTGTGGGCGTAGCTCTGGTGGTACGTGCAACCCGTACAGGAGTGACAGTACCTGGGGGCATGTATGCGGGGTCATGCTCATCGTCAAAGCCAATGACCAGTCGGGCAGATGGGGCGACGGACTTTGAACGCCCTCGTGAGTACCGCAATCTTGCTTATGTGCCATTAGTGTTAGTACCTAAAAAGGACAACAATTAATACCAGTAGAAGCAAACAGGACATGCATGGAAGAAAACAAATACGTAAAACCAAATCTGAAATGGTATTGCTGTAGTATCTGTGCTGCACGACGAACCGTCTTGGGGGTCCGTCATGAAATACTTGGGAAAATATTTAGAGACTCTCAGAAAGAATGTATCTGACAACCATGACGGTTGTGCAGAATGGACCATCGAGGGCACGACGGTCCATCATAGAGGTCCGTCATGGGACACTTAGAAAAAACTTTGAGACCCTCAGGAACAGGGTCTCTGACAACCATGAAGGTTGTGCAGGACGGACCGTCGAGGGCACGACGTTCCATCGTAGAGGTTCGTCGTCGGACACTTAGAGAAAATTGTGAGACCCTTAGGAATAGGGTCTCTGACAACCATGACGGTTGTGCAGGATGGACCGTCGAGGGAAAGATGGTCCGTCGTAGCGGTCCGTCGTTGGACACTTAGAGAAAATTTTGAGACTCTTAGGAATAGGGTCTTTGACAAACATGACGGTTGTGCAAGACTGACCGTCGAGTGCACGACGGTCCGTCGTAGAGGTCCGTCAGCGGACACTTAGGAAAAAAATGGGTATTGGTAGGACGGACCCCACGATGGTCCATCGAGAGCACGACGGTCCGTCAAGGGCTCGACGGTCCGTCGACGGGGTCTCGTTTTGTCCTTCAGTTACAGAATTGAGCATACCTCAATCGTCCCCTAAATTGCTAATTATGAAGTAAACTTGTCAACCCACAATTTCTAACTAATTTACCCAACATTCTAGCATTCCTAAGGCAATAATTTCTCGAGTTTTAGCATGCAATTTTGGAAAACTATCAACCTAGGTCAGAAACAATTATCAGAAGCAAACACCCCTCATTTGATTTAGTTAACACAACACCCCCATTCTTTTTACTATATGAAGGGTCTTAAGGCACGTAGGATTAATGGGGTGAGGTCTTATCATGCAATAGGCGTCAAATTTCGAACACTCAACATTCAGAAACATGCATATAGTATAGGAAAACAAGAATGAAATGTAGATGGGGTGGAGATCAGAACCACATACCTGATACTTGGTGAAGATGAAAACAAAGTAAAGCATAGAACTCTGGTCATCAACAGAGTAACACTTGACTCCGACCGGCAGGTTATTTGAAGAAGCAGGGAGTTTGGAAGAGGGAAGATTAGGGGAATTTGGGAAGGGATGGGAAATCTGATGTTTTGGGGAGAGTATGAGAGTTCTAGGGAGTTGAAGAGGGAGTAAATGGAGGAAATGAGGGAAAGAAACGGTTAGAATGAAGAGGTGGGAAGTTAAAAGGTTTAAAAACTTTTAATATTCATCGGTCGGGTCGGGTCTTCGGGTTTTGACACAACGAGTCTCCGTCGACGGTCCGTCGCAAGCTCGACGGTCTATTGTGGGTGTCCGTCATGGATTCCCTAACTTAGAAAAATTGAAAAACATACCTGGGCACAACGATTGTTTGCGACGGTCCGTCACAAGCGTGACGGTCCGTCGATGGGTCCATCAATGGGTGCTGCAGACCAATTTTCTGCAGATTTTCTGGTGATGTGATACCTTCAAATTTAACACCCATTAAGCTTTTCTTTTTGTATTTTCTGGACACTTTTTGGACACCGACCCTAAACTATGCTCTAGCCAACACTTCTAACAAAAATAAAAGCAAAGAAAATGCAACTATTACTAGAAAGTCATGAAAAATCTATAGTTGGCTTTAGAGGATACATATTGGGTTACCTCCCAACCAGCGCTTGATTTAACATCGCAGCACGATGGAGGACACTTGATTACTCAGACTTCATCACGATGGTATGCCTCGATCACTTCATTCGCCATTTCAGCATGCCCCAGATAGATTTTGATTCGCTGACCGTTCAACTTAAACCGCACACCCTCCTTGTTCTCCAACTCAACCGCTCCGTGAGGGAATAGTTAGGTGATCACGTAAGGACCAGTCCATTTGGACTTGAGTTTGCCCGGAAACAAGCGCAACCTAGAATTGAATAAAAGCACCAAATCCCCAACCAAAAATTGCGTTTCTCAATCTTTTGGTCATGGTACTTCTTCATCCTTTCTTTGTAGAGGGCTGAGCTTTCATAAGCTTTTAGGCGAAATTCATCGAGCTCATTTAACCCATTTAACCTCTGTTCTGTAGCCTCATTCCAATCCATTTTTAACTTCTTCATTGCCCACATGGCTTTATGCTCTAATTCAACCAGTAAGTGACAAGCCTTCCCATATACAAGTTGGTATGGGTACATACCAATGGGAGTTTTGTATGCTGTTCGGTAGGCCCAAAGAGCATCATCAAGCCTCGTTGACCAATCCATTCTACTAGCATTCACTATTTTCGACAAATTCTGCTTGATCTCCCTATTTGACACCTCAACTTGCCCACTAGTTTGAGGATGGTAAGGAGTGTCCACATTATGGCGAACCCCATATTTCTCCAATAATCCCTTAAACAATTTGTTGCAAAAGTGGGATCCCCCATCACTAATAATAGCCCTTGGGGTGCCAAATTGGGAAAATATATTCTTTTTCAAGAACGCGGTGACACTCGTCCCTTCATTATTTGCGAGTGCGATAGCTTCCACCTATTTAGACACATAATCAACCGCTACTAAAATATACTTCATCCCCATGAGAACTCACAAAAGGGCCCATAAAGTCAATACCCCACACATCAAATAACTCAATCACAAGAATGGGATTTAAAGGAAGTTCTTGCTTTCTTGAAATGCCGCCATCTCTTTGGCATCTGTCACATGCCTTGGCGAACTCATGAGCATCTTGATGAATAGTTGGCCAATATTAGCCACATTGCAAGATCTTGTGAGCGGTCCAGATACCACTATGATGTCCACCTACGGGTGAAGAATAGCATGCCTCCAAAACACTCAACATATCAACTTCTAGCACAGAACGCCGAATAAGCCCATCGGCACAACTCCTATATAAGTATGGTTCATCCCAAAAGAACTTTTTCACATCGTACATGAACTTTTTCCTTTGATGAAAGGACAAGTCCGGTGGGACAATATCGCTAGCCAGATAATTCGCAAAATCTGTGAACCATGGAATCAAGTCTTAAGAGGCAGCCAATACATGCTCATCGGGGAAAGTATCATCAATTTCGGTCTTATCCCCCAACTCTATCATAGCTTCATCTTCTAAACGGGACAAGTGATCAGCGACTTTATTCTCGGTCCCTTTTCTATCTCTCACCTCAAAGTCAAATTCTTGCAATAGTAACACCCAACGAATCAACCTCAGTTTCGCATCCTTCTTTGCCATCAAGTATCTCAAAGCAGAATGATCAGTATGCACTATAACTCTAGTGCCTAGCAAATATGAGTGAAATTTTGCGAAAGCAAAGACTATTGCAAGGATCTCTTGCTCAGTCACTATGTAGTTCTTTTGGGCTTCATTGAGGGCTTTACTAGCATAGTAAATGGGGTGAAGTATTTTGTCCCTTCTTTGTCCCAATACGACACCAATAGCAACCCCACTAGAATCGCACATCACCTCAAATGGAATGCTCCAATCCGGAGAAATAATGATGGGTGCAGACACCAACTTTTCTTTCAACTCACCGAATGCCTTAAGGCAGGATTCATCAAAATAACATGTACACTCTTTCTCAAGCAACTTGCACAACGGATGCGCAATTTTTGAAAAATCCTTGGTGAACCTCCGGTAAAAACCTGCATGCCCAAGAAAGCTTCTCACACCTTTTACAGATATAGGTGGTGGAAGTCTCTCTATTACCTCGACTTTAGCTTGATCAACCTCTATACCCTTCTCTGAAATGCGATGACCAAATACAATACCTTCTTTCACCATGAAGTGGCATTTTTCCCAATTTAGTACTAGATTGCAGTCTTCACACCTTTTAAGAATTTAAGATAAATGACTCAAACACCGCTCAAAGGAGTCACCAACCACAGAAAAATCATCCATAAACACCTCAATAGTGTCCTCCACCAAATCGGAGAATATCGACATCATAAATCTCTGAAATGTGGCGGGAGCATTGCACAATCCAAACGGCATTCTCTTGAATGCGAAGGTCCCATATGGACAAGTGAAGGTGGTTTTCTCTTGATCTTCCGGTGCAATAGAAATCTGATTGTACCCCGAATAACCATCAAGAAAACAATACCACCTTTTTCCGGCAAGTCTATCCAACATCTGATCCATGAAGGGCATAGGAAAATGGTCTTTTTCTCCATGCATTGAATTTCCGGTAGTCCATACACACCCTCCATCCAATCACCGGTCTCATTGGAACAAGTTCATTTTTCTCATTGGGGACCACAGTCATTCCCCCTTTCTTAGGTACACACTGAACAGGGAATACCCAACTACTATCAACGATCGGAAATATTACTCCGGCGTCCAACCACTTAATAATTTCCTTCTTCACTACCTCTTGCATAGGTGGATTTAAGCGTCTCTGGTTCTCAATACTTGGCTTATGATCGGGCATGAGTTGGATTTTATGAGAACAAATACCGGGAGGGATCCTAATAATATCCGCAATAGTCCACCCAATAGCTCTTTTGAACCTTTTTAACACTTTCACCAAACTCTCAACTTATTGTTCATTCAGATCTGATGCAATGATTACCGTCAAAGTGTCACTATTTCCTAAGAATTTATACCTCAGGTGAGGTGGTAGAGCTTTTAGTTCTAATTTTGGAGCCTCTCTATAGATTTTTTTGCGGGTGGAGACTCGCGATTCTTCATAGCTAACTCATATTTCTTCGGTTTAAACCGAACATCACCTCGATCAAGTGCGGCGACCAATGACCCATACTCTTTAATGCAATCGCTATCAAAATTTATGATTACTGCCGCTAGTGCTTCTACACCCAGACGTTCTTCAATTTGTACCTCATATGACTTTTCAACTTTGTAGGATATGGCAGATACCGATTGGAGCTCACCACTCTGCCTCATGTACCTACAAATGTTGAAGGTCACTTCTTCATTGTTCAACCAAAATTTCATCTGCCCTTTTTCCATATCAATCAAGACTCTACCCGTAGCAATAAATGGCCTCCCAAGAATAATAGGCACCTTAAAATCGACCTCACAATCAAGAATAACAAAATCAGCCAGAAATATGACCGACTCCACTTTTACTAGCACATTGTGGAGTATCCCAATAGGCCTTTTTACTGTTCGATCGGCCATCAGTAGCCGCATCACAGTGGGCTTTGGATCACCCAAACCCAACTTCTTCTAAATCGAGAGGGGCATGAGATTTATGCTTGCCCGATGATCACATAATGCTTTCGCAAAATATAATAATCCGATTGTACAAGGAATAGTGAAAGTACCCGGATCTTCTTTCTTTTGCACTAGAGATCTTGTAGCAATAGCACTACAGTGCTGCATTCTATCATCATCCTCAAAAGTGACCGATCTTTTCTTCGTAACCAGATATTTCATGAACTTGGCATAACCGGGCATTTGTTCCAGAGCTTCTACCAAAGGGACATTGATGGAAAGTTGTTTCAACATCGTTATAAAATGCCAGTATTTACAATCCTCGGTCTTTTTCACTAATATTTTTGGGAAGGGGGGGGGGGTCTAGGCATGGGAGTCACCTTTTTGGGCATTTCAACATCTTTTCCCGTTTTATCTTCTAACTCACCACTAACCTCCACCACCTTATCATCATCTCTTATCACCTTTTCTACATCAGACGGCATAGGTGGGTCAATAGTCTGCTTACCACCCCGAGTAGTGATTGTCATACAGTGTCCAT
Organism: Solanum sitiens; assembly: GCA_016801875.1. Lineage (NCBI taxonomy): Eukaryota > Viridiplantae > Streptophyta > Magnoliopsida > Solanales > Solanaceae > Solanum > Solanum sitiens. The sequence continues at coordinate 563,512 of JABWTJ010000258.1, forward strand.
TATTTTTTGGATTTTGGACAGTGTTGCTAGGGAGAGTGACCAATTGCCTTGTGTTCACAGGCAGATAATTCGGCCATTTATAACTCAAGCTGCTTCATAGAGATTGCATGTGTATCAACTTTCTGCCCAATACCCGCTAAGTCACTCCTTAACTCTTTAGTGTACTCATCACTAGCATCGAACCTCCTGATCATTTTGTGCAACATATCCTCAACTCGAGCCATACTACCTCCACCATCCATAGGAGCAACTTCACGATTTGGAGGAGGAACATAGGGACCACCTCTATATTTCTGTAACCAAAGTTACCCCGGTTGAAGTTGTTATTGCGGTTGTAATTCCCATCTCAGACATAATGACCCTCACGGTTATAATTACCATAGTTCAGACCTTCGTTTCCTTGACCTTGGCGCCAATTCTCCTGATTGGAGCCTTGGGCGTTCGGTCGGAAACCCCCCGTCTGCTCAGCTACCGCATAGGAGTCCTCCTCATAGTAATACTCATCATTCGGCGGTGATGGTTTAGACAAGTAGTTCACAGCATTTACCTTTTCTGCACCCAAGTGACATGTTTTAACACCAACCCAAGCTCAGTTCTCATCTGAGCAATCTCTTCACAAATCTCGTATGTGGATGGGTTGTGTGCGGATTGCACTGCGAAGGTGTTTCTCCCAGTATCTGACTTCCTAGTACTCCATGCCTTATTATTTCGAGAGATTTCCTCCAAATTTTCAGCAATCTCAGCATAAGGACACTCCCCATAAGAACCACCCGCTATAGTATCCAATACCACTTTATTATTATCATCCTGTCCCCGATTGAAGTATTCTTTCAGTGACTCATCATCGATGCGGTTATTGGGGACACTTCTCAAGAATGAAGTGAACCTATCCCAAGAATTGCTAACTAACTCTCCCGGTAGTGCCACAAAGTTGTTCACTCTGTCTTTGTGGTTTAGTTTCTTAGAGACCGGGTAGTAACGTGCTAAGAAAGCATCCGTCAGTTGATTACAAGTGAAGATTGAGTTATAAGGGAGCTCAGTAAACCAGATAGCATCCTCTCCCGTCAGTGAAAGAGGAAATACTCTTAGCCCTATTATATCCATATTCAAGTCGAGCCTCCTTACACAACTTTTGCACACTGCCCTTACTTTAGCGATATAGGCATGTGGATCCTCAGAAGGTAGCCCTGAAAACAAACCTCTGGCAGTGAGCATTTGCATCAGACTACTGGTTACCACAATAGTGTGGCCGTGTGGTAGAGGGGGCAAGACAAGTGGCCCATCAGAGTCTGCGATGTTATCATAACCCCTATAGTACTCTTGAGGGCGTGGAGCGGGGTGTTGTCCCCTTTGTTCATCTTCCCCACGATTTTCAGGTAATTACCGACCATGAGCATCAATCGGAGCTAGAATATTCTGGTTAGCATCATCATCATTAATACCCAAGTTTCGATTAATCCTGCGTAGTGTACGCTCCAATTCGTGGTCGTATGGAAACAAGGGTTCTCTTCCACTCCGCGTAACTGGCATACACGGAAGTTAGACCTGTAAGAGACAAAAACAACAGGAAAAAGTAAAATTAGGAAAATATTGACTAAACTTTAGTAATAAGTTTTAAGTTAATCTAAAAGCCACTTACCCTGGCAGCGGCGCAAAAATTTGATACGCTCAAACTTACTTCTCTTAAAAGAAGTAAAGCGGTCGTATCAAGTAAAGAACCCAACTAGTGAGGTTGGGGTCGATCCCACGAGGAAAATGGTTCAGACTTAACTTTATTTTATTATAACTTCTATTTAGTCAATTATTTTCAGAAAACAAATAACTAAAGTTTTTTTTTTATTAACAACTATAATTAATTGATTCTCTATAAGTAAATGACAAGTTCAAAGATTGGATTTTTATCAAGTAATTAAAGTAACTAGGGCTTAAGTGTTCCCCATAGGTTCATAACTCAGTAATTCTAACTATAACAATTCTTTCCTAATATCTTGCATGCAAAGTGATAAGTTAGGTATCTCTAAATCCTTGGTCCGGCATCTAGAGAATTTCACTACGCACCTTGGACCGGCTACGTGTGTTTCTTTACTAAACCTTATATTTACCTCATATTAAGCATCATAATCGATATTTGACTAAGTTGTTACTTCGTACCAACCGACACTAGCCTATTAGATAGTATACACTAAATCTACGTTGATAATTCTTTTCCTATTATCTACCTCCTTGGTCCGGCAAGTAACATTAAGGCGAGTTCTAACGTTTGCCATCCGTTAAAAAGACTTCTAAACGAAATAATTATCAATACATGCAAGATACTATTCTGGAATTGTTATTTTAGCTAGATTTTACATTGTTATTTACCCATGGTTCCCATAACCCTAGTTATGGAGTTTAGTTACTCATGCTAATAATCACACAATTCATATTGATAATACAAGAATTCATGACCTTACTTTAATGAGAATGAAGAAAATCCAGAAATTCACTCGAATAATTCACAAAAACACTAACAATCGATTCCGGAAAAGTATGATCAAATACCAAAATCAAGAGTTCAATATTTAAACAAGAGAACTAAAAAATCTCCAAAAGTCTAACCCCAAAAACGAGGTTTTTTAAACTATTTATAATAAACCAAAACTAATAAAAGAGGGAATCTAATTAAGAAAAATCTGCCCAAAATGCATATGAGTCGACGACCCTTGTGACGGACCGTTGTGGCCTCCGTCGTTCCTTACTTAACACAAATCTCTGCTGCTTTCTTTATCAAATCTATGTTACCCTCGATGGACAGGTATGACAGACCGTTGCAAGCACGACGGTCCGTCGAGGGGTTCCGTTCCACAACACTTACAAACTTCTTGAAATTGGGTACTTGGACTACTCTCTGACAACCACGACGAATGTGCAGGACGGACCGTTGTGGCTATGACGATCCATCATGAGCTTCCGTAGTCCCACACTTGGTATGACTTCCCCAACTTCCTTCAGCAGCTATTTGTTTCTCACTACGGTGCCACCTACGGACCGTCACAGTCACAACGGACCTTCGTGGGCTCCGTAGGTAGTCACTTCTGCAATTTCAGCTCAAAGACTCCGCGTTCTCCTTTGGACAGATTTCCTGCAAATAAAGAGAAACCTACATCAAAAATCAATACAAAAAGGCTTTAGACACAAACTAAACTTAAGCAAAAAGCATTAAAAGTACCGTGAAACCATGGTACATCAGACCTCTGACTTGGAAATGTTCAATAAGGATTTTCTTGATATATTCTTTCCTAGGGAGAAGAGGGAATCTAATTTGTGGAGTTCATTAACCTTCGTCAAGGAAGTATGACTGTGCTTGAATAGTCTATTAAATTCACTCAATTGTCAAAATATGCTCCTTCTTTGGTTTCCGAGCCTAGAGATGAAATGAACCGCTTTGTGAAGGAGTGTCAGATGACTTGCAAAGGAGTTTAATTCGGCTATGCTACATGAAAATATGAACATTTCTTTTCTCATGGTTCATGCTTAATAAGTGGAAGAGGCAAGGGCTAAGAGAAGGAGTAGAGATGCCAAGAGGGCAAGATCTTTTCGTGGTGCTTCTTCCAAGGGTAGGCTTGAGATTCAAGACAAGCCTAGGTTTAAGAAGAGGGTTTTTAATCAAGTTCCTTACAAGTTCCCTAAGGCAAGGGATGATAGGGTGTCTAACCCTAAGCCTAAAAAGGGAAGGGACACTAGTTCACCAACCAACAATCCAACTTATGGAAAGTGTGGCAAGAAGCACTCTGGTGATTGTCTTAAGGGAATGGATAATTGTTTTTGTTCTGGTAAAAGTGGACACAAGGTTCTATATTTCCCTAATGAGAGAGGGCAAGACAATGAGAGTGTACAAACAAGGGGTTCTAATAATGCTTTGAAGAAGAATCACTTTTATGCTCTCCGCTCTAGAGGTGACCAAGAGATTTCTCCCGACGTGGTGACCGGTGTGGTGAAAGTCTTTACCATTGATGTATATTGTTTACTTGACCCGGGGGCTACGTTATCTTTTGTTACTCCCATGATAGCTAAGAAATTTGATATCTCACCCGAGATTTTAAATGAACTTTTTATGGTGTCTACCCCGGTGGGTTAGTCGGTTGTTATAAAAAGGGTTTATAGAAATTGTCCTATAATGTTTGCCATAGAGTTACTTATGTTGAACTAGTAGAACTTGATATATATAATCTTGATGTCATATTGGGTATGGATTGGTTGCATGCTTGCTTTGCCTCTATAGAATGTAGAACAAGGATGGTGAAGTTTAGCTTTCCAAATGAGCCCGTTTTAGAGTGTAAGGGGGGAAATTCTATTCCTGTATGTCGTATCATCTATTGTTTGAAAGCTTGTAAAATGATCTCTAAAGGGTGTTTATACCATATAGTAAGAGTCCAAGATTTAGACTCCAAAATTCCTCCCATAGAGTAGGTCCCCATGTGAGGGGATTTTCGGAGGTCTTTCCTAATGATCTTCCTGGTGTTCCTCCCTGGAAATTGATTTTTGTATTGACTTGTTACCGGATACAAATCCGATTTCAATTACTCCTTATCGGATGGCTCCGGCCGAAAATAAAGAGTTGAAGGCTCAACTCAAAGATTTACTAGACAAAGGCTTTATTAGACCTAGTATTTCTCCATGGGGTGCTCCTGTATTGTTTGTGAAGAAGAATGATGGGTCCCTTAAAATATGCATTGATAACCACCAACTTAATAAAGTAACTATTAAGAACAAGTATCCTCTCCCTCGGATTGACGACTTGTTTGATCAACTGCAAGGGGCAAGCTACTTTTGTAAGATTGACTTAAGATTGGGGTATCACCAACTTAGGGTGAAAGGTGAGGATATACCAAAAATGGCATTTCGGACTAGATATTGTCACTATGAATTCTTAGTAATGTTTTTTCTTCTCCCTAATGCCCCTCAGCATTTATGGATCTCATGAATAGGGTGTTTCGAAGTTACCTAGATTCACTTGTCATTGTCTTCATTGACGATATCTTGATATATTCATAAAATGAGGGTGATCACATGGACCATTTGAGGGAGGTATTTGCCTTGAAAATATGGAGGCATTACTTGTATGGTGTCCATGTTGATGTGTATACCGACCACAAGAGTCTTCAATATGCATTTACTCAAAAGGAGTTAAATCTCCGACAAAGAAGGTGGTTGGAATTGTTGAAAGATTATGACATGAGTGTCCTTTTTCACCCCGGCAAGGCCAATGTGGTTGCGGATACTCTAAGTCTTATGACCATGGGTAGTGTCTCTCATATAGAGGAAGCCAAGAAAGACCTAGTGAAAGATGTTCATAGATTGGCTAGGTTGGGTGTGAGGTTGGAAGATTCTCCGAATGGTGGTTTTATGGTCCATCATAACTCCAAGTCATCCTTGGTGGTTGAGGTTAAGTCTGAACAACACCTTGATCAACCATTAATAGAGTTGAAGAAATCGGTTATTGGCAAGCTTAACGAGTCATTCTCCTTAGGGGGGGGGGGATGGTCTCTTGAGGTATCAAGGAAAGGTTGTGTATTCCCAATGTAGATTATTTGAGGAACCAGATCCTTGAGGAAGCCCATGGGTCCCATTACTCCATTCATTCGGGTTCGACAAAAATGTACCATGACCTTAGGGAAGTATTTTGGTGGGAAGGTTTGAAAAAGGACATAGCGGAATTTGTTGCTAAGTGTCCAAATTGCCAACAAGTGAAAGCCCGAAAACCAAAAGTTGGGTGGTTTACTACAAGAAATCCAAGTTCCTACTTGGAAGTGGGAAGACATCAATATGGATTTTGTAGTAGGTTTGCCTCTAACACAAAAGCAATATGACTGTATATGGGTTGTGGTGGATAGGTTGACCGAATTCGCTCATTTCATTCCCGTCAAGTCTACGTATTCGGCAGAGGATTATGCAAGTATCTTTATAGATGAGATTGTGTGTCGCCATGGTATTCTGTTATCCATCATATCAGATCGGGGTACAAAATTCACATTTAGGTTTTGGAGGTCATTCCAAGAAGGGTTGGGTACCAAGGTGAAATTAAGCACCACTTTTCAACCCCAAACGGATGGTCAAACAAAGTGTACTATTCAAACCATTGATGATATGCTTAAAGCTTGTATTATTGATTTTAAGGGAAATTTGGATAAGCAGTTGCCTTTGGTGGAGTTTGCTTTCAAAAATAGCTACCATTCATCTATATCTATGGCTCCTTACAAAACCTTGTATGGTAGGAGATGTATATCTTTAATTGGATGGTTTGAAGTGGGTGACCCTTTACTTCTTGGTCCCGATTTGATTTATAAGACTATGGAGAAAGTTCATATAATAAGGAATCACTTGCAAACGGCCTATAGTCGTAAAGGTATTATGCCGATCATAGGAGAAGGGACTTAGAGTTTCAAGAAGGTGATAAAGTGTACTTGAAAATTTTGCCTATGAAAGGGGTGGTTAGATTTGGCAAGAAAGGGAAGTTGAGTCCTCCTTATGTGGGTCCCTATGAAATATTGCAAAGGGTTGGTAAGGTTGCCTAGGAGCTAAGGTTGCCTATTGAATTGGCTTCGGTTTATCCGGTTTTCCATGTTTCCATGCTTAAGAAGTGTATCGGTGATCCCGAGTCTATTCTTCTTATTGAGGGTCTTGTCTTAAAGGATACCCTCCCTAATGAGGAAGTTCCGGTTCAAATCCTTGACAGGCAAGTAAATAAATTGAGGAACAAAGAGGTGGCTTCCGTAAAGGTGTTAAGGAAGAATCACATAGTTGAGGGTGCAACATGGTAAGTCGAGGACGCTATGAAGTCCCGTTACCCTCATTTAGTTGATAACTAAGGTTAGTTGTTCCTATTAATAATGAAAATAAAAACTAAAAATTGAAGTTTCTTGATTTTTGGTGAAGTTTTGAAAATATGTGCATTTTTATGTTGTTACAGTGACTTACAGTGAAGTATGCCTATAAAACTGTAATTCTTCTTGTGTTGAGTTATGTTGTGCATTTTTATATGGTGATTCTTTTTGAAATGATATGTATCAAGTTGGTAAGACGAACTTTGGCATAATTGACTCATGTAAGGTAATGTTGAGCCTCATGTGTGGTAATTGATGTTTTTAAATTGCCTTATATAAATGATATGATTGATGTTGTATCTATTTTTGTCATGTATTGTTGTTGGTTGGGCTGCTAGTCTTGAGTCTATTCCTTCCTTCAAAATATTTTAGTGTCATTCAGGGATAAATATTCCTGGGGGGATAATGTAACACTTCGAAATTCCAAGACGTGTTCTAGAGCCTAACATAAGTGTCAAAAGGTTTAGACACTGTTTTAAGGTCTATTTTATGAATATAAGTCATTTAGGAAGTCTAGAAACAAAAATGTTCAAGAAGGTCCACGACGTCCGAAAACTAGTTCAAGGAGGTACTAGCGTGCCTTAGCCTATTTGACTAGCTTTTAGGAGTCGGAAAATGATGCAAATTGGTGAAAAAGAGTCTAACATGTATTAGAGTTAATTCATATTCAAAAACTCCGGTTACGACTCCCCAAGGACCAATCAAGGTCCCTTGAGGAGGACCCTTGCTTTTAGGGTCAAAGGACTGCCCAAGGTAGTGTGAGCACGACTTGTGGTCGACGATCCATGTGTCAATCATCGGGGGTGACGACTGCATCATCGATGAAAACTTAGTCATTTTCTCCAAAAACTTGTTTTGGACCAGTCTCTGACCAAAACGACGAACCAACAGGATGGAGGGTCTTGTGGCGGTCGTCTCACATATGGACCGTCGATCGAGGTCTCGTCTGTAAAGGGTCTGTTTTGCTGCACATTTTAACTTAAGTTAATTAATTAGTTGGATTAGTTTGGAAGTTAATTAGGGGTTATGGAAGGTCTAATCAACTTTGTTAACCACCTATATAAAGCCCTAAGCTAATTAGAGTAACCTAAACTCTCATAAGTCACACATTCGTAACTCTCTTCCTTCTCTCTTCTTTATCTCTCTAGTAAAGAACTTCATTCAAGACAAAGCTAGGGGTGGATTCAAGGGCTTGAAAAGGGTCAATTTTCTCCATCAGTCTTCATCAATTAGTAAGGTATGAGATCTCTTTCACCTTTGAGACCTCTTTCCTCAAAGGGTTCCATCAAATTGATTTCAAAAATTGAGTTTTCAAGTGGGTTTTCATCCGAACCGAAATTGATGTTGTGAACTGATTTGTTTATGATTTCTTGTGGATACTATGAATAGATTAACATGTAATTTAACTCAATTATGTTATATATTGATGGATTTGCTTAGTTTGTAGAAGATGACCCATTCCCCTTAACCCTAGGTTTTGATCTTGATATGAATTGTTTAATGTTGGTTCACTTGACTCAGTTATTGGCTGAATTATTACTAGATGATGTTATTGTATCAATCATAAGTAAAGTAGGGTTAATTATAGTCCTATCATGCTAGTTCTAGAGAAGAATATCTGGAGTATGAAGTATGTTGTGAGTTTGACTTAAGTATCTTGTCTTAAAGATATGAACTAGTGATGAATTGTGATGTAGTCATTCAATTAGCCTTGTTATTATGTTGGTTATTGTTTTATGATGAAACTACACCCTAATTGGGTTTAGTTAAGGGTTGATGGTAAGACGTTGATGATGAATTAGGAAAGAGACTTGGTAAGTCTTGTGATCCCTATACTTTACTTCAAATATGGTTAATTGTGATTAAGTCATGATGTTGTATTGGAGTGTGCCTTGTATTATGATTGATAGGTATGGTATGATGTTGAATTGAAATATCATGACTATGGTTTATGAGGTGTTGGCTAAGATGTAAATGTTATAAGGATGGTGATGATTTACCAATGTGCCTTATTATGAAGTGATATGTAAATGTGATAACCTCACTTATATGAATTGTAATGAAAGAATTATACTCATGCAATTTTTATTGAGATATGATGATGATGATGATTATACAAGGGATAGACCCTATGACCTACATTAAGCTATGATGATTAATAAAGACTTTAAAGACATTTCAAAAGGGACTCTAGCCTGGCACCGAGTGAACTAGAGTGAAGAGTGTCCCTTCCCACATAGGGAAGGTAGGATCACTAATGTACTCTTGAGATTGGATACTATAATGCATGTAGCATAAAGAGGGTCCCAACTATATCTACTAGTTCTTGAACTATGTTGCCCCATAGGAATACGAACTAGTGGATCGACGTAGTTGCTATGTTCATGTTTTAGTACTACCTTGGAAAGTAGTCCACCTTACTTCGATGTAGGGTTCCATGACACCGAATTCTACATTAGCTCATGTGGTCTATGTAGGTTAAAGCAAGATGTTCCCAAAATATAAAATGAATTAAAGGAATGAACTCTAACTAAGATAACCTAAGGGGTTTAGCTTAGTCTAGGTAGGAGTATGGGACTCTACCTAAACATTGCACTAGTTAGCGAGCGAAGTATTAGGAGGATGTTCTTTTGTATGTATATGATTATAATGGTGCGTGTTATGTATTTGATGATCTTTCACATTGTTGATACTATATGTTGATTAGTTTCACTTATGAATATGTGTTGGTCTACATTGTTAAAGTATGATGATATGTACTCTCAAATGTCCTGCTATGTGAAGTTGGATATTGATTATAATTCTTATTGGGTTACTTGATTGAGTAACGTTATGGGGCTTTGCTTGGTCATTGCACTTGTTGACTTAGTAGGGGTTCATGGTTAATTGTCTTTCTTTGGTTATGTTATAATGTACTCTTACTCATGCTTGTGACTATTATAATTTGATGATAGAGTTGCTTGACTATGTGTCCGATTATGTGATATGCATGTTGAATCGACTAGACTTAATATTGTTGGTCTTATGGTGTACATGCTTTGGAAATAATGAATGTTTCTAATTGATTGGTATGATCTTATTGAATGTGCATAAAGCTTTTCAAAGTAAGTTTCATACCATTATGAAATGTCCGTTTTTCTTAGCATGAGTTTAACATATGTATACATATGGTCTCATACTTAGTACAAGTGGTGTACTAATCCCATTTCTTCCTTTTCCCCAACATTTAGGTTCTGGATGAAGGCATTTTGGAGACGACTTTGAAGAAGACTTGGAATTCTTAATCATCTAAGTTGGGTAGGTCCTCACTTTTTGAGGCAATGCCATTATCAAGCTATGTAGTTGAAGAAGACTTTCCTTTAATTTGGATACTAGACATTGTATGACCTATATGTTGTCTTATCGTATTGATGTATGGGCTAGGACCAATTAGATATACTCTTATTAGATGGTTATGAGATGAGACGACTATTTGAGACTATCTTATATTTTTTATATATCTACATGAAATAAAAGTAGAAGACTAAGTAATCTTCCAATACGAAGGGTCTATGTATACTCAATATATATATAATATGTGTATGTAGAGGTCTATGTAAACCTCAATGTAGAAGTAATGAAAAGTTTTAAATTTTTCGCATTTTTGACGTATGAATATAATGATGTAAGCTAAGAGGATAGTCTTAGTCCTCAAAGAGGATGACGACACCGGTTACGTCTAGGGGGTTCTCCCCGGATGTGAAAAGACGATGCTGGAAGGCAATGTTTCACTTCAATAGACTTTGTGCTCTATCTCCACACAATACTGGCAGCCCACATATGACGTCGACTGAGTGTTATGTGCTGGATAAAGGCGATGGGGGCAGGCAATGCTCGATGTCTCCTAACCGTTGTTTGTAGGACAAGAGTGATGATTGAAATCTATGCCCAACGACAATTGAGTGATTTCCACAAGCCATGGTCAATTTACGCAGTCAAAGGGAGACGCCGATTGAGCAATATGAAGGCTACAAATGATGTTAGAAGCCCATGCCCGACGTCATCTGTCCGTTTTATGCAGGACAAGGGAGATGAAGGAAGGAAAAGTGTGACGACCGTTGGGTGATGTGCATAGGCCATGGGTCATGTGGATGGTCCACGCCCGATGTCGCCCGAGCAATGGGTACATGCTTGAACCAATGCAAAAATCCACGACTAGTGTCGCCTAGCCGATCCCTCTTTTCCTTGACCGATGTAGCTTTGTTGATGTGCATAGGCCACAACCAATTTTGCCTATACAATGAACTTATACCATGGCTTATGTGATCCAGCTGATGTGCAAAAGATACATCAGATGCTTGTAGGCCTTGACTGATGTTGCATGTCATTGGCGGACGTCGCTTGTAAGATGCACACATGCCATGTCCATACATGCAGGCCTTGGATGATGTCGAATACCTTTGTCCAATGTTGCTTGCAAGATACACAGAATCCTCATCCATGAGTGTCGCCCTTGGCTGAAGCCGCATGCCATTGGCTAATGTCATTTGCCAGATGTGCACATGCCACGATAAATGCATGCAGTCCTTGGTTGAAGTTGCCTGTCGTTGGTCAATATCTACAGACCGATGTGTGTAGGCTACAGACGATGTTGACAGGTCATATCCGATGTCAGTAGACCAAATATTGCAAGGTAGGAACGATGGTGGCAAGTCATGTTGGATGCCAGTAGACTGATGTGTGCATGCTACGGATGATGCTGTCAGGCCGTCCAACGTTGGCAGACCGATATGTGTAGGATGAAGATGATGTTTGTAACCCATGTCCAATGTTGGTTGACCTTTGTGTAGGCCAAAGTCGATGCGGGCGAAATGCGAAAAACGGTGGCTGACCATGTTGTGCACGTCAAAGGCGATGCGGGCACGCCACGCCTGACGTCGGCTGACCCTTGCGTGCAAGACAAAGTCAATGTGGGTAGGCAAATCTCGACGTAGGCGGACCTTGTGTGCAGGAAAAAGGCAATGCAGGCAGGGCACGTCGAACGTCGGCTTTCCATTGTGTGCATGCCAAAGGCGATGCGGGAAGGCCACGTCAAATATTGGTTGTCTGTTGTGCAGGCCAAAGGAAATAGGGGCAGGAAACGCCCGACGTCGTTTGATAATTGTGTAGGCCAAACTCGATGGAGGAAGGCAACACCTTATGTCTCCTAACCATTGTTTGCATGCCAAGGAAGACGCGAGAAGTCCACGCCCCACAACAGCTAAGCGATGTGCACAACCCCTAGCCCTCACGAGCATTTCATACACGACTTTGTTTGATCAACGTGCAAGTTACAACAGATGCGGGTGGCACACGTGCAACGTCACCTGACTTTTGTGTGTAGGACTAGGGCGATAAGGGAAGGACATGTACGATAACCAATGAGTTATGTGTATAGGACACAACGGATACGGCTGGTCCATGCCTGACGTTCTCTGAGCGATGTGCACAAGCCAAGGCTACGACATTCTACCACCAATGTTGCCTGGACAATGACTCTTGTCATTGGTCGATGTCGCATGCGCGAAGCAGATAGGCCTTGGCTGATGCTGCCAGTTGTGAGCCGACGCTGATATCGCCCTACCTACATTTCACAACTTGTGTTGCCTGCTGTTGGCCAATATCGCTTGCCCGAAGCGCACCGGCCTTGGATGATGCTTCCTGACGTAGGCTGATGCAAAGGTCACCCAGCAGATGCACACACGTCATGCCCAATGCGTGCAGGCATTGGTTGATACTGCATCCCATTGACCAACGTTGCTTGCGAGATGCGCACATGTCATGTTAGATGAGTTTAGGCCTTGGCTGATGTTGTATGCCATTGGACGACGTGGCTTGTCCGAAAAACAAAAGACTTGGCTAATGGTGCCTCATTTTTTCGATGTTGATGTTGCCAAACCAATGCACACACGCCACACGCCACATGTTATGTTTGCATGCCTTGGATGATGTTGTATGCCGTTATTTGACGAAGCTTGCCAGATGTGCACAAATCACGTCAGATGCGTGAATACCATAGCTAATGTTGCTTGTTATTGGCCGACCTCTCCTATCCTATGCATGTAGGCCACGACTAATGTTGCGTAGAGTATGCACACACAACATAGCTAAAGCGCACACACCATGCCTAATGCGTCCAAGCCTTGGATGATACTGCATGTCATTGGTCGATGTCGCCTGGCCGATGTGCGTAGTCCATGACTTATTTGGCCGAGTTGTTGCACACAAACCATGAATAATGCATGCATGCCTTCATTATTGTTGCTTGTCGTTGGGGGATATCTCTTGGTTGATGCGCGCAAGCTACAACTGTTGACGCCTAGCCGATTCTCTTAGACCACGGCTATATTCGTCCAGCTGACGCGCATACGACATGGCTGATGTATGCACCCCTTGGCTTATATTGCATTCTGTTAGACGACGTCTCTTCCCAGATGCACACATGCCATGTTTGTGCGTGCAGGCCTTGGCTGATGTTTCATTCCATTGGCTGACGTCGCTTGCTAGATGAGAACATTTCACATTTGATGCATGCACGATGATTCGCTTGTCGTTAAAATCATCTATACTCCGTTGTATGCAGGTTACGGACAATGCTAGCAGCTCACATTATATGTCGGCACAACGATCTGTACATGCTACAGACAATGTTGCAGGCCACGTTCGACGTTGGAAGAGCGATGTGTGAAGTCTATGGAAGATGGTGTCATGCCACGTTCGACGTCGCTAGAATGATGTCTGCAGGCTTCAGAAGAAGTTGGCCGCCCATGTGCAACGTTCACTGACCATTTTGTGCAGCCCAAAGGCGATTCGAGTAGACTACATCTAACGTGAGCTGACCATTCTGGGAAGACCAAAGGCGATTTCGGCATGGACTGCCTGATGTCGGCATACCGTTGTGTGCAGACCGAGGGCGATTAAAGTATTCCACGCCCTACAATGACTAATCGATTTGCACAAACCACGACCGATTTAGCAAGTCCACGAACAACGTTGATTAAGTGATGGTGCCTAGGCCAAGACTGATGCGCGCAGGCCTTTGTTGATGATGCATGCCTTCGGCAAACGTAGCTTGCCAGATGTGTAAATGCCACATTCGTTCATGCAGGCCTTGGCTGATGCCACATGATATTGGCCGACATCCCTTAACAGATACGCACATTCCACGTTCATGTTGCAGGCCTTGTTAAAGCGGCATGCCATTGGCTGACGTCGTTTATCAGATGCGCACATGCCACACAAGATGTGTGAAGGCCTTGGCTGATGTTGTATGCAGGGGAAGAGAGATTCGGGCATTCCACACCCGACAATGACTTAGCGATGTGAACAAACCACGACCGATGCAGGCAGTCCACTGCCAACGTCGACTAAGCGATGTGCATAGGCCACGACCAATACGTGCTGTCCACGAGCAATGTCGCCTTACTGTTGTCGCTTTTTTTTTGGCCGACGTCATTTTCCCAAATCACACAGGTCTTTATTGATGGTGCATGACGTTGTCCAATGAATAAAAGTCGGAACAATATGAAAATGCTCGAAAATACTTCTTAAGATGTGAAACTTATGATGGAGTACATATTTGTACAAATAAAACATGTTTTAATATTGTACGAACCGTTAAGAAACTGAAATTGGTACGAATGAATGACGTGAGGCAGATACGTTGAGAATAAATGATGTAAAATATATGAATATGTTGTTATCCATGAAGGGCGTTTCACACCCTTTTGATTTTTGTACGGAATGGACATTCGCACATTTTCAACTATACCTCGATCAATGTTATTGCATGCGACGTTGCTCCTCTACCAAGTGCAAGCAATAAAACGATGCGGGTAGGCACTTCCAATGTTGGCAGTCTGATTTGTGCTAGCCATAGGCGATGTTGGCAGGACACGTTTGACGTCGGCACTAGCGATGGACGATGTTGCATTCCATTGGACGACACTAGCTTAGCGATGTGCACAAGAACAGCTGATGCAGGAAGTCCACGACAAAATTTGGCTGAGCACTGTGTAGGCTACAGCTGATGCAGGCAGCCCACGTTCGACGTCAGCTAGACGTTGAGTGCAGGCCAAGCTCGATAAATACTTTGTGATGTGCACAATCTACGACTGATGAGATAAGTCCACGCCAGACGTCGATTGAGTGATGTGCATAGGGCGCGACCAATGCGATAATCCACGACCGATGCGATAGTTTAAGGCCAATATCGTCTGGACGATGTAGCTTGCCATTGGGCGATGACGCTTGACCAAAGCACACAGTCCTTGGGTGAAGGTATCTGTTGTTGGCATATACCGATGTCGTCTTGCTAATGTGCACACACCACGGCTAAGGCATGCATTTTTATGATGTTGCTTCTTACCGTTGGCCAACGTCACTTGCCCAAAGCGCACATGCTTTGGCTGACGCTGCCTGATGTTGGCTAATGCAAATATAGCACAGTCGATGCACACACGACACGACCGATGCATGCTGGTCATTGTTGATGTGTATTCCATTTGCCAACGTTGCTTTCAACATGAGCACTAGTCATGTCAGATGACTTGACTGATGCTTCCTGCCGTTTACCGACATCGTTTTCCCAAAGACAAAAAGTCCTAGCTGATGGTGCCTTCCGCTGGCAGAAATCGATATCGCTCAACTGATGCACACACGCCAAATATGTGTCCATGCCATTGCTGATGTTGCATGACATTGTACGATGTCGCTTTCTAAATGCTCACAAAACACATCTGATGCGTAAAGACCTTGGTTTATGGTGTCTGTCGTTTGCTGATGTCACATGGATAATGCACGTAGTCCAAGACCGATGTCGCCAAGTTGTTGCGAACACGCTACGACTAATGTGTGCATGCCTTTGCTGAAGCAACCTATCATTTGTCGATGTTGCTTGGTTAATGCGCCGGCCACGACCGATGTCGTCGAGTCGATGCACACACGCCACAGCTTATGCGTGCAGGTGTTGTATGTTGCTTCCTATCATTTGGCCGATGCGAGCAGGCCAAAAGTGATGTCTCATGTCCGATGCGTTCAAACCACTGCATAAGTTGCCTAGCCGATGTGCACACAACATTGTTTATACGTGCAAGCCTTATTTGATGCTGCATTTCATTGACCGTCATTGTTTGCAATGCGCCTTCCACTTCTCGACGTCACTTGCTAGATATACACATTTCACGTGTGTGCATGCAACCCTTGCTGAAGTCGTATGTCGTTGGCCGACGTTGCTTGTAAGATGTTCACATGCCACGTCAGACATCGGCTGACCCTTGTGTGCAAGCAAAAGTCTATTCTGCTAGACCACGAGCGATATCGGTTGACCATTGTATGCAGGCCAAAAGCCATGTGGAAAGGCCACGCCCGGCGTCAAAAGCGATGCAGAGAGGCAACACACGTTAGATTACTGTTGTGTGCAAACAAAGGGCGATGCGGGCAATTCACGCATGACAATGACTGAGAAATGTGTAAAAGCTACGGCCGATGCAGGCATTCCACAGCCAACGTTAGTTGAGTGTTGTGCAAAATCCACGACCAATGTTTTCTTGCCGATGCCACTTTCCGTTGGCTGGCGTCGCTTGCCTGAAGTGCACATGTCTTGGTTGATGCTGACTGTCGTTGCCGAATGCTGATATCATCCAGCCTATGTGCAAGGTCTTGGCTAATGGTTCCTTTCGTTGGCCAATATCGCTTCCCTGATGCTCATTAGCTATGAACGATGCTTTCTACCATTGGTCGACGCTAATGTCGCTTGCCAGATGCATCCGTGCCATGTCTGATGTGTGCATGCTAACTTGGTTGATGTCGCGTGTAGTTTGCCAACGTCGTTTACCCGATACCATGATGCCACGTCAAATGTGTGTTCAGATGGAGCTCTTGATTCCGTAAAACGAATTTTACTTAGAAGAGTACACATCATTTTTTTCAGATATACATAATGAACATCTAATACCCAAAAATGCACGTTCTAAGGTACAAACAAGCACTATATTTCACAATTAAATTTTTTATATATAAAACATAGTTATTTTTTTGTAATTTTTTGGGTTATCCCAAAAATTAGAATTCATTAATAAAACATATGAAAACTATAAAAATAATGCAAAGAATTCACAAATACATATAGTAACCTTAAATTCAACAATTTCAAAAAGTTTTTAAATTTTTAATTTTGTTTAATAAATCCCGCGAATGATCAATTGATCAATAAAAAATAAGCTAAATATGACAATATATAAAATTAGCACCAAAATTTCACAAATAAATATAGTAATCTTAAATTCAATAATTACACTAATTTTTTTTTATTTTTTGTTTGGTGAATCCTGAAAATAAGAAAAATTTAAGTAAATATAAAATTAACACCAAAAATTCACAAATAAATATAGGAACCTTAAATTCAATAATTTCACTAATTTTTTAATTTTTATTTCGTTTGTAAAATCTTGAAAAATTGGTAATTCATGAATAAAAATATGAAAAAATATATAAAATTAACGCTAAAAATTCACAAACAAAATTGTAACCTTAAATTCATCAATTTCAACAATTTTTTTAAATTATTATTTTTTCGATTAATCTTGGAAAATGGATAATTCATTAAAAAAAATAGGAAATATATGAAAATGAAATATAAAATTAATGCCAAAAATTCACAAATAAATATAGTTATCATAAACTTAACAATTTCTAAATTTTAATTTTTGATCGATAAATTCCGAAAATGGGTGATTAATTAATCAAAAATAGGAAATATGAAAAAAATTATAAAGCTAAAGTCAAAAATTCACAAATAAATATAGTAACCTTAAATTCAACAATTTCATAAATTTTAATTTTTAAAATGTGATGTAAAAAATAATAAATTGTAAAAATAAATTTTAAAAAATGAATAAAAGTCAGAAAAATATAAAAATGCTTGAAAATACTTCTTAAGATGTGAAACTTATGATGGAGTACATATTTGTACAAATAAAAGATTTTTTATCAAGTGCAAGCCACAAATGATGCGGGTAGGCACTTCTGATGTTGGCAGTCTGATGTGTGCTTGCCATGGGCGATGTTGCCAGGACACGTTTCACGTCGACACTAGCGAATGACGATGTTGCCTTCCATTGGCCGACACTAACTTAGTGATGTGCATAAGCACAGCCGATGCAGGCATTCCACGACAGAAGTCGGCAGAGTACTGTGCAAGCTACAGCCGATGCGGGCAGTCCACCACTGATGTCGCCTTCCTGTTGTGTGCAGGCCAAGGGTGATGAGTGAAGGCCAAGCTCGATGAAAACTTTGTGATGTACACAGAACACGGCTGATGCGACAAGTCCATGCCTGATGTCGGCTGAGCGACGTGCATATGCCACGACCGATGTGGCAGTCCACGACCGATGCAACAATCCACGACCAATATCATCTGGCCGATGTCACTTGTAGTTGGGCATTGACGCTTCCCCGAAGCACACACTCCTTGGCTTAAGGTGTTTGTCGTTTGCATATATCGATTTCTCCTTGCTAATGTGCACACACCACGGCTAACGTGCAATCCTGGGATGTTGCTTCTTACCGTTGGCCAACATCACTTGCCCAAAGCGCACATGCGTTGGCTGATGCTGCCTGACATTGGCCAATGCAAATATAGCCAAGACGATGCACACACACCATTAATGATACGTGCAGTCCTTTGTTGATTTGCATTCCATTGGCCAACGTCGCTTTCGACATGCGCACTAGTCATGTCAGATACGTGCACGTCTTGACTGATGCTTCCTGCCTTTGGCCGACGTCGTTAGCCCAAACACAAAAATTCCTGGCTGATGGTGCCTGCCGTTCTCAGTAGTCGATATCGCTCAACCGATGCACACACACCACATGTTATACGTCCATGCCTTTGATGATGTTGCATGGCATTGTACGATGTCAGTTTCTAGATTCGCACAAAACACATGTGATGCGTGAAGACCTTGATTGATGCTGCCTGTCGTTTGCTGATGTCGCCCAGATTATGCACGTGGGCCACGATCAATGTCGCCAAGTAATTGCGCACACGCTACGACTAATGTGTGTAGGCCTTGGCTGAAGCAGCCTATCATTTGTCGATGTTGCTTGGTAATGCACCAGCCACGACCGATGTCGCCAAGTCGATACACACACACCACAACTGATGCGTGCAGGTGTTGTATTTTGCTACCTATCATTTGGCCAATGCGCGTAGGCCAAAAGTGATTTCTCATGTCCGATGCGTTCAAACCACTGCATAAGTTGCCTAGCCGATGTGCACACAACATTGTTTATACGTGCAAGCCTTATTTGATGTTGCATTTCGTTGGCCGTCATTGTTTGCAATGCGCCTTCTATTTCTCGACGTCACTTGCTAGATATACACATTTCACGTGAATGCGTGCCGGCCTGGCTGAAGTCGTATGTCATTGGCCGATTTAGCTTGTAAAATGTTCACATGCCACGTCAGACGTTGACCGACCTTTGTGTACAAGCCAAAGGCTATTATGCCAGACCACATCTAATGTCGGTTGACCATTGTGTGCAGGCCAAAGTCCATGTGAGAAGGCCACGCCCGGCATCGTCTGACCTTTGTGTGCAAGCCAAAGGATATGCAGAGAGGCAACACCCGACATTAACTGACCGTTGTGTGCAAACCAAGGGCGAAGCGGGTAATCCACGCACGATAATGACTGAGCAATGTGCAAATGTTAAGGGCGATGCGGTCATTCAACGAACAACGTTAGTTGAGCGATGTGTAAAAGCCACGAACAATGTTTCCTTGCCGATGACGCTTTCCGTTGGCTGACGTTACTTTCCTGAAGTGCACATGTCTTGTTTGATGTTGTCGTTCGTTACAAAATGCTGATGTCGTCCAGCCGATGTGCACACGCCACGAGTAATGCGTGAAGGTCTGTGCTAATGCTTCCTTTCGTTGGCCAATATTGCTTCCCTGATGCTCACTAGCTATGAACGATGCTTCCTACCATTGGTCGACGCTAATGTCACTTGCCATATGCACACGTGCCACGTATGATGCATGCATGTCAGCTTGGTTGATGTCTCTTGTAGTTTGTCGACGTCATTTACATGATGCCATGATGCCACGTCAAATGTGTGGCCACATGGAGCTCTTGATTCCGTAACACAAATTTTACTTAGAGGAGTACACATCATTTTTTTCCAGATATTCATAATGAACACGTATAACCCAAAATGCATGTTCTAAGGTACAAACAAGCATTAGCTTTAATCAATAACTTTTTTATTAATATAAAAATAGTTATTTTTTTGTATTTTTTTGGGTTATCCCGAAAATAAGTAATTGATTAATAAAACACATGAACACTATAAAAATAATGCCAAGAATTCACAAATACATATAGTAACCTTCAGTTCAACAATTTCAAAAAGTTTTTTAGTTTGTATTTTTGTTCAGTAAATCCAAAAAATGAATAATTGATGAATAAAAAATAAGAAAAATATGTCTATAAAATTAGCACCAAAATTTCACAAATAAATATAGTAATCTTAAATTCAATAATTACATTATTTTTTTATTTTTAATTTTGTTTGGTAAATCCTGAAAAATAAGAAAAATTTAACAAAAATTGACAAATAAATATAATAACCTTAAATTCAATAATTTCACTATTTTTTTTAATTCTTATTTCGTTTGTTAAATCATAAAAAATTGGTAATTCATGAAAAAAAACATATAAAATTAACGCTAAAAATTCATAAATAAAATTGTAACCTTTAATTCATCAATTTCAACAAAAAAAAAATCGGTTAATCCTGGAAAATGGATAATTCATTAATAAAAAATAAAAAATTATGTGCCAAAGATTCACAAATAAATTTACTAACCTTAAATTCTACAATTTCATAAATTTTAGTTTTTAAAATGTGATGTAAAACATAAAAAATTGTAAAAATAAAATTTAAAAAATGAATAAAAGTTGGAACAACATGAAAATGCTTGAAAATACTTCTTAAGATGTGAAACTTATGAAGGAGTACATATTTGTACAAATAAAAGCTGTTTTAATATTGTACGAACCGTTAACAAAATGAAATTGGTACGAATGAATGACGTGAGGCAGATATGTTAAGAATAAATGATGTAAAATATATGAATATGTTGTTTATTAGGAAGAGCGTTTCACACTCTTTTGATTTTTTTACAGAATGGAGATTTGCACGTCGTTTACTAGACGTCGATCAATGTTGTTGCATGCGACTTTGGTCCTCTACCAAATGCAAGTCACAACGATGCTGGTAGGCACTTCTAATGTTGGTAGTCCAAAGTTTGATGGTCATAGGCGATGTTACGAGGACATGTTTGACGTCAGCAGACCGATGTGTGCACGCTACGGACGACGATAGAAGGCCACGTCCAATATCGTCAGACGTATATGTGAAGGCTACTAATGATCAAAGAAGGCCACATCCGACGTTGGACAAGCCACGACATATTCGGGCAGTCCACGACTGAAGTCAGTTGAGCAATGTGCTGGCTACGGCCAATGAGGGAAGCCTAGTCTGATGTCGACTTTCTGTTATGTGCAGGCCAAGGGCGATGGGGGAATTGAAAGGCTGACGACCTCTAAGTGATGTGCACAGGCCACAACAAATGCGGATGGTCCACGCATGACATTGGTTGAGCCTGTGCACAATCTACGACTGATGTAGCAGTCCACGACCAATGTAGCCTTAACGATACCGCTTGACATTGACCGATGTCACTTGCCTGAAACACACTAGGCTTGGCTGATGCTGCCTGCCATTGGTCGATGTTGATGTCGCCCTGCCGATGTGCACACACCACGACTTATATGTGCAGGCATTGGCTGATGTTGCCTACCGTTATCCAATATCGCTTGCTAGAAGGGCAGAGGCCTTGGCTGATTCTTCATGTCGTTGGACGATGCAAATGTATCCCAATCGATGCACACACGCCACGGATAATGCAAGCAGGACCTTGGTAATGTTGTATTACATAGTCCAACGTCAATTTCCAAATGCATACATGCCATTTCATATGCCTGTAGACCTTGGCTGAGGCTGCTTGTCGTTAGCAGATGTCACTTTCCCGAAGTGCACAAGCCTTAAATTATGGTGTCTGCCATTGTCTGACGTCGATGTCACCCAACCTATGCACACATGTCATGGGTTATTCATGCATACCTTGGATAATGCTGCATGTCATTGTTTCATGACGCTTTACAGATGCGCACAAACAACGTTAGATGCGTGAAGACTTTCACTTATGTTTTCTATCGTTTGTCGCCTTATTAATGCATGCATGATTAATATATTGTAATCGAGCCAATGCACACACGCCACTAGTGATGTGCTCACGCCTTGGTTGATGTTGCCACTCATTGGTCGATATCGCCTAGCTGATGTTTTTAGGCCTCGACCTATGTAATCGAGTCTATAAGAACATGCCACAGCTTATGTCGGATCATGTCGCTTTGCATATGCATGCAGGTCAAGGTCGATGTTTCCTAAATGATGCGCTCAGACCACTTCTGATGTCACCCAGCCGATGTGCACACGACACACCTGATGCGTGAAGGCCTTGGCTGATGTTGCATGTCATTGGACAAAATCCATAGCAAGATGTGCACATGCCACGTCCCTGCATGCAGGCCTTGTTTGATGCAGCATGCCATTGACTCACATCTCTTGCGTGATACACACATTCCACCTTTGTTCTTCCAAGCCTTGGCTGAATTCGTATACAATTGGCCGACGTCCCTTTCCAGATGTGCACATGCCACGTCACATGCATTTAGGCTCTGGGTGATACTACCTCGCATTGGCGGACATCAGTAGACCGATGTGAGTAGGCTACAGACGATGCTGGTAGGCCACATCTGATGTTGGCAGACGGATCTGCGTAGGCTATGGAAGATGTTGGGAGGATAGAATCGACGTCGGCATACCGATGTTTGCAGGCTATCGATGATGCTTTCAGGCAATGTTTATCATCGGTAGACCGATATATGTAGGCTTCTCATGAAGGTGTAGACCACATGCAATGTCGGCAGACCATTGTGTGCATGCCAAAGGCAATGTCGGCAGACCACGTCCCACGTCGGTAGGCCATAGTGTTCAGGCTACAAGCTATGCAGGCAGGCCGTGCCCAACACTGACTAACCTTTGTGTGCAAGCCAAAGGCGATGCGAGCTATAAACAGCTGATGTCGACTAACCATTGTTTGCAGTCCAAAGGAGATGCGGGTAGTCCATGCTCTACACTGACTAAGTGATGCGCACAAGCCACAACCGATGCTGCTATTCCACAGTCAATATTATAGAGAAACATGCATAAGCCATGACCTATTTGGGCGGTCAACGACTAATGTTGCCTAGCAGATGCTGCTTGTTGGTTGTCGACATCACTTGACCGAAGCGCGCATGCCTTGGCAGAAGTTGTTTGTCATTTCATGATGCTGATGTCGCCAAACTAATGCGCGCACACCACGACCCATGTGTATAGGCCTGTGTTAATGCTTCATTCCATAGGTCAATGTCACTTGTGCAATGCGCACTAGAAACAGATGATGCTGCCTTCCAATGGCAAATGTTGTCTTAGCGATATGCACAAGCCATGCCTAATGCAGGCAGTCCACGAGCGACGTCATCTCAGAAATATACAGTCTACGGCCGATGAAAGCAGCACACGTTTTATGCTGGCTGGCTATTGTGTGCAGTCTAAGGGTGATGTGGAAAGGTCAAGACCGATTACCGGTGAGTGATGTGCACACGCCACAACTATTGCGTGAAGGCCTTGGTTGATGTTGCCTGCTGTTGGACAACTTCACTTGCCTGAAGCACAGAAGCCTTGGCAGATGCTGCCTGTTGTTGGCCAATGTAAATATTACCTAGTCGATGCAGACCCGCCATGCTCGATGCGTGTAGGCCTTGGATGGTGCTGCATTCCAGTGACCAATGTCGCTTTCCAGATGCTCTTATGTCATGTCAGATGCGTGCATACCTTGACTGATGCTGACTGCCATTGGAAGACGTCGTTAACCTGAAGACCATAAGTCTTAGCTTATGGTGCCTTCCGTTGGCCAACGTTGATATCTCTCAGCCAATGCACATATGCCACATGTTATGAGTCCATGCCATAGATGATGCAACATCATATTGTCCGACGTTGCTTTCTAGATGCGTGAAGACCTTGGTTGATGTTGCCTCCCATTTACTGATGCCTCCTAGACGATGCATGAGGCTATGACCTATTTCACCGCGTCGATGCACACACGCCACAACTGATGCATACAATCCTTAGTTGATGTAGCCTTCCATTGGTTGATGTCGCAAAGTCGATGCGCATACGCCACAACAGATGTATGCAAACCTTGCTTGTTATTGAGTGCTATTGGATAACGCTGATTTCCCAAAGCGCACAAGCATTGCCTAATACTGTTTGACATTGGCTGATGCAGATGTCACCCAGGCGATGCACACACGCGATGCCCAATGCATGCAGGCCTTGGATGATGCTGCATTCCATTACCGAATGTCTCTTGCTTGATGTGCACATGCCATGTCAGATGCTTCCAAGTGTTGGTTGATGTTTCCTACCATTGGTTGACGTCTCTTGTACAAAGCGCACAAGCCTTGGTTGAGGGTGCATGTCATTGGCCGACGTCGATGTCTCTCAGCCGATGCACACACACCACAGGTAATGCATGCATGCCATTGATGATGATGTATGCCTCTGTCCGACGTCTCTTGCAAAATGTGCATAAACCACATTAGTTGTTTGAAGACCTTGGCTGATGTTGCCTTTAATTGGCCAACATCGCCTAGCCGATGCATGTAGGCCATGACTGAAATTGCCCAATTAATGTGCACATTCCATGTTCGATGTGCGCAAGCCTTGGTTGATGCCGCCTGTAATTGGTCGATGTCTCCTGGCCAATGCGCGCAGTCCAGGACTTTTGTTGCCGAGTCAATGTGTACACGCACGGCTAATGCATGCAAGCCTTGTGTGTTGCTGCTCCCATTGGCCGATGTCTTTTGGCCGATGCACGCATGCCAAAGTTGATCTTGCCTGGTCGATGTGCTCAGACAATGGCTGAAGTCGCCCAGTCGATGTGAATATGGCACGACTCATGTGTACACGTCATGGATGAGGCTGCATGAAGTTGGGCGAGTTACTTGCCAGATGCACACATGCCATGTTCGCACATGGAGGCTTTGGTTGATGCTGCATGCCATTGGCCGAAGTTGCTTGTCATATGCGCACATGCAATACCACATGCATGCAAGACTTGGCTGATGTTGTCAGTTGTTGGTCGACATCTCCGTACTGATATTTCTAGGCTACACACGATGCTGGCAGGCAATATCTATTGTATGTAGATATTTATGTGCAGGCTACCAACAATGCTGGAAGGCCAGTTTGACGTTTGCAGACGGATGTGTGTAGGCTACAGACAATGCTGACAAGCAATGTTTGATGTTAACAGCTCGATGTGTGCTATTTCTAGACGATGTTATTAGCCCACGTCTGACGTCGGCTGAGTGTTGTACGCTTGACAAAGAAAATAGGGACAGGGAATGCTTTATGTCTCGTGACCGTTGTTTATAGGCCAAGGGTGATGCAGGCAATCCATGCCCGAAGACAGCTGAATGATTTGCAAAGGCCACAATTGATGTACGTAGTCAACGGGCGACACCAGTTGAGCAATGTGAAGGATACAAATGATGCTAGCAGCCCACGTCCAATATCGGCTAGCCGTTGTGTGCAGGACCAGAGTGATGAAGGAAGGCAAAGTGTGACGAGTGGTGGGTGATGTGCACAAGACATGGGTGATGTGGTTTGTCCACACCCAATGTTGCCCGAGCAATGGGTACAGGCTTGGACAAATGCGATAGTCCATGGTTAGTGTCACTTGGGTGATGCCTCTTTTCGTTGACCGATGTGGCTTGGTCGATGTGCATAGGCCACAACCAATGTTGCCTAGCCTATGCACTTAGACCATGGCTGAAGTGGTTCAGTTGATGTGCACACGACACATCTGATTCTTGAAGGCCTTAGCTGATTTTAAATGTCATTGGTCGACGTCGCTTTCCAGACGCATACATGCCATGTACGTGCATGCAGGCCTTGGATGATGCCGCATACCTTTGGCCAATGTTGCTTGCGTGATACACACATTCCTCATCCATGCATGCTGGCCTTGGCTGAAGCTACATGCCATTGGTCGACATCTTTTGCTAGATGCGCACATGCTACGTTAAATGCATGCAGTCCTTGGTTGATAATTTCTTTCATTGGCCGATATCTACAGACCGATGTGTGTAGGCTACAGACAATGTTGATAGGTCATATCCGATGTCGGCAGACTGATTTTTGAAAACTACGAACGATGGTGGCATGCCATGTTGGACGTCAAAAGACTGATGTGTGCAGGCTACGGATGATGATATTAGTCCACGTTCGATATTGGAAGACTGATATGTGTAAGATGAAGATGATATTGGTAACCAACGTGTAAAGTCGGCTGACATGTGTATAAGCTAAAGGCGATGCGGGCAAACCATGTCTTACGATGCGTGACCATGTTGTGCACGCCAACGATGATACGGACACTTCACACCCGACGTCGGCTGACCATTGTGTGCAAGCCAAAGTCAATGCGGGTAAGCAAACCCTAACGTAGGCTGACATTTGTGAGCAGGAAAAAGGTTATGTAGGCAGGCCACATTGAATGCCGGATTTTCATTGTGTGCATGCCAAAGGCGATATGGGAAGGCCACGTCAAATATTGGTTGACTGTTGTGTAGGGCAAAGGCGATGCAGGAAGGAACCGCTCGACGTCGGCGGGCTATTCTGTAGGCCAAAAAAGATAGGGGCATGCCACGCCCGACATCGTCTGATCATTGTGTAGGCCAAAGTCAATGGGTGAAGGCAATGTCTTATATCTCATGACCATTGGTTGCACGCCAAGGAAGATGCTGGAAGTCCACGCCCCACAACGTCTAAGCGATGTGCACAAACCACACCTCTCACGGGCATTTCATGGATGACATCGACTGAGCAATGTGCAGGTTATGGAGGATGCAGATGGCCCACGTTCGACGTCAGCTAGCCGTTGTGTGTAGAACAAGGGCGATGGTGGGAGGACATGCTCGACGACCACTGAGTTATATGCATAGGCCACGACCGACGCGGCTGGTCCATGAGTGATGTCCTCTGAGCGTTGTGCACGAGCCAGGGCCGATATGATAGTATACCACCAATGTCGCGTAGCCCATGCCTCCTTTCATTGGCCGATGTCGTTTGCCCAAAGTAGATACGCCTTGTCTGATGCTGGCAACTGTCAGCTGACACCGATGTCGCCGTACCGACACCCCACAACAGATGATGCTTGTTGTTTGCCAATATCGCTTCTCCGAAGCGCACCGGCCTTGGCTGATGCTACTTGACATAGGCCGATGCTAAGGTCCCCTAGCCGATGAAGACACACCCTGCCCAATGCATGTAGGCCTTTGTTGATGTTGCGTTTCATTAGCCAGCGTTGCTTGCGAGATGCGCACATGCCATGTTAGATGTGTTTCGGCCTTGGCTGATGTTGTCTGCCATTGGCTGACGTCGCTTACCTGAAGCACACAAGACTTGTTGATGGTGCCTCCTATTTCTGACGTCGATGAACACACTCCATGGGTTATGTGTGCATGCCTTGGATGATGTTGTATGTCGTGGTCTAACGATGCTATCCAGATGTTCACAAAACACGTTAGATGCATGAAGAACTTAGCTGATTCTTTGTATTGTTGGCCGACGTATCCTGTCCAATGCATGTAGGCCACAATGAATGTCGCCTAGATTATGCGCAATGCTATGGCTAATGCGTACAAACCTTGGATAATGTAGTCGCCATTGGTCGATGTCTCTTGGCCGGTATGGGAAGTCCACGATTGATCCCACCGAGTTTATACGCACACCCCATGACTCATTCATGCAGTCCTTCGCTAGGTTGCTTGTCGTTTGCGGATATCTCTTGGTTGATGCACGCAAGCTCCAACTAATGACGCCTACCCAATGCTCTTAGACCACAACTATAGTCGCCCAACAGATGTGCACACGACATGGCTGATGTATGAACGCCTTGGCTGATGTTGCATTCCGTAAGACGACTTCTCTTCCCAAATGCGAACATTACACTTCTGTGCATGCAGGCCTTGGCTGAAGTTCCATGCCATTGGCTGACATCGCTTACTAGATGAGCACATTCCACATTTAATGCGTGCAGGCCATGTCTATTTTTTTTTCATTGGACGACATCTATATACCGATTTGTGCAGGCTACGGATGATGCTGGCAGGCTACATCCGATGTCGGCACACCGATGTGTACATGATTAAGACGATGATGGCAGTTCATGTTCGACGTTTGTATAGCAATGTGTGAAGGCTATGAAATATGTTGTCATGCCACGTTTGACGTAGGCAGAACGATGTCTGCAGTCTTCAGATGACGTTGGCAGACCATGTCCAACGTCGACTGACCATTTTGTGCAGCCCAAAAGTGATTCAAGCAGACTACATCTGACATCGGCTGACCATTGTGTGCAGACCAAAGGCGATGCGGGCATGGAATGCCTGATGTTGGGATACCATTGTGTGCAAACCGAGGGCGATTTGAGCATTCCACGCCCGCCAATGACTAAACGATATGCACAAACAACAGTTGATGCGGGCAGTCCAAAGCCAACGTCGACTAACCGATATTAACAGGCCACAACTGATATGTGCAGGCCTTGGCCGATGTTGCATGCCTTTGGCAGATGTTGCTTCCTAGTGTGGACATGCCACGACAAATGCATGCAGTCCTTGGTTGAAGTTGCCTGTCGTTGGTCAATATCTACAGACCGATGTGTGTAGGCTACAGACGATGTTGACAGGTCATATCCGATGTCAGTAGACCAAATATTGCAAGGTAGGAACGATGGTGGCAAGTCATGTTGGATGCCAGTAGACTGATGTGTGCATGCTACGGATGATGCTGTCAGGCCGTCCAACGTTGGCAGACCGATATGTGTAGGATGAAGATGATGTTTGTAACCCACGTCCAATGTTGGTTGACCTTTGTGTAGGCCAAAGTCGATGCGGGCAAAATGCGAAAAATGGTGGCTGACCATGTTGTGCACGTCAAAGGCGATGCGGGCACGCCACGCCTGACGTCGGCTGACCCTTGCGTGCAAGACAAAGTCAATGTGGGTAGGCAAATCTCGACGTAGGCGGACCTTGTGTGCAGGAAAAAGGCAATGCAGGCAGGGCACGTCGAACGTCGGCTTTCCATTGTGTGCATGCCAAAGGCGATGCGGGAAGGCCACGTCAAATATTGGTTGTCTGTTGTGCAGGCCAAAGGAAATAGGGGCAGGAAACGCCCGACGTCGTTTGATAATTGTGTAGGCCAAACTCGATGGAGGAAGGCAACACCTTATGTCTCCTAACCATTGTTTGCATGCCAAGGAAGACGCGAGAAGTCCACGCCCCACAACAGCTAAGCGATGTGCACAACCCCTAGCCCTCACGAGCATTTCATACACGACTTTGTTTGATCAACGTGCAAGTTACAACAGATGCGGGTGGCACACGTGCAACGTCACCTGACTTTTGTGTGTAGGACTAGGGCGATAAGGGAAGGACATGTACGATAACCAATGAGTTATGTGTATAGGACACAACGGATACGGCTGGTCCATGCCTGACGTTCTCTGAGCGATGTGCACAAGCCAAGGCTACGACATTCTACCACCAATGTTGCCTGGACAATGCCTCTTGTCATTGGTCGATGTCGCATGCGCGAAGCAGATAGGCCTTGGCTGATGCTGCCAGTTGTGGGCCGACGCTGATATCGCCCTACCTACATTTCACAACTTGTGTTGCCTGCTGTTGGCCAATATCGCTTGCCCGAAGCGCACCGGCCTTGGCTGATGCTTCCTGACGTAGGCCGATGCAAAGGTCACCCAGCAGATGCACACACGTCATGCCCAATGCGTGCAGGCATTGGTTGATACTGCATCCCATTGACCAACGTTGCTTGCGAGATGCGCACATGTCATGTTAGATGAGTTTAGGCCTTGGCTGATGTTGTATGCCATTGGACGACGTGGCTTGTCCGAAAAACAAAAGACTTGGCTAATGGTGCCTCATTTTTTCGATGTTGATGTTGCCAAACCAATGCACACACGCCACACGCCACATGTTATGTTTGCATGCCTTGGATGATGTTGTATGCCGTTATTTGACGAAGCTTGCCAGATGTGCACAAATCACGTCAGATGCGTGAATACCATAGCTAATGTTGCTTGTTATTGGCCGACCTCTCCTATCCTATGCATGTAGGCCACGACTAATGTTGCGTAGAGTATGCACACACAACATAGCTAAAGCGCACACACCATGCCTAATGCGTCCAAGCCTTGGATGATACTGCATGTCATTGGTCGATGTCGCCTGGCCGATGTGCGTAGTCCATGACTTATTTGGCCGAGTTGTTGCACACAAACCATGAATAATGCATGCATGCCTTCATTATTGTTGCTTGTCGTTGGGGGATATCTCTTGGTTGATGCGCGCAAGCTACAACTGTTGACGCCTAGCCGATTCTCTTAGACCACGGCTATATTCGTCCAGCTGACGCGCATACGACATGGCTGATGTATGCACCCCTTGGCTTATATTGCATTCTGTTAGACGACGTCTCTTCCTAGATGCACACATGCCATGTTTGTGCGTGCAGGCCTTGGCTGATGTTTCATTCCATTGGCTGACGTCGCTTGCTAGATGAGAACATTTCACATTTGATGCATGCACGATGATTCGCTTGTCGTTAAAATCATCTATACTCCGTTGTATGCAGGTTACGGACAATGCTAGCAGCTCACATTAGATGTCGGCACAATGATCTGTACATGCTACAGACAATGTTGCAGGCCACGTTCGACGTTGGAAGAGCGATGTGTGAAGTCTATGGAAGATGGTGTCATACCACGTTCGACGTCGCTAGAATGATGTCTGCAGGCTTCAGAAGAAGTTGGCCGCCCATGTGCAACGTTCACTGACCATTTTGTGCAGCCCAAAGGCGATTCGAGTAGACTACATCTAACGTGAGCTGACCATTCTGGGAAGACCAAAGGCGATTTTGGCATGGACTGCCTGATGTCGGCATACCGTTGTGTGCAGACCGAGGGCGATTAAAGTATTCCACGCCCTACAATGACTAATCGATTTGCACAAACCACGACCGATTTAGGAAGTCCACGAACAACGTTGATTAAGTGATGGTGCCTAGGCCAAGACTGATGCGCGCAGGCCTTTGTTGATGATGCATGCCTTCGGCAAACGTAGCTTGCCAGATGTGTAAATGCCACATTCGTTCATGCAGGCCTTGGATGATGCCACATGATATTGGCCGACATCCCTTAACAGATACGCACATTCCACGTTCATGTTGCAGGCCTTGTTAAAGCGGCATGCCATTGGCTGACGTCGTTTATCAGATGCGCACATGCCACACAAGATGTGTGAAGGCCTTGGCTGATGTTGTATGCAGGGGAAGAGAGATTCGGGCATTCCACACCCGACAATGACTTAGCGATGTGAACAAACCACGACCGATGCAGGCAGTCCACTGCCAACGTCGACTAAGCGATGTGCATAGGCCACGACCAATACGTGCTGTCCACGAGCAATGTCGCCTTACTGTTGTCGCTTTTTTTTTGGCCGACGTCATTTTCCCAAATCACACAGGTCTTTATTGATGGTGCATGACGTTGTCCAATGAATAAAAGTCGGAACAATATGAAAATGCTCGAAAATACTTCTTAAGATGTGAAACTTATGATGGAGTACATATTTGTACAAATAAAACATGTTTTAATATTGTACGAACCGTTAAGAAACTGAAATTGGTACGAATGAATGACGTGAGGCAGATACGTTGAGAATAAATGATGTAAAATATATGAATATGTTGTTATCCATGAAGGGCGTTTCACACCCTTTTGATTTTTGTACGGAATGGACATTCGCACATTTTAAACTATACCTCGATCAATGTTATTGCATGCGACGTTGCTCCTCTACCAAGTGCAAGCAATAAAACGATGCGGGTAGGCACTTCCAATGTTGGCAGTCTGATTTGTGCTAGCCATAGGCGATGTTGGCAGGACACGTTTGACGTCGGCACTAGCGATGGACGATGTTGCATTCCATTGGACGACACTAGCTTAGCGATGTGCACAAGAACAGCTGATGCAGGAAGTCCACGACAAAATTTGGCTGAGCACTGTGTAGGCTACAGCTGATGCAGGCAGCCCACGTTCGACGTCAGCTAGACGTTGAGTGCAGGCCAAGCTCGATAAATACTTTGTGATGTGCACAATCTACGACTGATGAGATAAGTCCACGCCAGACGTCGATTGAGTGATGTGCATAGGGCGCGACCAATGCGATAATCCACGACCGATGCGATAGTTTAAGGCCAATATCGTCTGGACGATGTAGCTTGCCATTGGGCGATGACGCTTGACCAAAGCACACAGTCCTTGGGTGAAGGTATCTGTTGTTGGCATATACCGATGTCGTCTTGCTAATGTGCACACACCACGGCTAAGGCATGCATTTTTATGATGTTGCTTCTTACCGTTGGCCAACGTCACTTGCCCAAAGCGCACATGCTTTGGCTGACGCTGCCTGATGTTGGCTAATGCAAATATAGCACAGTCGATGCACACACGACACGACCGATGCATGCTGGTCATTGTTGATGTGTATTCCATTTGCCAACGTTGCTTTCAACATGAGCACTAGTCATGTCAGATGACTTGACTGATGCTTCCTGCCGTTTACCGACATCGTTTTCCCAAAGACAAAAAGTCCTAGCTGATGGTGCCTTCCGCTGGCAAAAATCGATATCGCTCAACTGATGCACACACGCCAAATATGTGTCCATGCCATTGCTGATGTTGCATGACATTGTACGATGTCGCTTTCTAAATGCTCACAAAACACATCTGATGCGTAAAGACCTTGGTTTATGGTGTCTGTCGTTTGCTGATGTCACATGGATAATGCACGTAGTCCAAGACCGATGTCGCCAAGTTGTTGCGAACACGCTACGACTAATGTGTGCATGCCTTTGCTGAAGCAACCTATCATTTGTCGATGTTGCTTGGTTAATGCGCCGGCCACGACCGATGTCGTCGAGTCGATGCACACACGCCACAGCTTATGCGTGCAGGTGTTGTATGTTGCTTCCTATCATTTGGCCGATGCGAGCAGGCCAAAAGTGATGTCTCATGTCCGATGCGTTCAAACCACTGCATAAGTTGCCTAGCCGATGTGCACACAACATTGTTTATACGTGCAAGCCTTATTTGATGCTGCATTTCATTGACCGTCATTGTTTGCAATGCGCCTTCCACTTCTCGACGTCACTTGCTAGATATACACATTTCACGTGTGTGCATGCAACCCTTGCTGAAGTCGTATGTCGTTGGCCGACGTTGCTTGTAAGATGTTCACATGCCACGTCAGACATCGGCTGACCCTTGTGTGCAAGCAAAAGTCTATTCTGCTAGACCACGAGCGATATCGGTTGACCATTGTATGCAGGCCAAAAGCCATGTGGAAAGGCCACGCCCGGCGTCAAAAGCGATGCAGAGAGGCAACACACGTTAGATTACTGTTGTGTGCAAACAAAGGGCGATGCGGGCAATTCACGCATGACAATGACTGAGAAATGTGTAAAAGCTACGGCCGATGCAGGCATTCCACAGCCAACGTTAGTTGAGTGTTGTGCAAAATCCACGACCAATGTTTTCTTGCCGATGCCACTTTCCGTTGGCTGGCGTCGCTTGCCTGAAGTGCACATGTCTTGGTTGATGCTGACTGTCGTTGCCGAATGCTGATATCATCCAGCCTATGTGCAAGGTCTTGGCTAATGGTTCCTTTCGTTGGCCAATATCGCTTCCCTGATGCTCATTAGCTATGAACGATGCTTTCTACCATTGGTCGACGCTAATGTCGCTTGCCAGATGCATCCGTGCCATGTCTGATGTGTGCATGCTAACTTGGTTGATGTCGCGTGTAGTTTGCCAACGTCGTTTACCCGATACCATGATGCCACGTCAAATGTGTGTTCAGATGGAGCTCTTGATTCCGTAAAACGAATTTTACTTAGAAGAGTACACATCATTTTTTTCAGATATACATAATGAACATCTAATACCCAAAAATGCACGTTCTAAGGTACAAACAAGCACTATATTTCACAATTAAATTTTTTATATATAAAACATAGTTATTTTTTTGTAATTTTTTGGGTTATCCCAAAAATTAGAATTCATTAATAAAACATATGAAAACTATAAAAATAATGCAAAGAATTCACAAATACATATAGTAACCTTAAATTCAACAATTTCAAAAAGTTTTTAAATTTTTAATTTTGTTTAATAAATCCCGCGAATGATCAATTGATCAATAAAAAATAAGCTAAATATGACAATATATAAAATTAGCACCAAAATTTCACAAATAAATATAGTAATCTTAAATTCAATAATTACACTAATTTTTTTTATTTTTTGTTTGGTGAATCCTGAAAATAAGAAAAATTTAAGTAAATATAAAATTAACACCAAAAATTCACAAATAAATATAGGAACCTTAAATTCAATAATTTCACTAATTTTTTAATTTTTATTTCGTTTGTAAAATCTTGAAAAATTGGTAATTCATGAATAAAAATATGAAAAAATATATAAAATTAACGCTAAAAATTCACAAACAAAATTGTAACCTTAAATTCATCAATTTCAACAATTTTTTTAAATTATTATTTTTTCGATTAATCTTGGAAAATGGATAATTCATTAAAAAAAATAGGAAATATATGAAAATGAAATATAAAATTAATGCCAAAAATTCACAAATAAATATAGTTATCATAAACTTAACAATTTCTAAATTTTAATTTTTGATCGATAAATTCCGAAAATGGGTGATTAATTAATAAAAAATAGGAAATATGAAAAAAATTATAAAGCTAAAGTCAAAAATTCACAAATAAATATAGTAACCTTAAATTCAACAATTTCATAAATTTTAATTTTTAAAATGTGATGTAAAAAATAATAAATTGTAAAAATAAATTTTAAAAAATGAATAAAAGTCAGAAAAATATAAAAATGCTTGAAAATACTTCTTAAGATGTGAAACTTATGATGGAGTACATATTTGTACAAATAAAAGATTTTTTATCAAGTGCAAGCCACAAATGATGCGGGTAGGCACTTCTGATGTTGGCAGTCTGATGTGTGCTTGCCATGGGCGATGTTGCCAGGACACGTTTCACGTCGACACTAGCGAATGACGATGTTGCCTTCCATTGGCCGACACTAACTTAGTGATGTGCATAAGCACAGCCGATGCAGGCATTCCACGACAGAAGTCGGCAGAGTACTGTGCAAGCTACAGCCGATGCGGGCAGTCCACCACTGATGTCGCCTTCCTGTTGTGTGCAGGCCAAGGGTGATGAGTGAAGGCCAAGCTCGATGAAAACTTTGTGATGTACACAGAACACGGCTGATGCGACAAGTCCATGCCTGATGTCGGCTGAGCGACGTGCATATGCCACGACCGATGTGGCAGTCCACGACCGATGCAACAATCCACGACCAATATCATCTGGCCGATGTCACTTGTAGTTGGGCATTGACGCTTCCCCGAAGCACACACTCCTTGGCTTAAGGTGTTTGTCGTTTGCATATATCGATTTCTCCTTGCTAATGTGCACACACCACGGCTAACGTGCAATCCTGGGATGTTGCTTCTTACCGTTGGCCAACATCACTTGCCCAAAGCACACATGCGTTGGCTGATGCTGCCTGACATTGGCCAATGCAAATATAGCCAAGACGATGCACACACACCATTAATGATACGTGCAGTCCTTTGTTGATTTGCATTCCATTGGCCAACGTCGCTTTCGACATGCGCACTAGTCATGTCAGATACGTGCACGTCTTGACTGATGCTTCCTGCCTTTGGCCGACGTCGTTAGCCCAAACACAAAAATGCCTGGCTGATGGTGCCTGCCGTTCTCAGTAGTCGATATCGCTCAACCGATGCACACACACCACATGTTATACGTCCATGCCTTTGATGATGTTGCATGGCATTGTACGATGTCAGTTTCTAGATTCGCACAAAACACATGTGATGCGTGAAGACCTTGATTGATGCTGCATGTCGTTTGCTGATGTCGCCCAGATTATGCACGTGGGCCACGATCAATGTCGCCAAGTAATTGCGCACACGCTACGACTAATGTGTGTAGGCCTTGGCTGAAGCAGCCTATCATTTGTCGATGTTGCTTGGTAATGCACCAGCCACGACCGATGTCGCCAAGTCGATACACACACACCACAACTGATGCGTGCAGGTGTTGTATTTTGCTACCTATCATTTGGCCAATGCGCGTAGGCCAAAAGTGATTTCTCATGTCCGATGCGTTCAAACCACTGCATAAGTTGCCTAGCCGATGTGCACACAACATTGTTTAT